>WBNH01005347.1:215824-485328 GCA_013401255.1 Urocolius indicus
CGCCCCGCCTCGCCCCGCAGCACCGCGCAGCACCGCGCAGCACCGCGCCGGGGATGCTGCTGGCCGGGGGTGCCGCCGGTCCCGGCCCTCACCACGGCTGTGCCAACGGGGGAGGCGGCGCCGCTCCCGGGACGAGTGCCCGCGCTGCCCCGACGGCGCCGCCGCGGCTCCCGCAGCAGCCTCCCGGAGCCCCCGCTCCGGCTGTTCCCTCCGGAACGCGCCGGCGCAGGGGCAGGGGCAGGGGCGGCCGCCCGCGGCCGATGTGCGCCCGCCGGTGTTGCGGGCAGCGGTCCCGCGCCGCCGTTGCCCCAGACAGGCGGTCCGGAGTCCGGCTCGACTGCGGGGCCTCGGCGATTGCTGTTTCGGTCCCTGCGCTGTCCGAGCCGCAAACGCCATCTCACTCCCCGCACCAAGGCTGCGAGGAACCGCCGCCCGCACCCCGGCAGCCTTGTGCTTCCCCAGCGCGGCCCGGGCTGGCTGCCGCCGTCTGACCCCGAAAACTGCTCGCCGGGGCTGGCCGGTGCAGTTCTGCCGCCCGGGACGCTCTCCGACGGCGCGGCTGGGCCAGGTCAGGGCGCCGCAGTGCCCGAGGGAACTCGGGACAGGGGCTAGACGGGGCCGGGCTGAGCCTTTCCTCTCCTTATCGGATCCATGCCCCGTCGGGGCCAGCTCTTCCACCTGAGAGAACGCTGGAGCCGCATTGGCAAACGGAGCAACGCAGTAACCATCTTGCTGCCTGTGCGCGTGTCTAACTCAGACAAATACCAGGGACGTAATCTTTAAATGCGATGCTATTGCATACTCCCCGCACTTCGCCAGGCCAGTGCTGCAGCTGGAAGCCCTGCACAAGCAAGGGGTCTCATTCAGTGCAGAGGCACTGAAAGATATTCCTGGCATAAAGCAGACAGTAAATATCATCAGTCCTGTGGCAGAAACGATACGTGGGATGATCCAAGGAGGGTCTCTGCCGAAGGCTGTGGGAAACAACTACGTCTTTCAGCTTTCTACTCATTTCTTGAGTAGATGTGGAGTTTGAGTACGTTCATTTGCTTGCGTAGCTGGGCTTCAGCTGCTGAAAGGGAGATGATTTATCTGTCACTTGCTGTGTCTTGCTCTGGTGCAAGAAAACTGTCTAGATAGCCAGAAAGACTTTAAGATGGATTCCTGCATGGAGTGGCAAGCAGATCCATTTGTGCTTACACAGAAGTGGCATCTTAAAGCACCCCTAAAATAACAACGGCTCTGAACATCTGCATATTGTTGTTGTCATTATTTTTTTACTATCCCCACTGTGAAACTGCAGAAATACACCATTAACAACAGGGATAAAGCTCTTGGCCTGAGTCTCCAAATAAGCTACTATGCTAAATACTTCAAAAGATCATTTCAGGGTATAGAAGGAAAGTGTCTGAGAGAATAGTAGAGTCTTATTGGAAGGGTACTGAGCAGAAGGATGTGGCTGCTGCACTCAGCTGTACGCTGCGCTCGGCTGCGTGCTTCAGGCCACTTGGCACCTATGAGATAGATTGATTTAGTTGGGAAAAAAAAACCCTCCTCAAACACCACAAAGTCCACCCTCCTCGGTTTCCTCAAATGGACCCTGGGCTAGCAGCATGAGAACATGTTTTTGTGAGCTACTGTGGGCACAGGAGGAGACTGCTGAAGGATGCACCTCCTGTTTGGGATGGATATCACGTTTGCAGTAAGCGGTAATGGGTTGGGGGCAGATATGACTTTGGATCATTGCTTTGCTGCAGTCAAGAGTATTGGAATCTTGGCTCTTGCTTGATGAGGCACTTTATTTGATTAAAATTTCCCTTTTAATCAGAGATGTGGTCATTTCCTGTCTCTAAAATGGAATCTGGCGCTGGGGGTCGTGTCTGGATAATAAAGGGACTGGTTCTCTTGTCTCAGGAGAGCTGATATCGAATTTATTACCATCAAGGGAAAGCAGAATTATACTTGTAAAGTGTTGCATAATAAATTTAGCCTTCTTAGTAAATCAAATCAGTGGATACCCTTATCTGCAAGAGATGCGTCATCGCTACGTGAGCTTCTTTGACTGGACAGAGCTAGTGGGGAGAAAATGTACCTTCAAATGTGGTCAAAGCTGATGGACCCACAGTAAATTAAAGTAAAAAAGAACTCTGCTGTTTGGCTTAGAAATTAATAATTATATTTGGGAAGGGACTGCAAGGTGAGATGAGATGACTTTTAAAATGTTGTACTTTCATCTCAAAGCTCAGGAGATGAGACACTTATTTGGTTTGAGAGGAGTAATGCGGAGGAGGCGATGTTCTTCATTTGTCCTCCAGTGCAGAACATGCAGCTTTGGAAAGCTGCTGTTAACGTCAAGGAGACGAAGAAGATTTTAGAGCTGTACAAAGAACAGAGTTGGTTGCACCACAACTTCTTTCTTTGTTCTACAGGCTGTAGATGAGGGAGAATGCAGCTCATTATGACTGTTTTGCCACAGAGAGGAATTTACTCTTGAGTCCAAAAAGATCTCAGGGCCCAGGAAGGTAAAATTGCATTTAGGATCTTCAAGATTTCAGAAACAACAGAAAATGTATAACACGCACATAAGCATACAAACTTGCACACCTGATGGTGGTGTCAGTTCAAGATGAATGTGAGGGGAAACTAGGAGTCATGGTTTAGCAAGGAGCAGCTATTTCTTGGTAACAGGGGGAGTGGGTTGCAGTGAAGACCCGGTAAAGAGTTTTTGGACCCTCCCTCGGCTCCTGGGTTCAGACCCACCTCCACCCCGGCTGGGCCAATCTGATGCCTCTGTGATCACTATTTGAGGATGGGAATTTGAAGTTCTTGCAGGAGGTGTAAGAGTGGAGGTGACTACATGGACCCCACAGTCGGAGAAGGAGGCAGGAAGGCGGAGCAACAGAGCAGAGACCCCTCTGCAAGCCGTGGTGAGAACACAGGCGGTACCCCTGCAACCCATGGAGGGCAACGGCAGAACTGAGAGCCAGCAGCAGCAGCAGCTTCGTGTGAGTGTGCCCAGACGGGCGAGAGACTGTGTGAGGAGGCGGCCATGGCACAGGCCATGCTGGAGCCTGTGCACCGCAGAGCAGCCCCACACGAGAGGCAGAGAGGAGCTGCAACTGTTGGGATAAATGCGCGTCGGTGCAGCCCGTGCAGGGCTGCCCTGTGTGTGAGGTACCCCATGGACTGGTGTGGAGCCCACCTGCCCTGAGGTTAGACAAACAGCAGAAGCCATCAGGAACAGACTGACTGAAACCCCCATTCCCTGCCCCCCTGGGCCGTTCAGGGGGGACGGAGGTAAAAACACCGGGATCAGGGCTCTGAGCCCAGGAAGAGGGGAGGAGTGGGGAGCAGGTGGTCTTAAAGGGCTGGTTGGACTCTTCATCTCTGTACCATTCTGTGTTGTTTGTTTTGTTTCTGTTTTGGGGTTTTATGCTTTAGTTGGTATTAAATTATTTACTCTTTTCTTCCCCAAGCCGAGCAGCCTTGCCCTTTAGCAATTCTCAGGTCTTTGATACTTTAGGCTAATCGTGGTCTATTGTTCCCTGATGGGCGTATAGCACGACAGTAGGTCATGGCAGCATTGGCTGCTTTTACAGAAGCAACAGCTCCTGGATGCAGTTTGCTGTCAGGAGTAGACCTAAGTTAATCATGCATCCTTAGGAGTCTTTCTTCCACAGGAGAAAAAACTTTTTTTTTGCTATGAGGAGTCCAAACTCAGTGAATCAGAGTTGAATACCTCATGTCTACAAAATATTAATTTCCTTAATAGCCTGGGTACTTGATGTCTGCAATAGAGAGCTTGTCCTCTGAAGCATATGACTATACTTTTTAGCACATAGTGCTAAACTAATTTTGTGTTTCTTTTCTAATTTGAATTTCTGATTAAAAGACGTGTTGATATGATTCTGCCAAATAGGAAAGGCCCAACTATTTTGACAAGTATTTTGTTATTTTTAGAAATATGTTGGAGAAAAAGAGATGAGATAGAAGGTAAAGTCTGTTTTCAACCACTTCATAAACATTTTTGTGCTCAAAATGATCAGACTGTCAAGCAGAAATCAAGAAATTATCACTGTGAGTAGAATTATTGAGAAAACATTGGGTATTTTGCCTTAGTCATTAGTATATTCCTGCTGGGCACTGCAGTCTTTGTTCCCAAGGCAGACAGGCAGGCACAGAAAAGTACACATAGAAACTTTGGAAAGCAGAGGAAAGAGGGAGTCATGGCAGGGTCTGGCATGTCCCATGGCTGGTCCTTCTTCAGATTCTCTCTGAACAGAACTGCCTGTCAGTACAGGCTGGACAAGCCTTAGCGCCCTCAGAGAACTGAGCTTTTGGTGTTATTGGAAGCAGCCAGCAGGCACAGCCTTCTGGGGAGACCGTAATTGTTGTGATTCTCTGTTAGAACTTTATGTGTGATACAGGTGTGACAAAGGGTCTGTACCTGAAAGTGAGCCCATATATTTCTGTAAAAGCTGCATTCAATAAGCAAAACTGTATATAAATAGTTGTCAAAACTGTTTTTTTAGGAATGGTAACTGATCTGGCTTTTTTGGGGTATTTTAATGTTGCACCCATACTTCACTCTGCTTCATTCTTTGGCAATAATGCTTAGAGAGAGACAGAAAAGTAGATAAGAAGGACAAGGGAGAAAGTAATTCAAGGGTATTTGTCTAAGCTTATATTAGCTCTAGCAGTAGTTGATGTTCTTGCTAGTTGTAAGAGACGTTAGTTCAGTTAGAGTTAAAAGAGAGCTATTAAATTGTAATGCATCTTCCACCTCTAAAAGTACAGGGCATTCTCTACGATAATGTCACATCTTTACTTCTAAATGACTGAATGAATGGCATTTCCAGTTCTTCCCTTGGAGAATTGTCCAATACAATTCACAGCTTGAATAGTCTCCTCATGTTCAGTTTGAAAATTCCTTTCCTGTTTTGTTTCTGCTCTGCCTGTGTCCGCTCTGTGTGTCATCTTAAACCATTCACATCTCTTCACTACATCCTTCAAATATTTGCTCTGTCAGTCCCCAAGTAGACAGGGACGACAAATGATGTCCATCTTTGAGATGCAAGAAGCAACTGTAAGATCTGATAAGATCCTGCTACTCCCAGTGACTGCTTTTCTTTCTAGTGCTGTCTTGTCATGTCTGTCTTTGCCCTTTTGAGGAAGCCTGTCAAACCAAACATGAAAATATTGTTTTCCCCCCAAAGTTACCTTTTTTTCCCCCAGCTTTTCAGTTGTAAAAATACAGAATCTGTCCTTGCCTGAACCCTCCTCAAATTCATGTATGCTCATATTTCTCATTCAATTGTGCAGTGAACAAGAGCTGAAGCAATATTTTGATGCTACTTGTTCTTAATGTGGTAGCTGCTCCTGTCTGCTCACCTGTTGGAGATTTGCTGTAGCCTAAATAAATTCCTCATTAGCTCCTTATTGCTTAATAGCCTCTCAGAACTAAGATGGCAGGAAACGCACTCACAAATAGTTTCTGTGGCTTTAAAAGCAGTATCAAGTTGGCAATCTGGTTAGCTGACAGTTTAAATGTAGATTTCCATCGTGCCAGCCATTTTCCTCATGCTGGCTATAGAAGAAAGATATTTCAAATAACTTATCAGGTATTTTGTTCTGATAATTTGTAAAGTGATCAACACTGTACCAAGTAGAATTAACTGAACATGAAAATTTTACGGGGGGGGGGGGGGAATATCTTGGCAAAGAGTTAAAAATGTGTTTGCAATACATATTGTATGTGACATATCCCAGTGAGAGGCTATAGGTCAGCTTCAATCTTCATATTATTTAAGTGAAATTTCCGTGTCAGGAAAAGCTGTGGCATCTGGGAATTTTATAATGCCTTTCTGTCAAATTATTGCAAAGGAGACAATTCTGAGTAACAGATGAAACGGGCATTCATGTCTGAAGACAAACAACACACTGTTGTAGTGGATCCTATTTTTCCGTGGGACTTAAGAAAGTTGTAAAAGATAAACCTAGAGAATTATCCAGTGCCTCGGATATTTACTCATGTACATACATTATGGGTATTTTAGATGTGAATGTGACAGAATTTATCACTGGTATTTCTCATCTCATTGCATTCTTGTGTTCATAAGAAGTTACATTTCTGTAGCTTTCATCTTTTGCCTTAATATTTTGAATGGCTGTGGTGTTTCAAAGTATTGCAAATGCTTGAGAACAAGGGGTGAGAGATGTTCCTTTTCACAGCAAAGATAAAATCAGTGGTGACCAAAGCTATCCTGTAGGGACTTGCAGATGAGTAGGATTAGTAACTACACAAATTTAGGAAGGCATGTGAGGTATGCATCATGGCTAGTCCCTCAGGAAGATGTAAGACTGAGTTTTATCCTTATTCAGGTGAAGCTAGTCTTGGGTTTGGACTAAGCCAGTGTTGGTCTGAGTTGCTGTTGGAGTGAGGGCCTGGGATATATTGTGAGTAGAGGCAGAAGAGCGAAGCTAGGGACTTTGCAGTGCTTTCTGTCAAGTATCTGCTGTCAGTTGTCAGTGCTGCTTCAAAGCAACATTTGATCCATGTGGGCAGTACAATGTACAGTACAAAGGGCAGTGGCTCCTGCTGAGGCTTTTAGATCTGTCAAAGCAGTCTTTGGTATTTTTTTAATAGAGCTGAATGATAATCTACGCTTAACAATACATTAGATAAGGGAGTTTTTGGCCTTTGTTCATGAATCAGCTGAAAATACTCTTACAGTTGTCTCACTTATTTTGTTTGAAAATGTTGTGAATTGCTCTCAGCATGATGGTTGTTCTCAAAGAATTGGCTGTAAATGCGAGATACCCGACATTAGAAACCCCGACTGCCCTGGCTGGCTCTTGGGGGCCAAGCACCTCCCGTTGCCTCCCTGCCCAGGCTGGAAGCATGTGGAGTTAGTGTCAGTTTCTCTTCTCCTTCCCCTCATCTGTAGCATGTCTGTGTTGATGCAGGGCTTTGGGAAGTCTTTATTTGGGTTGATAATTCTGTAGAGCTGGGCTGGGTGAGCTGGGTGAGAGCTGGGCTTGGAAATGGAGCAGCAGGCAGTGCTGGACACAGTAATAGCCTGGCCCTTGCTGTGGAGGCCAAGGCAGTCTTGGCTCCTGCTCAGGGAGTGCAAGGCTGCTGCTGCAGGCTCCATGCTGTACAACACTGATGGAGAGGCACTGCTGACTTGGACCTGGCTGCAGAAAAACTCAGATGACTTAAGAAAACTGTGGAAGTGCAGCTGTAACACTGTTACTTAGTTCTGGAAATGTATCCTTGCTTAAAGTGTGTGAATGTTTCTCCTCCACAAAGCCTCTGCTGCTGCCATCAGTTTGGTCACTTTGAAGCCTGAGTGTACCTACTCTTTTCTTGGTTACACCCAAATCAGTTTCCCCTCTACTGTGTTTAAAGGATATGAAACTCAGTTCCATAGATCATTTCTGCATTTTTAAAATAAACTTTTAGATAAGTGTCTGTTGTGTAATCTTGGATCTGAAAACAGAAGCCAGTAAGTGGAATAAATTTCCTAAGAATTGCTGAGATTTATCAGCATACCCAGTAACTTTGTTGTTGGAAATTGTACTGAAAACTCTGGAGGATTTGCAAATCAGAGGAGGTGAAGTCTATTTTCCAGCCAGGGCAGGACCTGCTGGGTTGCATGAGGAGCACCTGGGAGAGTCAGCTGAGAGAGCTCCTGCCCTGAATCCTCTTGCTGGAGGGAAAATGCATGGGATTTGCTGTCAAAATGTGATGACAGTGCTGGTGTCCTGGTTGTAATCCCAAAGAGTGTCTAGTTATGTAGGTTAGAGTCAGAATCAGAGCTTCAGCTTTGTTGAGTAGTTTGGCGAGTGGATGTGTGGGAGTTTTTTGTTTGCTTTTCTAGAAGCACAAAGTTAGGGAGCAAGTTTTCCCTGACTTTCATTGAGATGGTGGCATCTGCAGATGAACTTTACTGTATGTATCTAATTTATTTAATTTTAAACACATCAACAGAATGAGAAGTCCCTTGGATCTGCAGAGTCTCCTGGGTTTTTTTTCCAAAGGCTTTTAAAGATTTATTGGTACTACTGGTACTCTGTTTCTCAACTATCTCTGCAGTACCTGAACGTGATCCGTGTATATTGCATGGCTCTAAACTATGTTTATGGAAAAGAAGGCTATTCTGTGTGAGCTTTTGGACTATACACATCACTTCAGTGAAAGGGAAATGAAGGGAGCACACAGCAGTGAGCTAAAGGATGTTGAACATATACTGTGAAGGAAAGTGTCTGTTTAATTGGAGACAAATGAGGTTGCATTTGAAAGGAATTCTTTGCTTCCTGGCAAGGTTTTAGGATTCCAGTGGGCTCCAATGATTTCTTAACAGTGAAGTTTTAAAGAGATTTTCCATTTCCTTGATTGCAGCTGTATTTAAAGAAGATGGCCCTTGAGAATTGAAGCAGGATGCAATGACCTTGCCTTACTCACAAAAAAGGGCTAGAGCTCCCATCTGGGAGCCTATTGTCCTGCCTCTCTTACCGAGGGTGCATTAACTGGAAAGCAGGCATCTGATTAACATCCCTAGTGCTGTCACAAATCAATCTGTGTATCCTTAAACAAGTTATGCCAGCCTAATGGGAAAAGATGTGGCGAGACAATTAAAAGAATTAACCCAAAGCAGGAGGGTCGATACCATGGAACAATCTGGTGCCGGAGTGTGATAGCCAGGCACTGTGGTGTTTCTGGCAGCCAGTCCCTGCAGGAACTGTGCCCCAGTCTCTCTCATGAGGAGGCTGACATGTTTTCAGAGCATCTGGTGATGGGGCTCTGGGACTTCCAAGCGCTTGAAGGCCAATGAGGTTTAATTTTTTTTTTTTTAATTTTTATTGCTCTGAGGTGGAAAGCAGCTCAGTGTGAATGAGTTCACCAGCGTGTGTGTGTAAATAGGCCAGCTCACACTGTTCCTGCCAATGAAATTGGGGCATAAGCAATAGGGTACAATCAATTCTAGTGATTTACTGCTGTCTAGGTAAGCTTCATTCTTACCCACTGACTCAAGAAGGTTGTCTTGCAATATTGCCCTTCTGCTTTAGTGAGCTGCCTGAATTAAGCAGTGCAAATGACTACCAAAGAAAAACAGAACTCAGACTTCTTATTAGATTTAGACTGCAGTGGTCATTATGGTGAATTTAATTACAAAAAAAGAAGGGGAGGGAAGAGTTTATAAAAAAAGAAATGAGTTTGTTTTCTGTAGCCTTTTTTTCTTTCCTCACTTGTGAAAAGTCACAGAATCGCAGAATGGTAAGGATGGGAAGGGACCTATAAAGATAATCTAGTCCAACCCCCCTGCTCAGGTCACTCAGCAATGTGTCCAGGTGAGTTTGGAAAAACTCCAGAGAAGGAGACTCAACACTCTCCCTGGGCAGCCTGTGCCAGGGCTCCCTCAACCTCGCCGTAAAGAAGATTTCGCTGAAGTGGAACCTTTTGTGTTCCAGCTTTTGTCCATTACCCCTATTCTTGTCACTGGACACTACAGAAAAAAAAAAAAGTGTTGCCTCATCCCCTTGACATACACCTTTTAAATACTTGTATTAATAATACTTGTAAGCATTTAAACTCTCCTTCAGGCTGAACAGTCCCAGATCCTGTAGCCTTTCCTCGTAAGAAACCTGCTCCAGTCAAATTGACAATGCGTGTCTATCAAGCATATACCCTTAGAGCATGCGTTGCAAGTTTCTATTGTGAGGTTCAAGACAATTCACAGGAATCCTTAAAAAATGAACTCTGGTCTTCCCTGGCCGGCATTTGCCACCTGAGTCCAGTTCAACCAAGCCCTGTGCAAGTTAACGAAAGCCTCAGGTCCTCCATTTCCCTTGGGTCTGCTTGAGATTCCTCTGGGAGATTTCTTTTCTGTGAGACTACTTGTAGCTGGAAAACACAATTTGGTGTAATGCACCTGGGGTCATCAAAAATCTCCTTCTTTCCTGCCAGCTCAATGTAGAGAAAATCAAAGTGTGTGCTGAAACTCAGACAGTCATACCTCTGTCACGCAGGTATGTTTTGGAGAAAGGTGAGAGAGCCAAGTCATCAAGAACTGATGCAAAGGGACACCAAGCACTGTGGTTGTGTACTTGACCTTCTTTTTTTTTTTGTTTTTTTGTTTTGCTGCAGCTCTGCTATCTTCCTCAGGCAGAGAAACCAGTGCTTGCAGGTCACCTTCTCTTCAGCTTATCCCCAAGCAACAACAGCCAAGTGTGGCTGAGGCCATAAGGGGTGATGTGAGGACCACCTCTTTGGACGTAGGAGGGGAACTCTACCAGCTATCTCAGAGAATTTGTGGTTGATGTTTTGTGTCCAGTGGACCACAAAGGCCTAAAAGATGAGGTTAAAATGCTGTTGGTCTTTCCAAGAAACTAAGTTATCAGGCGTCTGACCCTTTGTTTGCTAAGTGTTTCTCGAGTCAATGCAAATCAGTTAGTGCTGGGACTCATTTTGCTGTTGCTCCATTATGAGTGCAAGTAGTGAAGCAGCTAAGTACACAGTGTCCTTCATTTCCAGAAAGGCTGTGGCAATGGCTATGAGGGGGCTGCCTGCTGGTGCTGCTCCTGGGGCTGGGGTGCTCAGAGAGATGTTGGCTTTCTGTAGAGCTGCCCTGGAGCTGGGAACAGGCATCGGCTACTACATCTACTGGTCCAAAGTTTCCTTTAGCAGCAGACAGATAAGTCCCCTTTTATGCCCCATAAGGATTCCCACAAGACCATGTGCTGTGTTTGTACTTGGAAAATGGTTATTCCTCTGTGAGGTGAAAAAGTAGTGCATACAAGGGCCTCAACTGCAGTGCAAGCATCATTGTGGAGAGAGGAAGAGTGTGTGTATGCTGACTTATTGCAAGGGGGACTATTTGCACTCTGTTAAGTCCTGGCTTATTTCAAGTGCTTTATGTTACTTTTCTGTAGATACTGACCTTTCCATGATAGCTGATAGGGAAGATGGCTATCCTTGCTCATCTTTCACGTATGCACAACTTAAATTTTGTGTGTGCTGTACTTAGATAGGGTTCTGTAGGACATACCAAAGAAAGTCTAGAGCAAAAGAAGCCTCTTACTGGCCCAGGAGACTAGAAACATGGAAAGGCAGTTGGGAGATGCAAAAGGAATGCTGGCCCTACTTACTCTTCTTCCTGTTTTGAAGTATCCTGGCAGTGAGATAACATGCAAGGTAAGCTTTGTGGGTATTTTTCAGTGTGACAGTTACATATATAATGGGTCTCTCCTGGGAAACCCTACCAGGACATGGCAGGGGTAAGGGTTAGTGCAAACCTGGCCCTGACCCTCCCTTAGCAGCTACTCAGATGTGTCTTCTAGCACAATGCCTTTAGCAAAGATCTATAATCATCGAACTTTTGACCCCAGTCTCTGTGGTAATGCTGAGTAGTATGTTTAGCACACACACAAATGAAGTGGAAATCATTATTGGTTTGTTCATGACCTGCTGAAAAATGGTTTTCCTCAGGGGCTCTGTTTGCATTTGCCTCAGTCTTCTCTGAGCACTCAATCTTTCAGCAGCTTCATGTGCTACAAACTGGACATCACTGCTTTTTATAAGAGCTGTCTGCCATTGTTTCTTCACTCCAAACCTTTCCCTGCCTTATATTTTCTCAGACAGCAGCAATAAGAATCATGAATAAGCACTCTCCCCACTGTTCCCCACCATGGGTCCAAGTATAACTCTTGACCACATCTAACTCACGTCACACTGAGAGCTGGTGTCTGTCCTTTCTGTCCCTCCACAGACAGAGGAAGATGTCCCAGGCAGAGGAGATACAGATTTGTGGTCTGTCAGGAGGCTGTGCTGATCAGGTAACTGTCAATCCAAATAGCAACGCTTCTTCCAACCCTGCATTCTATTTCTCTGCTTTATCTCTGCATGCAAAAGCCTCATCCTGTCTCGCTGCCACATGGGCATTGGCAAAGCTGATCTCCTCTTTAAATGGCCATCGCTGGAGCCCCTGCCTTCTCTTCAAAACAAAGAAACCTCCAAACACTTGGAAACCTCTGAATTATATATCTGGAAGGCAGGAATAAACATATTATATTTTTATCTCTAGTTATTTCTCAAGCAAATCTACAAGTAAGTTCTGAGATAAGGACAAAGCTCATTGGGAGAACTACTGTTTATTCTGTGTAAATACAGAATAAATCCAGCACCTGAATTCTTCCTTCTTGGAGGCTCCTTTTGTGTTGGCTTGGAAATTATTAATAATTAATTTATCCTGCATTAGAATTGAAATATCCTGAATGTTGATCCTTCCATTTGGCAACTATGGATGCCCACTTATTTTTTTTCTGTTGTACTTTTCAATAGATGACAGTTTCTTCTCCCATTTGTATCTTTTTTGATGGGGTAGAGTAGTAGTAGAATAAAATAAGACTTGACTAAAAAAGAATGATGACCAACTCATTAAAAACAGAAAATGAGAAAACCATGTTGAGCTGAGTGAAAAAAAAAAACCAAAACAACCAAACACAAATACAAAAGTGTTTACTTTAAAGTTCTTTTCTGACAGTATGCTGGAGTCAGTGTTGAGACAGCAACTGTTCACGGGCAGAGCACTGTGTGTCTGTTTGCTGTTAGCTCTCCATTGGCAGCTAGCCCTGAGGCAGCAAAGTCCTTTCCTTCAAAGAGGATGACATGCCTTCAACTTGGTGCAGGGCTGTGGCAGGCCAAGGGGAGCAGGACCCCATTTTTCCTCTGCCTGTGCTGCTGTTGTTTGCTGCAATCTGGTTGGAAATCTCACCATTGCACCAAGGGGTGGCTTGGAGCCAGGCAAACTGTGCTTGTGTGTGTCTCCAGTGCTGTTTGCACACCCTGCCATTGGCTTTGCTCATAGTGTAGGGGTAGATGTTGCTCTGTAACAACAAACTTACAAGGATATTCCCAGCATCCTCTCTTCTTTTTTTTTTTTTTTTGTGATGAGATAGCTCTTCTGCATCCCTGATGGACAGCTGGCAGTGCAGCCTGCCCCAGGGTGTCCTGCTGCTCAGGAGTGCATATCCACCCCAGGGCTGAGGGAAGCAGTGCAGATCTAGAGCAGTGCAGAAGGGAATCGACCCTCCTGCTCGGTTGAACCATGTGGAGGAAACATGGAGGGCTCTGAGGCTCTCTTTGGTGTCAGTGAGCAGGTGTGCATGTCTGGGTTTCTTTCTGAAAATTTCTACCATCCAAAAGATGATTTCAAGGTAAGCCTGTGCACTCAAGGGGTTTTCCATTGCACTTGGGTAGGGCTCCAGGCTTTGGAGAATTACTGAGATCACTTCTCTTTCAGTAAAACCTGGGAAGCCTCCACTTGGGCAATCAACACAAACACATCCCTGAAGTTACTATAGAAACACTATAGAAGAGGCAAGGTGGCAGTGTAGCCCCCAGTCTTGCTGGAAACCAACAGAGGATCCAGCCAAACCCCCAATTTCCATAGTGTGACCTTTTCATTGGAGGTGATGTAAGTTATAAGAATCGTGGGAAACTGTTCCTCAGACCCCTCTGGGTTTGTCAGGTCTTCACTGCTGACAAGAAACAGAATTGCACATGTTGCACATGCCAAGGTACGTGGGGTCCCTCTGAGTCCTCTAGTTTTAGTTTTCTAGAAAAGCCAGGCAGATAATGACAGGCTGGTTACACGGAGGGGAACGGACAGGAGGGAAGAAAAAAAAAGCGTTTTTGTTGCCGGTGTACCATGAGTTAATTATTGGCTATATTGCTTTAATTCCAGGGAGTTTACCCAAGCAATACCTTCAATGACAGATCTGTGGTCTTCCCTGCTAGGCTTTGGCAGACAGCAAAAGAAGCTTGGAGCGGATTTGTGGCAAGTTAATGCCACCTTCTGGTTACAAATATAAAAGCAGAGATGGTCTTTATTTCTGTCTTCGTTTGGTGAACTGAAATAACCAAATGACTAACTTCTGTAGTAGCTTTCTTGAATAACCCAACACGTTTTCGATCGAGAAACATGAACATTTTCCTTTCGAATTTCCATTTGAATTAATAAAAAATACTGATAAGAATAAAATCATTGTACTCTGTGCTCTCCTGCTGCTGATCTGAAAGGCTTAGAGTCAGGGTTCCTGAAGAGGGCTCACGGTCCTCCGTACAGAAACCGTGCCACGGTGATTTCTGTGTGTCAATAGCAAAGGCATGCTTTCCAGGAGCCAGCAAATGTATGTCTTCCTGACATATTATTCTGTGACATATTTCTACTTAAGGGCTTTTTGATATTAAAATGGCCTTTATACCCAGGAGTTTTCATGAGTGTCCCTTATTATTCATTAAACCTATGTGTAAACTTTTCACTAACTGTGACTACCATCAGTAGAGATTATGTGTAGAGCTGAACTGATATCAGGATGTTAAGGGAAATGAAATGTGTAAGAGGAAGCCCAGCAGTTACTGCAGGTGCTGGAGGACACTCCCCCCAAGCCACCACAGGAGGAAGATCTCAGTGGTGGCCCCCAGGCTGTTGGCTCGCGCCCCGGTCCCGACAACAGTGCAAGGGGACTGTGGCTTTGGAGGATAGAAAAAAAGCCCTTTTCTCTCTCATCTCAGCTCTAGAGCTCGCTAGTTACTGCCTAGTGTTTACTGCCAGCAAAGGAAAAGGAGAGGAGAGAAGCAGCAGCGTGTAAACAGATGGAGAAACATTATTTGATAGAATTTCATTTCACTTTGTACATATGCCAGTTGCTATAGATGCAGTCTGGCAGGGAAAGGGGTTCCTTCTATTTACTCTATATCACTTCTATTTACTAGACAGTATTTTATTGTTACTGACAGCACAGCATTTTGCTTGTCTTTTTGGTTTGAAAACATATTTTATTTTCATATTTGGGCTCTGGAGTAACTGCTGCTTTTTCATTCCTTAGCACAAAGATCTGATGCCACCTTTTGCATGTAAAACAACTGACTTTGCTGAAGTGAGAAAGAGCTTGGTTATTGGGGCAAACCAAGAAATTACTTCCACCTTCAGGTTGACAGAGCTCACGTTTCATATTTGCCCTTGCATCTTAGAGTATAGGATATTGAAACTTCATTCCTCATTACTTAGCAGAACAAGCTGCTTGAAGAAGTAGTGTTCTTGCCTCTCATGTATGCTGACACCAAATTCTGCACAGAAACATCAATTTTCTGATTTAACTTCTGAGATTCAAATGGCAGTTGTACATATTTAGAAAAAAAAGTTAATAAGTGTTATATATCTTCATTAGATTCTGTATAGGGTAATGGTATGTATTTAGTATTTAAATGATTGGGATGGAATTTAGAATAGCAAGACAGCATTTTTGTCATAAAAACTAATGCATTTCTTAACAAATATTGGTATCTTTGTGCTTGATGGAACATTTAGGAACTTCTTCTTCACATAGGATTTACCTTAAGTCCTAGCTTTGTATTCTGTAGACATTCGTGAGGATTATAATAAAGGTTTCCTCTCTCTGAGGATGGATATGCTGTGTATTATGATCAATGGAGATACTAATTTGGTTGCGACATTGTATCTTTTTCTTTCTTTCAATGATACTATCAGTAATGCCTTAAGGTGATGTCAGTAAGGACGTATCACAATGTAGATGATTACTGTTCAAATGATGTGTTCGGTGAACTGCAAAAAACCCAGAAGTTTGTTCAAGAAATTACTTTATGGCAGAGTTGTTTCCTTTAAGAGCAATCTGCTCAAGTGGTTGGGTATCATCATGTGCTACCTTTATTTGCTCCCAGTTTGTCAAATCCAGATTTCACAGTAGTTTCGCAGTGTTTATGCAAGGGCACAAAGCAAATGGAAGCTGCTCTGTCTGGGTTTCTTAGAGCAGATTAAGCTGCAGTGAGGTGTGCTGCCAATGGCCATCATCTTGAAGAGACCAGACAATCAACTTCCTCTGACATGTTATAGTCAGTTCTGTCCTATAAGTCTGAAATAAATCAGAAACTGAGCCATGATTGGGGTCCTTGGACAAGTACCTGAGTGGAGAGGTCAGCTGGGCTTTAGAGGTAAATTACAATCTGAGATTTTAATTAAAACCTGAGATCTGTCTCTATGTCTTGGCCTTCTTCAGGAGCACATTTTTTATGTTTTCAGGCCTTCTTCTGGAGCCATTTCTGAATACCTTTAGTTCTATTATCACTGATCTAATCTCCCTTTCCATACAGTCAGGACGTGTGCTGAGAGAGAACACTCTGATTTCTGCAGCAAATGATGTAGTCCCCTTCTTTAATTCAAAATCTAATAAAAACAGTCAAGCCACTTTGTGCTTTCAGCCTTGATGATCTATATTCTGTACCTTTCTTCCACCTAGTGTTATTATTTGAGAGGAGGCACAGCACTGAATGACCTTTCCATCTCCTAGCTGTGCATGCAAGTATCTAGTCATCAAGTATTTGATGTGGTGCGTTTGGAGGTGACCTTGTGGCATTACCTTTGAGCTGGCAGCGACAAAGGAAGTGAGTTGTTTTCTGCACTTGACCCAAGGGAGGGCATGACTTGGCTCCCGGGATCTATGCCAGATCCAAGCATATGTGCAAAGCACAACTCGTTGTTTATGCATCACTGTAATTTTCTACCACTGTTAAGCTGATAGGGCATGTATTTTGGAGATTATCACACTTCCTGGATGATTAAAGTCCAGAGGTAACCCGAGGTATGTGATAATCACTCAGAAATCCCCTGTGAGGTGGATCTTGCTGTTTAAGTAGATCATATCATTTCCTTTTGTAGTTTTGTAAGCTGTGGCAATAGTCAGGTGCTGTCACTGCTGTGGGAAGGTGGAATGTCCAGAAAAATGGAAACCTCTGCTGGAGCCTGCCTCCAGCCACCCAGGAGTGAAAGTGGCTTTCATAAAGAGCTGGACTGACCCCATAATCATGCTGCATCTGCTCCTCCTGCTTCTCAGATCTGCAGCATCTGCCAGGATGAGTTAACTTGATTATCCTCAGGATGCGATAATCCAAAGGTGATTTTTGCTGTGACAGGTGATGGAAACTAATTCTTCCCTTTTGAAGTCGTGCTGATGGATAGAGTTTTCTTCAGGAAACTAAATCCAGTGTTAATTAGCTAGGAACCATAGTTGTGTTTGTGTTATTTATCCCTGTCCTGGGTTTGGCCAGGATAGAATTAACTCTCCGCAGCTGCCGCTGGGGGCCGTGGCCAGGCTGTTCAACCCCACGTGCCATCACGCTCGGGATCTCAGGGCAGCAGCTGGGCCGGGGCGGCGCTGCGGCCAGTGCGGGAACTGCAGCTCTGCCTCGGGCTGAGCGCCGGGCTGAGCGCGGTGAGCACTTACACTGGGCATTGCTCCTTTTCCTTTGTCCTTTGACCGTCACTGTAACTGCCTACTCATTGTGGGGTTCTGTTAAACTGTCCTTATCTCAACCCAGAAAGTTCTACAGCTCTCTCTTGATTCTCCTCCCCATCCTGCTGAGTTGGGGAGGAGTAACTGGGTGGTTTGGTTATTGTCCAGTTAGGGCTAAACCACCACAATCCCTTCCTGGCTCACTTCTCTATACTTACATGTCAGATCACCAACTCCCTGCTCTGAGCAGGGGCTCTCAAACTGTGCTGCTTGGTTGTTGTGACTGTGGTGGGTCAGTCAGGGATATGTGACTGTGAGAGCAGCCCTGGGTTCTGGCTCTCTGGGCATGTGTACAGGTGGAGATGTTTGATGAGGTAGGCACTGCCAGTCCCCTCAGAGGACAATGTCTTGGACTGGGTTTTTGTTTCTAATTTTGAAGCAGTGTCTGTACCAGTGTTGGTAAGGATATATCAGTGTCAGAACAGCAGGCTTAGACCATGCTCGTTTTAAAAATGAACTTTGGGTTAATTTATTGATCATATTTAAAACAACAGTGTCATTGCCCATAAGAAGACCTGTGAAGAAGTTATAGGTTCTATAGGACAGCTAGATGTGGTGCTGTGTTGTCTGCAGTATGGTGAGTAGGCAAGTGTGCACTGCACAAGCTGGGGAAATCATCAGAAGGTCACGTGCTATACATCAAGAGAAGTAAATCTAATGATTACTGTTGCAAAGACTGCTGTTCTTTGATTAGCTGCTTGTATCATAAGCTGAAACAACTTGAGTTGTGTGACATGTTGGAAGTAAATATCATAGAATGGTAGGGGTTAGAAGAGACGTCCACCTAGATCAGGTCACACAGGAATGCATCCAGGTGGGTTTTGAAGATATCTAGAGAAGGAGACTTCACACTGTCCCTGGGCAGCCTGTGCTGGGGCTCCATCACCCTTACAGTGAAATAGTTTTTTCTTACATTTAAATGGAATATTTTTTTGTGTTCCAGCTTCATCCCATTACCCCTTGTCCTGTCACTACATACAACAGAAAAAAGTGTTGCCTCATCCTCCATTATTTAGACATTTGTAAATATTAATGAGATTCCCCTGCAGTTTCCTTTTTTCTAGACTAAATAGCCCATTTCCTCAGCCTTTCCTCATTAGGAACATGTTCCAGTCCCCTTTGCATTGGTTTGATCTATAGCGTGGCATGCTTAACGGCTATAGAAAAGTATAGAAGACCTTGGAAAGGACAATAGTATAATAAAGATAAATTTCATAACAGATGAACACATCTTAGTGTTTTGTAAGACATCAACATTATTTTTTAAAGGGAAAATGGTATAAAGAGACTTTTACCATATAGTGTCACAGACATTACATTTGCTGAATAAATCAGGTAATCTGTGATCAGAGTCAGTCGGCACATTGCAGTAGGTCCTTGAAGCTGTCTTTCAGTGACCAATGCTCCTTTTGCCTCAGCACTTAATGGTATTCAAAGCCCCTGAGAACAGAGGGGAATGAGCCACCTGGCTATGCACATGTCCTCTCAACTGGACATGTCCCTTTCTTCTTGAAGAAAGGGGCTGGTGAGGAAATTTGTAGCTTCTGCTTCAGAGATGAAATTAATTTTGTAAAGTGCAGCATGTTCAGAGCTTGTCTGAGGTCAGCTCACAGGGAGTGTGCCTGTACAGGTGTCCTGTAGAAATGCTCAGCTGTGAGGAAGGAACAAACCAGCCACAACAATGAAGCAGCCACAAATCAATCCATTTTCAGTGTCTGTCAGTGGAAGTTTTGTCCTGATTTCTTGTCTATTTCCCTTTCAAACAATCATTCCACAAATGACTGTATAGAAAAGCTAAATTAAAAACTTACATAAGCTGCTTTAGCAGCCATTAGTTTAAATACACTCAGGATAGTAAACGTTCACATGTCAAAGCAATTCAGTAAATGGAGATAGGTCACTGTATTAAATAGACTAATGGATGCACAGGACACCAGATCCCCTCAGCAAGTGATGCACTGACTATTCTCTCTCTATCACTTTGCTCTTAATAGAAAAAGTCTACTGGGAAAATGATCTTATTTTATCATTACTTGAAAGTGGTTCCTCTGATTAGAGAGGTCTCCAGGAGTTTTAACTTGTCTCCAGAGCTGAGATGACAGCACTCAGTACCAGGGAAGGAATGTACCTGGGAGCTGGGAGTAGCGTGTGGATACGGCTGCCTGTCTTTGGCTCACATTATCATGTGATACTGCTTCTGTAATGAGGGGCAGCCTCAGACTCAAACAGCAAGAGAAGCTGTCAATGCCTTTCCCCTCCAGATCCACCACGGCAGGAGAAGGTCTTTCTCTTGGCATACTTGACCAGTGGTGCTCAGATGGTTGTGGTAAATAAACAATGATGGTCATAAACAGCAGCATGGGCAATCAGGTGCCCTGCAGTCTTTGGAAGAAGTGTCTGTCTCTGTTGTGGCATAGTCTCAAATCCTTTCACTAGGTGTGGTAAACCTGTCCTTGTGGGCTCTGGGAAAGGTCTTGCTAACACCTTTGGCAGGTTATATCTGTATATGCACCCTGGACTGCTCCACAGAATAGGCCAAGTTAAAAGAGGTTGTGAGCTCTGTAAATCTCCTTACTGTAATAAGAAAAATAGTAACGTGATAGGAATCTTGACTTTTCAGAAAAAACAAAACCAAGAGATGTCAAGTGATTTCTTTTGTGTAGGGGTGGCATTGGCACAGCACTGCCATTGATCAGGCTGAGCAGATCAACAGGCTGCACATCCTTAGGCCACTGCCATGTATGCTTCTGTCACTGATTCTTCCCTCAGCAACACATACAGGATAGCAGACTGGGTTCATCATGATTAATCTGGATGTGTGCATGTGATTTGTGCTCTTCACGGTTGGTCATAGCAGCACTGTGCCTCTCCAGCCCTCCTGACAGCTGCCCCCAGACATGAGCCTGTGAGCTACCAGTGAGACCCAGCAGCTCCCTGCAGAAATTAGACAATTACATACCCTTCAAAGAGTAAATCAATTGTGACATTACAAACAAATGCAGAATGCTCTCAGTTTACTGTTAGTGCTATCTTGAAGAGAGGGTGAGGAGAAAGCTCGTGTGGAATTGGTCCATCCTCATGCGTTCTTGTAGTAAAAATAAAAACCAACCAAACAACGCAGTGCACTGGCAGCACTGAGGACATTTGGATGTGCCTGGGCAATGGCTAAGACTAAAATTTTGGAGCAGCATTAAATAAATATTTGTCTCATTGTACTCTCCTTTTTGAAGGCTTTTAATATCGGGGAACTATCTCAGAAGAAAGCGGTCAATTGAGGGTTCCTTGAGGCTCTCTAAAACTGCTCCAACAATGGAAAATGCCAGTGTGTGGCACCTCAGGTGTGCACCAGCTGTGCAGCTCTCCTGGCTGTGGGTGTAGGATGTAGTTACTCAGCCACTGACATGTAAATTTATGGTTTTATAAAAAAGAGGAGAGCAAAACCTTTGCAACATCTTTCATCTGAGTGACATGTTATTTCATAATATAACTATGCCCTATGCAGAGCCTAAGAAAATTAAACTAACCTGTATTTCATAAGGAAATGAGAGCTAATCTCTTAGGAGCAGTTAGCAAGTTTAAAAAATTCTGCAGAATGGAAGTAAACAGAACCCCTTTGTTACAAAGGGACTAGTTTATGAAACCCAAATGACTTCTTTTCTTAAGTGTGTAACTTACTTTTCATTTGTCCACCACCTACTGTAGAGGATTTGATCTGAGTCAAAGACTTTGCTGAAGTCAAGGATGAATGTTTGCAAATCATAATATAGGGAAACTGAAGAAATTTCTCCTCTAAATGTGTGGTTCTACCACTGTGTCTTTGTCCTTCATCTTTGTGTCCCTTCTCCTCTCTGTGATGCTGCTTATTTCCTTGTGTCACAGTGAGACCAGATGCCCCTCAGGCAGTGGCACTCTTCTTAGGGTCCACAGGGTGCTCAGTGTAGCTTCAGGAGACTCAAAGTAAATACCTGGAGCTTGTATTTCTTACTGATATTTCCTATATTGATTAATATCTGATTGCTCCTTGGTTTTGTATCTGAGAGGAAATGAAAATATTTTGTCCACTCTTCTACTATACAACTTGTCCAGAAAAAAAAAATAATCTGATGCTTTTCAAGGAAAAACGTACTGGAAGCAGCATGAGGGTCATGTTTGTTACTGTGGGCTGTGGATTTCCTGCTGGCAGCCAATTTGATCCTGCTTTTGATGTAGAGCCCTAATACCATTTTTTCAATGTTTTTGTTTATTTTGCTGGGATTTCATAGTTTTTTAAACAGAAGCTCACAAAATGTTTCAGTAGTGGTCATGGCTGTTCATAAGAACATTTCTGATTTGTTATTTCTCCTTTGACCAACTCTATCTATCCTTCTTCTTCCAATCTGTATTTAACAGATGAGTGTATCTCAGTAATGAACACTTGAGAATATCACAACCTGTGTGTGTGGCAGTCCTCCAAGTGAAGGGGGAAAATTTTGTGGGAAGAGCTCCTGGGTACTTGTTTTACTGCTCAACTTTAGGCATCTGTTTAATTGTTTGTAACAAGCTGAAGCAAAATGGACTGGCAGACACCATCAGATATATTTTAATTTGCATTTTTATGATATTTCCCATGCCTGGGTAGGGTTTGACAATTGTTCTCTCCCTAGAGTATGAGAAACCTCAGACTTGCTCATGGTGAATTTCCCTTCTCTCCATGTAGTGCCTCGAAAGGGCAAAGGTAAGACATATTGAAACTTGCAGCCTTATTAAATCCAATACGAAGTTTTGAGATGAACCTGTAAATTTAAGGGTCATGCACCTGAAAGTTGATTACTTCAAGATGGTTGGGTTACTTGGATTCATTTGCTCTTATGCTCTTCAGGCAAACTGGCTAATGAAAAACCACAGTTCATTCAGAATAAGTGCTGTTGCAGAGGCAGAAGTAGAATATAGGGTTTAACCCTATATTAACCTATATTATATTAACCCTATATTAACCTATATATATTAACCCTATATTAAGTATGTAACCTATAAAAGTCTAAGTTAAAATCCATGGAGTGAGCTTGGGTGTACCTCAGCTGTAAAGCTGGCTGCAGTCAGCAGGATTTTCAGGGGCCAGTTACAGGTTTCTCTGTCTAAATGTGGCAGACTTCTGCTCTCTGGCAGCCTCCCAGTGAACTCCTTGCTTTGATGCTGAGGACATATTTCTTCCTGAACTAATTTCCAAGCAAAAGGCACGATTCCATACAGTTGTTTTACTGAAGTCATTCTGTCCTAGGCTTTGAGCTTGTTTTAACTCTTCCTACTAGTGATTTATGATGATCTAATGATAATTGTCCCCTAGTTCAGGGATGTATCAGCATTTCTTGTGAAGGTCTCATGGGGCCTCAGCTGTCCTGGAAAAACTAGTGGGATTTTGATGTTCAGTATTAACCATTTGCAAATATAGCCAGGATAAAGGATCTGCATGAACAGCCCTAGTTTCTTATGCTTTTTGGGATGACTGTTTGTAGTGGTGTGTACTGTAACCAATCTGCCTGTGTGTGGCAGGCTAACAGCTTGCAAATCCTAGGCTTCCAAAAAGCTGTTTGAAAATTCATAGCTGTTAAGGTGATCTGTTCATATGCACTGAATAGCTTAATACCTGGGTTTTTTTTGAGTGTTACTTTTTTTTTTAATGACTGTTCCTGCATAGTTAACTGGAGTCAACTTGAGGTTAAAGCTAATTTAAACTGGATGCTATATTTAGTATTTATGGTGCTAAAAGGATTATAGGAAAATAGATACTCCATAAGTGGCCATAATCTTCTCACTGTGATACTTGAGTGGCAGAGAACGGGGTGCCAATCTGAGATTAAAAATCTAATTTTAGGGAGCTAACAAGAGTCACATTGAATAATAATAATAAAAAAAGATGGATTAAATTCTGTGATTTAATTTTTTTAATTGTGCCTCAGACTTGCTTAAAACCTTGTAGTCAGAGCTTTAAACAAAGTCTGGGATTCTAAATTACATACTATTTCCATACACCATTTAAATAAAATCAAACTAGGCACTTCAGCTATACCCTTGACAGAACAGCCAGGATACCTTTTCAGAGACCTTTTTGCTTCCACTGCTTGAAGTTTGACAAGCCACCTCATGCCATTATCTTTGATTGCTGGATGCAATACTTTACCAGATCCTCTTCTCTGTTACTTCCAGCATGACAGTGACAAGAAAGCCAGCTGGGGAGGAAACAATGCAGGTTGCAGATTTGCCACTCCAGCACTGTTCCTTAGTCACACCCCAGTCACTTTGTCTGAAAAGAACGTTTCTTTTTTTTTTTTTTTTTTTCCTGTCACCTGTAGAGGGAAAAAAGAAAGCAAAAAGAAGGAATAGATGTGTAACAACTAATGCTACTGGCAGCCCTGGCATTGTGGCTCTGGCAGGAGCGAGGGTTACTTCTTGAAAAGATGCAAACAAATTTGCTAAGATGCAAAACAAACAAATTGTGTCCCTGAATTAAAGCTGAACGAGCTTCTCTGAGTTAAGTTGTCATTGCAACTGAGAAAAGAGTGGCTGCTAGCATATAAACACTGCAGGAGCCTGGCAAGCCGTAACGCACAGCCCCTGTATACTGACGCTTGCTTCCTGGGAGTTATTCCACCTCTTTCAGTCAAATGTAAGGGCTCTCAGCAGAAGTGATGGATCATGCTTTCTCAGTGTGGCCAAAATGTGAGTAAAATCGTATCTGGATGATATCTGAACTGAACTCCCTTTTATTCCTGCTTGTTCATAGGCCTTAAAATAACAAACCCTTTTAATGGGATTTGTGTACCATATGGCACCTTCCCCATAGGATGACTCTTTCTTGTTGCTATCCTGTCATTTGTCTATATCCAGAAGCAGTTTCCAGGCAGAAAAACAACATGCACCATTTAAAGACACCTCAGGTGTGATCACCACCTCTTCAGATAATTCTTTATTTGTATATCCTGTCTGAGGCATAGTGGTGAGTAAATGGAATAGACTTCAGGGGCAAGTTCAGGCCTCTGAAATCACAGAATCACATAATCGTAAGGATTGGAAAGGACCTGGAAAGATCATGTAGTCCAAACCCCTCTGCCAGAGTAGGGCCACCTAGAACAGGTCACATAGCAACTCGTGTTAGAGTAAAAAGAACGTAACAAATGCACAGTACAGGCTCTAGGCATAAATTATTAGGTAATAAGATGTTGACGTGCTTCTAGTCCTACAGTCCTTTGTTTTCTTCGTAATACTCTAATTTCTGCTGGTAATGAATTTTCAGAGGGAAGAACTGCAGAAATAACACCAATAAACCAAGTTTATTATTTGGTCAATATAGTACAAGACACACTGAGGTATTGCTTGTCCTACTAATGTTTATGATGCTTGTTTTTCCTTTCAGACATTTCAAGGCATTGAGGTTCAGCTGTAGTTACAGGACTGTTCACTAGTAGATGGAGCCTTTAATTATGAGCAGTGCCATGGATTAATGTTTCTAATTTCATCTGCTGGGTGGGTTTTCACAGGAGTCAAGAACCTTGGGTTCTTCTATTGATGTTTCTGGTCTAAAGTCATTGTTGCTTCATGTGTTGCATTTGTAAGTATGGCTGCTGTATACCTTTAATTACAAACACCGTCTTTAGCTATACAGTGGCAGAGGTGCTGGTATCTGTGGGATAGATAGATGGGGAGGGCAGAAATTGTGTGTGTCTGCAATGCCCTCCAGAGTGCAATTTCCTCTGGAGGACCCTGCCTCTGAACAAGCAGAGGAACCATACAAGATCTGGTGATTGCTAGCTTTTTAGACAAGTGAAGTTGGCTAGTATGACTCTCACCAGGGAGCACACTGGGGTCAGATCTGACCATGTCTGTGATGTGCTTCACTTTCTAACTGTGGGTGAGTTTGAAGAGTTTGAAACATTTTGAAAGAGCCTTGGGCTGCATGTAAAGGAACTACTGAAGAACAAAATTTTACACTTCCTATTTGTGTTTAAGTTCTGTCACAGACTCCCCCTGCCAAATGAGAGTTACAAATGGACACCCTGCTGCTTTGGCAATTGCTCATTCCTACTTTTGTAATGAGTCACAATCTCTCAAACACCTGCTATTGAAATCCTAGGTGATTGTCATGGCTGACTGCCCTGTATCAGAACAGGACAGAAAGGTGAGGCTCACAGACAAGCAATTTTGCTCTACTGACAGGGTTTCATCTGGTCTTGCTTTCTTTCATGTAGCCTGGAAGTCAATGTTTTCACTCAGGGACTGTAAGATCAGTTACTCTGACCTTCCATGTATGGCAGGCTAATTTGTTTAAAGTTCCTGTGGGATGTCTGTTGCTACACATAGCTGTTTCTAAGACTGCAAGGTAGATGCATCTGTTAGAACAAGCAAGGTGTAGAGAAGAAGAGATTGTTTGTGTTTTGGTTTTTTTTTTTCTTCTTCTTGAGGAGCAACAGTTTATCCATCTGATGCTTCTGTCTGAGTCAAGAATGCTTTCCCTCACACCCCTTCTCTCTGACCATGAGGCCAATGTGGTCCCCCAGTGTTAATTGTGCATCCTTGCAAGTCGTAACACTTGTAGCATAATTTGAGACATCATGGAAACATTGCAGGCAAGTTGAGTACACTGCAGGCTGAGGAAATAAAGGTATGCATAAGGAAACTAAGGGTTCACAGTTTACAGAGACAGGAAGGACAACCATAATAATCTAGTCTGAAACTAGGCTAAAGGTGTGTCTCCAGAGCTATCTGTCTTTGACTAAAAGGCTGCAAGTAATGGTGGTTTCACTAGTTCCCCTGATAATCTATTCCAATCTTTTATTACTGCTCGGAAATTTCCTCTTATTTCCAGGTTGAATTTATCTAGCTTCAACTTTTATTTGCTGGATCTTTGTCAGACAGATTGGAAAGCTCCTCATGTATGTCTTCTCCCAAGTGCAATTACCTACACAGTGTGATGAAGGTATGTCTACGCTTTCTCTTCAGTGAGCTGAATATGTTGAGCTCCTTACCGGTCACATCAAAGGGCTTGAGCTTTTTTGTTAAAGCCAGAGATTTCATTTGTGACACTCACTTGAACTCTGTCTAATGTCTTCAAATCCTCTTAAAAATTCAGACACTAGGACAGGATTCAGTAACCTAGTAGGGATCTTGGCAGTGCTGCCTAGAGATGCTAGAATCCTTCATTATTTCTGCTTCACAGTCTAGTTTCCCTCCCCCATATTAAAGAATCTCATTAGTCCTTTTTGCTGCAGCTTTGCCCAGACAGCTTACATTGAGGTGATTATTTATAATGACCCTTAAAGCCTCTGTTTTTCAAAGAAATGTCTTCCATCATGTGAATATAAGCAACTGACATTCTTGAATCTTGAACACTTGGTCTTACCAAAATATATTTTGTCAAGTTATAACTCTTTACCCTGGTGACTCAAGTCACCCTGTAATAATAACCTATCTATGTCTTGGTAACTACACAAATTTTTTTATCACCTAAATGTGTGATTGCAGCAGAGAGAAGCAAAACAACCCCAACCTGGATCTAGAAAAAGTCTTAAAGATGTCCCTGTTCAGTGGTATCTGCCTACTAACTGTATTTTAAGATCTCTCAGTAGCCCAGATAATTTGTCATATTCTTCCTCACAAGTATCTTGGCGAAATTCATGATCCAAATTTCTTCCCTTCTAGTCAAATCAGATTGATCCCAGATTGCATATTGTCCTTTTGTGCTCCCTCATTTGGCAAAACCTTTACCTATTTTTTTTTTTCCTGCCAAAGGTATAATGTCACTAAAGAAATGGAAGAATTTTGCAATAGTCTCTCCTGTTGTCTCTCCTGTTTTAGAGAAGCTGTATGACAGCCGTCAGGTTAAGGAGAAATTAATTTAAATCTTTCCACTCCCAGGTGAGGGATGTTTCACAGAAGTATCACTTTTGGCTGTAACAGTGATTTCTTGCATATGATATGAAAAGATGTTTCAAGTTGTCCAGTCTGTGCTTTTGACTCCTTGCCAAAAACAGGCTGCAGGGAAGTGGCTAAAGTGGTGCCAAAGTACAAGCAGCTAGGATACAAAATAGAAGAGACTCCTTTCAGGTTTATATGTTTTTCCTTACCTTTTGCTTGGATTCCACTGTTGAAGGAGAGCTTTTGTACTAAACTCAAGCTTGGGGAATATCCTCCAGGAGCTGGATATATTGCACATCTATGCCAAGTATCTTAGTATGTATTGTCTTTGTAGATAAAGGGATAATGCTGTAAATCAGTCCACTGTCTGGTCTCTGTTAAGATTTTTCTTTGTTAGTTATTTCAAGAAAGTCGAAACTTTCCCAGTACAGTCAAGGCTGCAGAGGCCTCTGGGGAGTACTGAATTTGGTTCATACATCAGAGATGCCATTCAATGTGAATCTAGGCCATAGTGCCACTCATTGAGTTGTCGAGCCAGAAACATAATTGCAGAGTTCCTATCAGCTTTCAGTTTCAAACTGACTCCATTTCCATAGTGAAAGAGCTGAGGAGTATTGCCATCAAAGCATTGTTATTTTTTTCTTCCCTCTGTTTGTTTTTAACGTTTTCCCTGCCTCACCTGTTGTTAGTAACATCCTCAAGCTTTTGTTTGTACAACTGCTTTCTAAGGCAGTGGCCTTTTACCTAATGGTTTGCTTGCAGAACTGCCTATATTTGAATGATGGGGTCAGCTCATGGAATGAGAAATCAAGAATGCTGCCGTAGCACCTCCTTCTGTGAAACAAATTCTGGAACAGTGGATGCAAATCATTGAACTCCATAAGGGAAAGATTTTATCTCACTGTTTACCAAGAAAATTTAAACAGTGAATTCTCCAACAATTAAAGCCTCTGCCTGTTGTCTGCCACTGTCAAGATCTAAAGCTTATTGAAAATTTAGCACTTCTGCAGTTAGGACTTGAAAGGTTTCTCTCAGCTTCCAATTATATAATTTTCTTAGCTGGTTTTTGTATTGTAAGTGAACTATTGATGTCATCATTTCAGACTTGTTCTTAAAAATAAAATATATGTTTTTATAGGCCACAAATCTTTATCTTTATTCTGCTACTATTAGTTAGAAAGAATTATTCTTAAAATTTATGATAGCACTGTATAAAGATATTAGACTTTGATTTATAATGACACAATTCAAATTGTTATTAAAATTAAGCATATTTTCTACGATTAGAGAACCTACTGAATTAGCTGTTGTCCTCTGAAGCATATTTCTAAACAACATGTAATACTTTACACTAACTTTAAACCTGGGTTAATTAAAATTAGATTACTTTAAAGCAGGTAATTGAATCTGTATCTGAAATGCTTCTCAACACACAATCAAAGTTTAGGTGCAAATTCTTAGTTATATTGATTACTTCTATGGGCCAGAGTCTCAAAGGAGACTCTGCTTCAGCTCTCTTTGCCTGGCCTCTCTGGCATCGTTCAGGAGAGTTACCTCTAACCATTGTGCAAGAGTCTGACCTCTGAATTTATCTCCTGAATCTGAAATGAGGAAAATCTGTAGCCCAGCCTAGTGCCTTTACGCAGCCTCAGTCTGCTCTTCTGATAGTTCTATGATTTAATGTTGCAATCAGAACAACACCTGTTTTGAAAAACTTCATACCTGACTAACACAGGAAGAAATCCTCCCTGTGGAAGTCCAAGGGTCTTAAAGTGTTAACAAAATAATTCTTCAGTTGCACAATTATAGTTGTATTCATAATCATTCAAACTCACATCTGATTGAGACATTTGAATTTTGTGCTTTCTGTTACTGTTATTATTGGATCCTTTGATCTTTTCATGATACACAACATGTTACCTCAGATCAGCCAATTTCCAAACAACTGAAACTCATGGTATGGACATGTATGTTCATAATTTAAAATTTCTGATTATTTTACAGAATCTTAATGCAACAGGCCCATCCTCCCTTTTTCATTGCAGAAAGGACAATACTTGTTTTCATCACAAAGCACCTTCTGAGTATTTGCTGTGTTAGCCTGTCTAGGATAGCTCATACTGACCATTGATTGCAATCCTCTGATGAATAAGATGAAGAATTTCTGAGTGTGAATATGTACACAAGGCAAAAGGTAACATACGCCGAAGTGTGACACTCCACTTAGTCATCCTCATAGGTGAAAATGAGAAGAGATTCAAGTGAGACATGACAGGAACGATAAGTACTTGTGACTGATGGTTGCTGTTGTCATGTTATAAGGAACTTACATTACACTTTTAGTCTCTGTATTCCAACTTGTTGAACCAAACCAGTCATTGCTACTTAGGTCCATGTTTAGAAATTTGACAATTCTTTTTTTCCCTGTAGTGACAACACTGATTCACTTCACTGTGAGTGCTGTGCAGTACTGTAAAATTCAAAGTAATATTGATGATACACTGGGCACAGCACAAATTCGTCCCCTGACCCTGTTCTTAAATCGCTTTGGAATGCTCCCATCAAATGTGCAAGAGGTGCTACAAAAAAACATATCAGAAAATGTGTGGACCACATGAAGAATGGACATTGCAGACAACCTCAATTCCCTTTTATTGAACTGTAGGATGTTTGTAAGTGTAGGCAGTGCAGGAAAGTTGAGTCAGCAAGACCTTGATTTGCAGCATTATTGAGTAGACAGTAACTTCATTTGGAGTTGTGGCCATTTAATACCCTTGAAAATAAGACTGCAAGGATGCTATTTAAAGGTGGGAAGCAGTTCAGTCTACTGAAAGAAAATGGGAAGAAATTACACTGTTTGTATCTTGGGGTAAGGAAGAAAAATTGCCTTCCATTTCTTCTTCAGAAGTCTGGTTTTCAACTTTGCATCTGACACAAATTAGCAAAATAGGCACAATTAGACTGAGAGAGGTGATAGTGGATATAATCCTGCAGATACTGTATGTTAGGAGGAGTTGGACACTGAATCAAGTAATTGAACCCTAAGGAGAGGCACACTTCCCTTTTCTATTTAGTTTGTGAACAATTGGCCAAACCCTTCATAAAAAAAGGGCTGCAATAAATAAAATGAAGTAGCCTGAAGTGGTATATAATTATTTTTGAAAGTGGGTCATCTTTAATGACAGGACAGGTCTTGATTACTGATATTCAGACTGTACTCACTTAAGAGTACAGTGAGTAGGTGAGTGCATCCAACTTCACACTTCTTTTTTGTTCTTATGAGTTTTGTTTTGAGTTTGTTTTTTTTGTTTTCTTGGTAGTACGTGGGATACTGTCTGTATGGGAATGTTTTGCAGCCCCTGGATAACGTCCTGGGCTGTACTTTGGTAATATAAATCCTGATTTTAGCCATCGGGATAGTGGTTTTTTTTTTGTTTTTTTTTTTTTCCCCAGGGAGGATGAGATTATCCAGGATATGATAAAGCCACAAGCAACCACATTTCTTACACTGTTTGGTAGGAAATCAGTAGCTACCTCATTCCAAACCAGCACCAAGAAGGTGTTTAAGTTCACTCAGTTTGTTCAAATGCTTCATTTGCCTCTTCACTCAGTCAAGAGCCTTTGCCACATGTATGACGGAGCCCCAAGTCAGGGGCAGCCGTGGGCCTGACCAGTTGAGAAGCATTTGTTTAAGGTATTTAGAGTGGAGGTGAATGATAGGAGAAGCAATTCAGTTTTTGTGTACATCCTTAGGTTTGGAGGTGCAGAATGAAACCAGGTGGGATTTCTGAGCAGATGGGAGCAACTGGAGCTCAAAATTACTCAGTGTTAACAAAGTGCACAGGGAACATCTGAAAGCAAGGTCTTGCTCTGCAAGAGCTGTTGGAGGCCCCTCTTGGGTGGGACAGCCTGTTCTCATGTCACTGTAATACGCTGAACTGCCTCTGCTGTGATCTCAATTTCTAGCACTACAGTGGGCTACATGAACATGTGCCATGTTCTTCACAGTGTGTCTGCTAAATCTTGCATAACCCCTGGGTCAGAAAGGTATCTGTAACTTTGTTACCTTGTGCCTCTTCAGTGTAGCCAAAGAGGACTGTTTTGGTTGCTGCTCGGGATAGAGGCCGTGTTCCCCCTGAAGCCTGCGTACAAGCAACTTCATGTTCACTAAGTAATAATACTCAGCTTTCCCTATCACTAGCTTTTAGTAATCAAATATGGAAAAAAATACATCAGCCTAAAGAGAGGCATGTTAAAATTTGTAGCTTGCAACAGAATGAAGAAATAGCTCTGATGCTTCCACAATAAAAGGCTTTGAGTGAGAAATCAATATCGATCTAAGAACCAAAGCCTGAGGTGAGTTCATAACTGAAGTGTGTTACCTTTAAGCCAAAAGAGGCTCATACTTTAACCAAGTGTGTTAGCTGTTATTTATTACATTATGTAAGCAATAATATGTTTCAGTATGTGAACATAAAGAACGCCCCTCAAAATGCAAATTTCAGAAAATACACAGCTCAGTTTTACTGTGTGTCCTGTTGTTCATGTGCTGTTGAAAGCAGCAAATGGTCTTTATGTCTTCATATCCCCTGAACACCTGGTTCAAAAAGGCTATCTCTAGTCTCCTCACCAGATACCTCTTTTGAGACAGCATTCTCCTTCCTTTCATGCCTACTCCATTCAAACCATTCCTTATGTTTAATCATTCTTATGGCCTTTTTCTACCTGATCTATGTCTGTTGTGAGTTGAAATGACCCAAATAATGCACTCTATTCAGTAAGTTTGGACACAGTGGTTTCAGGTGCTGTGACCATGTGTACTCTTTCATTTCCTATTCTTTTTTTAGTGTTTTTTAGCATTCTACTGGTATTTGTTGATATGACCCTGTTGACAGGTGAACTGATGATTTCAAGACCTGTCCATATCTCCTTTCTGAAAAAGAGACAATTGCAAATTCAGAGACTGTCACTATGGAAAAAACACTTCAATTTAAATTTGTGCCAATACTTATCAGTGCAAACATTTTGTGATCTGCATACTTAACATATAAGATGTCTTAGCTGTCAACTTTAGATATGATTATTCAGAAGAATTTTGTCATGACATTATTCACTGCTCTGTCAGGTATTTTGTGAGTAGATCAAACCACACAATTCCCAAAGCACATCTCTGGATAGGATTCTCCTGATTAACTTGCAACATAGTGACATTTATTTCCTATCCCAAGTCATGCAGGGAAGGACCCTCCTACACACAGATCGTATAGCTTCCAGGACTGCATCATCTACCCTGTTGTAACTGTACATAACTGTTTTCCCTCATGTGTTCGCAATCTGTTCATAACCATTTTCTCTTCTAATATTGTGGAAAGCCTTATGGGGATAGAACAGCTTTTTCTTTGGTTAGCTGCAAAAACTCTTTTACTGTTAATGCGTGGAAACAAACAATATAATCCCTGTAAGAATCAATTAGGTTTGGCATTTTTTATGCACAGTGTCTTGTATTCTGTGTGTCGTGCACATATTTTTTTTTGCAAATGGGTCATTCTGAGACACATCTTGTAATAAAAGGCAACATCAACTGACAAATTTCATCCTGTAGGTAATATGAGCAACATGAGAAAATACAAACATTTGAAATGGATGTTTCTTATAGTTTAAATCATATATGAATTCTGATAACTATACAATAAGTTGGTTTTTATTTGCTCAGATTTAGTCACAATGGAATTTAATGGAAGATGTGAAGTTAATTTTTATTCTATGACAGTTTTAGAATGGAATCTGACACATACTTTGTTTCAGCTTTACTCACTGTTCATTGGAAAGATGAATGTTTTTATAATGGACTATGAGCTTGTCGATTGTCCTGATAAGCAGCAACTGCAAAATCTGGTGCAGCTTAGTGTGTGACAATGCTGACTGACATTTGAATAGGAGCCAAAGCAATATGCCTTATTGGGATAAAATGCCCACTAAAATGTTTTTATGTAATTAGGATAGCAGATTCATCACAAAAAATCAGGAACTCCCACTTTGTGTGCATTGAAAACATGCTGTTCAAATGAACAAGATATTTATACAGACATGCAGTATGACACTGGATACTCCTTTAATCTTTTAGTAATCCAGATGCTACCATATGGACAAACTGCACAGATTGATTTGAGGAGGCCTCACTGGATGAATGAATATCTTGCTTCAGTTAATTTGTTTAGCTTTTTTGTTAGTGTACCAGAAAAAAAATAAAGATGCTTTCCAGCACATAGTTTATTTGCAGTGCCATATAAAATGAGACTCATGACAATCAATACAACGCATGTTTAGGGCAGCTTGTTTGACAAGCAGCTCGTTCATGGTTTAGACAGTAGCCAATGCATGGCCTTTCCAATGTGGAACCACCTTTGCACGTACATGCTGGAGAATTCACAGTTTCCTCTAGCGATTTGCTTTCAGTGATGTACCGGCATTAATTTTGCTTAATGCTGGAATGGATTATTTGTTTTTGTTATCAACCTCTGCTTTCTCAATCTTCTGTCCCGTGAGGAACTGCCATATTCCTCCTCTGTAGTTCTCATTCCCCAAAGCATATACAAAGGCATCCACCGTTGGCACAGTCTTGGCAATCACGGCAGGAATCTGTTGTGAGACATGATATTCATTAATAGGAAAATGCATTCCAAAGCCAATGGGCTGACTTCAGCCTATGCTCAGTTTCCCTTTATCAAACAAATGGCTATCTCCAATGGAAGTAGCTTGCTACTCCAGGAGAGATGAGAAGTAAATGATCTAATCAGTTGGAAGTAGCTTGCTCAGGAAATTATAGTCTCCCAGAGAAAGAATTTAAATCCCCATTACCTAAAACTGCAATATTTCAGTTGAGAGTGAACACGAGCATTTGTCATGCTGTGGACACTTTCTGATGTATAAGCAGGCTGAAGTTGCTAAAACATTTTATGTGTGATACTCAATACCTTAATGCAGTGATGCATTTGATGACCTGAAAATGGGCTACTTTTTGAGGACTGAATAAAAGTTGAAAGGTCTGATGTGAATTTACAGAGTCTCAGAGCCAAGACTCAGAAAAAAGATAATCTTATAGTGATCAGTTGCAACCTCTTGTAGTAGAGAGTAATATTAGAGAAATTAGTAAGTTTCTTTGAAACTGAAAATTTTGAGCTGATACTTGATTCTGGGAAGCACACAAAGAGCTCCTACAAACCATGAAAAAATACAGGTTACAGACCCCTAACTGACTGCTGAAGAAATAAACTGTTTTTCAATAAAAGCAGTAACATAATGCTTGTTATATCATTGTGCTTAGCTTGAAAGTGGTAGGATGAACAGAATACTTTGAGGAAATGAGCTACTTGTTATATGTGCTATAACAAGTAAACTCAATTGTGAGTAAATTGGCAGTGCTCTGCAGGAACTGAGAAAGGAGAGTAAGGAGAATGTAACTGAATTCCCTCGGGTGGCATTGACGTACCATGCGGTATTTTGGTGAAATGAACGTCACATTTTCAACTGCTGCATAGAAGCATAAAAGGCAATAAGGACCCCAGCAAATGACCAGTGTCTTCAATGGTAAACCAGTATTAAACTGAAAAACAAGAGCAACAAATTGTTTTGTGTTTCACAACCACAAACTGCAACAAGTAGATGAGACAGACCTTGTAAGACCATGGATTGTGTTCAGTACCAGGAGAGAATCAGCCAGCAAGACATTCTGTCCTGTTGTGCTGTGCTGTGGATGTTGGAGGTGTGTGAGCACAGCAATGTGTGCAGCAAGCTCCAAAGCCCCGTGCCCACAGGGCTGGGTGGAAAGTGGCAACTACTGCTTGTCAGAGGTGACAAGGAACCTTATGGTAGATCAGCTAAGTCACTATGTGTGCTAGACATAGAAGCCAGGGACTGCAATTGCTGCTGAGGGGGGAGGGCGAAGTGTAAATTTAAAAACAGAAAAAAAGCTACATTTTGCTGATTTCTTAGAGGGTCTTGCAGACCAACTGTGTGAAGCCACTATAACAGCTAGATGCAGTGGCATCTGTGTTATGGTAGTATGAATTTGTCCTTCATGCTATGGCCATATCCACGCTGTGCATGGCCAACTGTTCCCAAATATATTAATGAACAGGGAAGTGATAATTTCACCATTAAATTTCCTTCATTGTAAACTAGTCTGCACAGCTACAGAATATCAAAAGAAAGAAATCACACAGTACTGTATAAACTCACTAAAAAACCCCTGTAACAGGCTTACAGTAATGAACCCTGTGATGTGTTCAAAAAATATGTAGAGGGCATATGTACTCATTCAAGACAGCTACAAACCAGCCTGACTGACTGACTCTTTGCTTGTATAACATTCCACTTTAGAAATGACTGACTTTAGTGAGCACAGGGGTCAGGCTGTGCCTGCCAGCCATTCATGGTGCCCCAGACGGTATAGCTTGCACCCAAGGAAGCAACTCATATCATCACTACATTATATTCCCATAAACCTTTCATACTACAGCAATTCCTTTGTTTCCAGCTCATAAAGTGTTCTGAATTTCCTCCGCCAAATGTAAACATAATGTGTATTGGAAGGCCTTTCTCTTCCCACAGGGTGTCTCTGTGTTTCCTTGCCGTGCTGTAGTTCTGACTGATTTCCTCAGTGACAAGCTAAAAGCCTGTAGCAAAGCAGAAAGTAATGGTCCTTCCCAAGCAAAGTTTCTCTGGATAAATTTGGATGTGCAATTAACAAATATTCTGTATGCTGTGTGTTTTCTGACTAGCTTAGGACTAGCATTGGTGGAGAGGCACGATCAGGGTCACTAGTCCAAACCCTGCTTCGACGTGGAACTGTTTATGACACTAGTTCAGGACAGATATGACCTTCTGGTCAAATCTGGAAATCTATTTGGAAGGGGTTTCCGTGACCTTTCTTCATGGCCCCATCCTGTGTTGCGCCATCCTCCTGCTCAAGTAACACTGTGGGGTTAGTTTACAAGGAGCTGAAGCAAAGCCTTTGTGAAAGAAATTTTTGAGAGCTTAGTTTCTGATGTTTGTTTTGGCAAGGCAGTAGCAGGGTGTGAGGAATCTCTCTTACCTTATAGTGCCCAGTTTTCTTGAACTTCTGGTGTATGGACTGATAGGCTGTTAGCATGATGAAGCCCGGGATCATGAAATTGAAAATGGACAGAGCAAAAAGGAATGTAATATAGTTTCTGTAAAGGGTGAGGAGGGGAAAAAAGAAAAGAGATTGTTAATTCCTCTCTTGCTGTAGATGTTGATTAACTCATATTTTAAAGTCCCGCTTTAGGTGCAGCCTTTGACCAGTTAAGTTGTGCCATGATGTTGTGTGTGAGATGATTAGTATTGCAGAAAATCACAAGTGGTATTTGGATTCTAAACCTAAGCATCCCTACTCTGATAATCTGTGCTGGACTGTTTTAAGCCAAAACCATATTGAAAGAGTTTCAAGTTCTAAACCTAGAAAAGATGCAAGTTATAGATCAGCAAGGGAGTAGCAGAAACCTGAGCACTAACCTTTCCCATGTAGGAAGCTGACTTTAGCTTTTTCCACATGCGGCTCTGCAAGTCATGGCAGACTTGGATTGCAGCTGCCTCGCCTCAGCTGCTGAAGGTTTGCCCCATTGATTAGGATGGAGACAACTGGGGTTTTGCAATGTTGCTGAGGCTACCCCAGGGGACAGCAGTCTCCCTGCCCCAGCCCCTGTTACTTTATGAGCTGGCCCCCTCTCTCACCTGTCCCCTTTGCTGTAGTCCAAGGTGCAGCAGGTTCGTAGGGGTTCATAGTCGTATTCTCCCCAACCCAGCAAGGGCATCACAGACCAAAAGGCTGCAAACAGCCATGCAAACAGCATCATGCAGATGGCTGTGCTCCACTGCAGCTTGCTCCCTGTAGGAAGAGAAAAGAGCGTTTCCAGACCTGTATTAAACCACTGGGAAAAAATTTCAGGCTCTGTGAGGCTACAGCTAAGTGCCCTGGATCCTGGGCCTTGGGCAGAAACAAGCAACTCTCTGTGTTCTGTAGCCTGAAGCTGGCCCGAGTCTGGAGGAATCAGTCTTGCATAAAATATGAAGGAAGGTTTTTTTACTTTAGGAAACAGCAAACTTTACTTTCCTTCTGTGTGCTTTGCTTAGGCAAATGTTGTATTGCTGCTCAGCTTGGTATCACACCAGAGATACAGCTGCTGTTACTAACATTATATTCTTGGGTTTTGGGAAGGCATTTAATGACTCAAATGAGGCAGAGAGTAGAAGGAACAGGGTGGTGTAATAAATGGTGTTTTAAGAACTAGAGCCTTACTGCAGAGTATGGGTCAGATCAGATGTGTGATGCTGCATACACTTCCCAGCCCTTGCCTTCTTCCTCCCTGCTTGGCCAGGAGTGCAGGGTATATGTGGATATGAAATCTGTCCTAATCTAACATAACTACTCATCAATATTTATGTGATTATATATATATACATATAACATGGCAATGGATCTTGTTCTAAAGGTAGTGCTGGTCAAATTATTTTGTTCTTAATATCATTTCTTAGCCTAGAATAAGAAATGTGAAGCTCAGCATTAGTAATTTTTTCCCAATGTTATAACAAAAGTGGTCACCAGTGCCTATTTCATCCAGTTCCACAAAATACCACAGGAACAGGTCAATGAATGCAATGAAAAACTGTAAACTTCAAAAGATGCAGGAAATACTTGTTCACAGAGAAGGCAGGCGGGCTTCTGTGCTGTTGCAGGACATCGTGTTAGCCTTGCTGCTTGCATGTAGAAAGGCCCGGATAACTTTGTTATCAAGGCTAACGTCCATAATCATGCCCTTGCTGAATATGCCATGACGCCAGCTGCACAGGCAAGGAGCACAGTGGGGATTCACTACTCATTTCTAATCAAATCTCCCATCAAGGAGAAGTAGTTATGTAATTTTCACTGAAGGTGGAAAGCAATCTTTTTGTCTTCCCTTAACAATAGCATCATGACAGCAGGCCAAGAAGATTCAGGCCATTTCTGACCTTTTATGGAAAGGTGAAGGATTGGACGTGAGATGCATGAGGTGATCCTTTCTTGGGACTGACTTGCAGGTGGAGAGCAATGTGGGCTGCAAAGGTTGGAGATCCCCAAAAGGCAGCAGCTCTGAGAAGGACCTCAAACTCTAGAGTAGCTATTTTGTGTTGTACTGTCTTTTTCTATTTTAAAGAAGGATAATAAAGTTAGGTGGTTAGTACAATTGCCCCTTTACAGGAATGCAGATTCCTCCTTTGTCCTTCAAGATGTTCTTCAGGTAAAAGAATTACTGCTGGAATTGTGTTAAAAACGAATTTGGAAAAAATTGTTCAGTGCAGGTGATTGAAAAATAGCTCTGGGAGAAGGCAAGTGTATACATTGCAATTTAAGCAGCTAGGAAAAAGTAAAGAAAATCCTTTTATTACTTCTTGTGGTAGTTACCAAAAAAATATATTCTTAGTAATTAAAATAATTTTTATTAACTATTAGTGAAGAAAGAATAATAATGATTAATATATGTCTTTTGTGTGATTCTGTCATGGTTTATGCCCATCAGGGAACAATAGACCACGATTAGCCTCAAGTACCAAAGACTTGAGGATTGCCAAAGGGCAGGGAGAGCTTTATTGCCGCTTAAGGTGCAGGACAAAACAGACCAGGCTGCTCGGCTTGGGGAAGAAAACAGAAAATAATTTAATACCAACTAAAGCATAAAACCCCAAAACAGAACCAAAACAAACCAACACAGAATGGTACAAAGATGAAGAGTCCGACCAACCCTTTAAGACCACCTGCTCCCCACTCCTCCCCTCTTCCNCCTCCTTCTCTGACTGTGGGGTCTTCATGGTCGCCTCTATCTTGTACCACCCTTACACCTCCTGCCAAGCACTTCAAATTCCCGTCCCCAAACTGATAGCAGAGGCGCCAGATTGGCCCAGCCGGGCCAGGGGTTGGGTCTGAACCCAGGAGCCGGGGGAGAGTCCAAAAACTTTTTACTGGGTCTTCACTGCAACCCACCCCCCCTGTTACCAAGCAAAAGCAACTCCTTGCTAAACCATGACATTCCACCCTTCGCCCCTGCGAATCACTTATTCAATGAAAGATCAAGAACCATCTTCATAAATCACCACACACCAACTTAAACAGAATCAAACACTTCCCCATGGAAATAAATAAATTACACACACATAATAAATAAATACACATAAATACAATACACCTATTCAACATAAACAGCAAAATCCACCTCTAGGCACAAGGTAGCCTCACCCAGTCATCTGTTTTGTCCATTTCCATTCCCAATCTACCATCCTTATCACAAACTCCAATCTCCAGTACTTCTAGCCAGCCCCACGTTGGGCGCCAAAAATGTCATGGTTTTTGTCCAGCCGGGGACAGAGAGCTACGAGGGTGCATTATCAAAAGCAATTGTTTTGAAACTTGGTTCTGAAATGTGTTTGTTTTAAACAAGCTGTGCCAAAAGTAGTTTTGTTGCTTTGGGGAAAACAATTTTTTAAGTTGTTGGCGCGCCTGATATTTTGCAAAAATGCAAGCTACATGTTGTGGGCTGGTTTTTTTTGTTTGTTTCTCAAAAATTCCTATAAAATAGTTAATACTATTCTTTTATGTGGTATCTTGTGGCTTCTTTCCACCCCATCATTTTATTTCACGGACTATTGCAATATCAAAGTCTCAAATAGCATGGGCCTTGCCTGTGGTATTAGGGTCCTAGACAAACGCCGGCATCTGATGAATCTTTGCTTGTAAGGAAAAGATCTTAGTATTGAGAAGATTTGTCCTCAGCTGCTGACACTGTAGGTGGCATGCTGATGGCAGACCATGGGTGCCTACACCGACAGATGGCTGATGCCACTTCCCACCTGTATGCAGGAGGGGTTGTTGTGAAAATATCACTATATCTGCAGTCACCCTGCACAGAAAAGCAGAAGCTCTTGTTCTACTGGCTCCCACCACCTCAGGTGGCTTTCACAGTGACCACTCTCTTGGTGTCATGTACTTCTTCCAGCTCTGTGTGCTAACAGCTGGGGTGCATCCAGGCAAAAAGACACTTGTGAGGGCTCCTGATGAAAGGCTTTCAAATATTTTCTATCAAGAGTGGTTTTAATGAAGATTATTACGTTTAGGTTTTTAAGAGGAAAAGCATCTGTTAAAATTCTGTAGGAAAAAACCACCCTGTGCATTTGGCTGACAGTGCCCTGACTCTCTTCCCCTCAGCTGTAGATGGGGAGGCCCACAACACTTGGCAGGGCCGTGGAGGGCACAGAAAGATGACTCTTCTCAATTTTCATCAAATTCCCTTTTTTCTTTCATCTTCCTAACTTTTTTGTTGTAACTTTTGCACCTTTTCTATAAAAAGCCATGAGAGAAAGTTTAGTTACTTTCTGTGTGTGTTAGGAAGCACCTTTTTCCTATTAGATGTATAATAAAAGGAGAATGAAGTAATCTGGTACCAGACGTGTCTCAATAGCCTTTGTTTGGAAAGGTCATGTCTGGGGCTGAGTTCACGTGTTCTCTCTCACAGTGAAGGAGTGCTGTTTGGACACTAGAAGTGGAAAGAATCAGAAGTAACTAGATGACATTTTTCTTTCTAGATTTGTCCTTTTGCAAAATGAGGATTACTAGTGAAATAGTCCTGGTGAAATCAGCTGCCCTCTAGAAAACATTTAATAACGCATTAGAAGTAACCAAACATGTATGAATGTAAAAATAAACAAACTTGATAATTTCATTAATCACTCCCAAATACTTTCAGTACATGAACAGTGAAAGAAACAGGCTGCATTTACATGGCAAAAATGTCCTTTGAGGGGGCCAGCATCAAGAGAGAAAGTCGAGAGCAGTTCAGGTTTTTTTTTTTTTTGTGCAGAGCAGGCCATTTCTTTCCTTTAAATGCCCTTTTTTTGACCTGATAAAATTTAATGTAATAGTAGGCCATAGTTTAGTTAAATTTGTGTTTTGGTAAAGGTGAGATCTCATGAAAACAAAGTAATGAGAAATCACTGCACTTACTTGTACAGTAGTGATGATAGCGGTCCCAGGCGACTGCAGCACTGGAGCCAATGCTGGCTAGTGCTGTCAAGAAGCCCTGGAATCCATGAATTTGACAGCCATCAGAGCCGTAGGGCCAGTACCTGTCCACAAACAAGGAATATGTTAAGAAAGTCATAGAGAAAGATGAAGATCTGTTTCAAAATGGCATTATCAGAGAGGGTAAAATAATGGCCTATGCCCATCCTTTCTACATCTGAGAAACACCGTGAAAGATATTACTGTGGTTGCCTTTAGGTATTTGCCACCGTTAATTTTGCTGTGGTGTCTGATACAACAATAGGAAAATCTAACCCTGCATTTGTGTATTGGAAAGTGGTTGGAAAATGGAAATCTACATTTCATCCAATTACTCAAATCTTAAAAATTTGCACCCACTGGAGCAGCCAATTTGTTAATGTATGAGACTAGCAAATGGAAACTCAGTGTTCACCAGGAAAAAAAGTAGAGAAGTTCACAACGCATAAAAGTACTGCTAATACCAAGATAGAGGTAGACAAAGAATGTAGACAAAGAATGAAAACAACCATGAGATGGTCTCTTACAACTGACATGTGCCTTCAATATGCTGGTCACCCATGGTAAGATGCCACGGCTTTTTTTCTTTCTGTGTTCATCTAACCTAACTTTTATGCTCATAAAGCTAACTGTGAGATGGAAATCTCTAGCACCTTTTCAACGGGTTCATTGCTTGAGAGGCTGGGAAACTTCTGCTCCCATTTAAAAAAAAAAAAAGGTCTTCCAACTGTTAAAACCAAGCTTATTTTGATGTTTTGAGGTCTGCATTGGAACGGATTGTCGACTTGTTAATTTGAATAAATGTCTTTATATCCATTAAGAGGGAATAAAATGATGGTTACTTTCTGGCTTGAAATGTATTTCTTTTCTCTGTTAAGAGGTTTATAAATATGCTACTTAGAATCATTCATCAGCAATTTATGTGTGGACGGGGTTTTTTGAGTATAGTTTTCTTGCAATTTGTTTGTTGTAATTGTTCTCTGAAATGCTTGATATTGTTTCTGTCCCCTGATTAAATGATTGACACCTGTGAAAATGTGGAAAATCAAAAGTGCTGATGGATCTGCATTTTTACATTTTCCACACACTTGTGAAATAAGTTCTTTAACAGAAAGGTAATAAAAAACCAGAAAAACTTGCAGATAAATTTGGGCTTAATCTAGAGGTTTAGTCAAATGAAAAAAATATTGCTACTTTGATATTGAAGTGGTTTCTGTAATCACTGATAAATTTGCCTTTAGCTGTCTTCTAATATCAGTCTTATAATCTGTCACTGGTTATATACAGTAAATTCTGCTCTTTTAGTTGCCTGGTAGAACTGTAGAATTTCATTTTGCTGTCTCAAGTTGAGAGAGCAAGAAGGTTAGTTAAGTGTTATGCTAGAGAGAGAGTAATTTAATTAATTGACCTCTTAGAACTCAAGCTGTTAATTTTCACGTAGTTCTGAGCATCCTTTAAGAAAAAAGAAGCCATACCTTAGGAAGCTGGAAAAGGCAGCGATGAAGGCGTTGATACAGATCCCACAGTCTGCCAGCGCAATGCTGAGAACCAGCAGATTGCTGGGAGTTCGGAGTTCTTTGATTTTTCGGAAAGAAATAATTGTCAGGCCGTTCAGACAGAAACCAAGCAAGGCTGAAATACAAAATTACTTTCTGTGATTCAACTGGAAAGTGAAAATATCTACAATGTAGATATTTTTCTGGTTTGTTTTTTTTTTTTTTTTTAAGAGAAAGCAGTAATTACTGAGGAAACTTGTGCACAGGGAATATATCTGTAACGATCACAGCCTGCATGCTATTATCCAAGACTTCCAGGAGAGAAAGCTTAGAGTTGACAGCTGAAGCCAGTGCTTGAAACTGCATCAGAGATAAGGCCAGTCATGCAGAGTAGAAATACTTTAATTGTATTTGTAATTCTGCTTTGTGTTTTAATAGAGGAATCAGATGGCCAGGCTCCATCCAGAGATACGTGGGTCAGAGCAAGGAGTCAGAAGAGGCAGTGTCAGAACAGCTGACAGTCAACACATGCTGCTGGTGCACGCATCTGCAGGCTTGTCTTTGGCAGAGAAATAGGTTGTATTTAATATCAATTGTTACATTCTTTTGTGTTAAAACATAGAAATCCCTCAGTAGCCAGTATACTTGTCTTTGGGCTTCTGTCTAAGGTTAACCTAGACAGCACTTGAATCACTCCAGCTCAATCTTATTACTGCCCTTCGTCAATAGACTATACATGGAAAGGAATAATCTAATTATAAAAAGCAGCCACTGATAGATTTAAAAAAATGACTTAATGTTGGTCTCCAGAAAAAGCATCCAAGCAACCCAGGACAGAGTTGTGACACATCTCAAACACATTTGTCACCGGTTTGAGTTCAAGCTTTGTCTTTCAATGTCATTACCAAGATGACCTGAATTATTTTAGCTCTGATGAGGCTCTGACTCAACATCACATCACTAAGTCTCAGTTAGATGAAGGGTAATATGTCTTTTTTCTTTGTGTTCTTCTTGGAAAAAGAAATGATGTAGTACAGAAAAAATTCTATATTCTCTAATTCTGCAAAGTAGTGTACTTAGGCTTCGTGTCTTAATTCTGCCGTTACGTAAGATGGATAATTTTGTTTAGTCAGAAATCTTGTTCCTACCTTAATGGCTGATGGCATAACCATAGTAACAGCTGATGTGGGTTTTTCATTACACAAAATAAGAAAATATTTCCAGTAGAAATATTTGGAGCTATTTGAGATCTGCTGTTCTTATTCCCTCTCTGGCAGCTTACCTCCCAACCACAGGGTAAAACAGCCGCCAACTCTCCCAAATGCAGTGAAGTCTTTAGAAGACGTATATTGTCAACAAATCTGGACTAGAGATGAAGAGTTAATGCTTAAGTGTGCAAAAAGGGAGCTTGCTATATTTTTAGAAAAATCTTTGATTTTTCATTTTTTAGAACAGAAAATGTATCTAGTTAATAAAGGGCATGCAAAGTTTTCGTCTTACCCACAACTTTTTACAAACTGCATTCAGAAACTGCAGTAAAAAAGTTCTTAATTGGCTTTCTCTGAGCTTTTCAGAAAGTGAATTAATCTTTAATTATTTAGTTTGATCTTCTAAATGAGACAACAAAGATAAAGTTTTATTGCCAAACTGCACATTCTGCCCAAAACCCTATAGAAAATACTTTTGCTTAGTAAAACATAAATTTGTTAGACCACACCAAATTTTAAGTAAAGGTTACCAGCAGGTCCTTTGTTTGGACTTCAACAACTGCAGTCTGCAGCTCTTAGGCTGGTGAGAGGTGGTGGGTAAGGCACTGTAAAGGTACCACAATCATCTGTCCTCAGCAGACCTCAGCTGTTAGGCTGTGCCACCACCCCACAGTGTCCCTGTCCTCCTGCTGCTTCTCACAAAGTGCAAAGTCACACCAGGATGTGCCAGGCCCTGCAGATGAATTAATGGCTGTTGATCAGGTTTAGCTCTGAACTCTCTGTTTAAGCAGCAACTCTTCTGTGGTCCAGAGGTAAAAGTTTTGTTGAGCATGTTCATGGGGTCCCAGGCCCTGACATGTGCAACTCAGAAGAGGTATCAGACTGACACCAAAATAATCCTAGCTAGAAGCCTGCTCTTCACTTTAGGAAAAGTCCATGTTGGCTAAATTTAATGTATATAGTCTCCTATGTCAAATGTCGCTTCTTAACAGGGTGAGAGCTTTTGACTCTTATGCAAGTATATTTGTGTGTTAATTTTATCCAGCAGATGTTAATTGCAGTGTTGCCAATACAACGTGGATGTATGCTAACAGGCTAATTTGCACCTATCACCTTTGATATAGAGATGGCCATCACAGCCCACAAAGCAAGATGGCCAGTTTGATTGAGAGGTTATCAGTCATTTCAATATCCTGCCCCTCGAAGGAAAATTTCCTTTAAATGCCAACAAAAAAATCTTATATATCAAATTCTTGATAAGAAAGCTAATTAGCACGGGCTTCCCTGCCATGGGGCAGTAATCTATACAGAGCAGACCTTTACTACAAAATGCTCTGATTTATTCACAAGAAGTGCTGGTGATTTAGCCACAGTAACTACCATAGGTCTGTGTCAGTGTACCAAAAATGCTGTTTGCTTCAATTTTCCTTCCCCCTCTCATCAAGAATAATGGTAAAAATCTTACTGCTGCTGAGGTCCCGAGCGAGCTTACCTTCTACCAGCAGGGCAGTGCCGATGGCAAACACCTCTAATTCAGTGAAGCCTTCAGGGAGAGGGTATGCAGTCACCATACTTGCAATAAAAATGTCAACAGATTTAACCTATGCCCTGTAGCTGTAGAGCAGCTGTAGGGCTGCCTTTTCTACAGATCACCCTCTTCCACTAGCCCACAACTTCTTAAAGGAGAAGCTCACGTGTAGACACATGCTCATTATTATATAAAAGCTTTAGGGCTTTTTACTTCCACCACTACAATCCCCACAAGAATGTTATTAATGATGGGACTAGCATCAACCCACACTCCCCCTTTTCCTCCAAATCGTATTTCAGACACCAGCAAAATGAAAGCATTCATTGCAATTACAAAAAGTTCTTTGTGGAGACAAGACTAAGAGCCCTGTCCAGTTAATTCTGCAACACTGGAAAAGAATTAAAGGTTATGGAACGAAGGAAACATGTAATATGTAATTGGGGAGTGACCTAAAAAACAAAGGAGCACTCATTGGTTGGTAATTAGGGGAAAAGTATGAACCAAGAATTTCTTCAGCCTATAGGTCTTCTCTTCACTCCCTTTTTAGAAATTGGCCACTGTATTTTTCTGCCAGTGACTATTTTGCATGTCAATATATCTCCACACCGGCACAGCCTGATTAAAGGCAAATAGAAATTACTGATTTTGGGCCCCAGGGTTTACAAGGATGCATGTTGGTTTTTCAGTGGTGATTACTCACAAGAATGAACTGTCTTTTTGCAGATATTTGAGGTCTGGTGTCTTGTTGCAGTGTAGCTGTAGAATATGTGCAATATACATCCTGTCAGCCTCTAGATCCTTACCTGTTTGCCAACTTCCCACATGATGGATCTAAAGTGTGCACGAGTCTTTGTCATTTCCCAGCAGGCTCAACCATTTACTTTCCATTTTTTGTACTACTGATTGTAAGTCAGTAAGAAAGTCTTTGGGAATTTGAATGTTTAGATCCTGCAGAAAGAAAGACAGCAGCATTAAGAGTCCAAGTGAAACAAATGGTTCTTTTTTAGCTATACAGCTAATGTGTTATTTTTCATTGCTTGTTCATTAAAAGTGAGTGTCTTGATCATACTTCTCAATTTTTAACCTATGTTTAGAGTAACAGTAACTATGATAACTACTAGATAGGATGATTTCCTTAATGGTACTTTATTCCACGCTTTTTAGTGTATTTCCTTCCTTTTTCTTTAGTTCTCATTCTATACTACATTTCCTCAGAGCTACTTGTTGCCTTAACAACAAAGTGCAACATTGACAGATAACTTTTTTCCTCCTCATAATCTTACAGCAAAATGGGGTCAAAACCAGGCCAGAAGTACAAAAGATATGGGCTTCCTCCAGTTCAGGACCCACACCGTGCTGACTTGTCTCTTGGTTTATTTGATGTTAGCAGAGGGAATTTGCCCCAAATGTGGACAAAGCATGTTCTTGGCTCTCCTGACTACAGAGTTGCAGGTGCATTCACAGTCAGGTATGGTTGAAGACAGTGGTGGATATTTTGCAGTGTTCCTGAAGTCTGTGCTTACAGACTGCAGTCCCCTAGGAGAACAATCAGAGCTTCAAGGCTGTTATGAAACCATCTTGCTTGTGTTTTGTCATCTCTGACATTCAATTTACAGCTATTTTTGATGTAGGTAATTGTCTTGATTGATATGCTCTTGTATTGAGAAGTATGGTTCAGGAGAACCTGATATTTTTAAGGCTATACAGATGTTTGGTTTAAACAGAGCAAAATTTCATTGCACCACATAAATCGGTTGTTATGTTTGTCTTTGACTCACCTACATGTCTTGATGATAAAGAAGGTGACAGGGCTGCTTCCAAGCAGGGCAAATGACTGATCTAAGCCTTTGTTTTAATAGTGATCTATTGTGTGTTCTTGCAAAAAAAAATAGTGCTAGTTCTTGTAAATGTGCCGTAAATCTTTCTCCTGTCCTAGTTTTAAAACTAGATGGCTCATTGTAATGCTTGTCAACACAAAGCTGCATAGGTCTTCTAGGCTTTAGATAAAGAACATGGATATCGTGTAAACTGCCCTCATAAGGTGTTTCTGTTTGCCTGCCACTGTACTTTGCCCCCACTCCAAAGCAAAACTCCTAAATGTGTTACACTTCTTTTTGTGGTGTGTATTAGCTTTTGGTGCAGACTGCTCATTCCAAAACTGCTTTTTCCATGAAAGCAGATCCAACCCCTTCAGATTTAGCAGATCTTTATTGTGAAATTCTTGGCTATTTTTCTTCAAGTAACTTAAAAATTTCTGTGTCTAAACTTTTTTTACTTCTTCAACGCTTATAACACGTCACTCACAGGCAAGCTTTGAAGTGGTGGTTCCAGTGTCTGACTCAAGTGCAGTTGCTATCAGTAGACACTATACAACAGGCTCTCGATATATACTCCAAATGACTTTTAAATTCAGTTAGTTATAAGAGTTTTTTTTCAAGTCGAGAAGAGGTGCAAATAGGGAACAAATTATTGAGTTTGATAGACTCTACTAATGATAGCTCTTTTTCCAGTTGATAAAACGAAGCTGCATTCATTTCCTTTCCCTTTGTTTATGTAAAAAATAACCTCAAGTGTTTCTGTGAAGTCAGTGAAAATATGACAAAGGGCAAAAGTTTTGTCAAAGATATTAAATTAAATTAATTAAATTTATTAAATTAAATTAAATTAAATTTTGACATTTTCAGTGTTCTCTTTAACGCTGTTGACAGGTTTTTGTATTTTCTAGATTCAGAGGAAAAGGCCTTTCACTCAATCTGATGTTATCTTGCCACTTCATATCTTGAATTCTCATTGATCTCTCTGCATCAATAAAGCATCCATTTCATTTTTCCCTCTCACTTAAGAACACTACACTAGTTACTAATCTGTTTGTAAGCAACACACAGAAAAAAAAAAGAACTGATGGGTTCATGTCAGCTGTCCCCATGGATTTCATAAGACTGTATTGATTTGGTGGGAGCACAATAATCTTTGTAAAATATGCATTGGTACAAACGCAACAAAAACGATGCAGTGCAAATATAACAGGAATTTTCTCTAAGCAATCAATGTAGATTACTGACATATTTTTTTGTATTTACAGATTTGTTAAATTTATGTATTATTATTATTCATCTGCCTTCCTAATCCTTTCTTCTGATGTGGATTTAGCCAAATCGTCTTTGAATTTTTTTATATTGAAAACACCTTTAAATGACAAAGTGCTGCATTTCAGCAGAAACATGTTGGGAAAGAAGCCTCACGGGGCTTGGTGTCTCAGAAAAGAGTGGTAATCTTGGCCCCCTTGGGAAATGCTTTTCATCAGGGAAAGGAAACCAAAACCCACATCGTTTGGAGATCCACTTACTGCAGTTGTGTAAACATGTTTTGATTTGGAAACAGTGATTGAGAATATACCTCAGACTGTAGGCATCAGTTGGCATTGCTCCCTGGAGGGATAGTGCAGGGGAAAGCCTGCAGAGTGACATGTGGCCAGGTGCTGGCACTTTGGACAATGCTGTGGCCGCCGAATAACACTTCCCCTCAGCACTGTAGCAGGCTAAGCACTCTAACACGCTCCTCAATCTGAGCAGACTATATCTGCATCTGCCTCCACAGCTGTTTGGAAGAAGAGGTAGTGGTGAAGGCCTGGGATGGGTGAGGAGGATTGGGGAAGGCAGGAGCCAGCCAGCCAGCAACAAGCTCTGCTGAGAGTGGCCTTCCTGCACATTGCTGCCCATCACTTGAGGTTTGACATTTCCTTCTTACTATTCAAAGTACCCCTCTAAAGACAGGTAGCTTAACTCATAGTAAGTTGAATAGAGGTACATGTACTCAGGCTAGAAAATTATTAAAGTTACCAGGACATTAAATGCACTGTAGAGTTCTTATTGCTGGATACACCTATCATTATCAAGTATGTATAATTGTTGCCATGATCTGTTATCTGTATCTCAAAATGCATTTTTCCAGGTATATGTTTTGGTAACTCTATACATATGTGCGTATGTGTACAAACATAAAAAATTCTTCTCCTGTCTTACTTTGTTTCTTTAGGAGACTCATGAAAATCCCCTTTTCACTTCCATTCTGTTCAGAAGCCAGTCAAGCTTATGGCTAGCAGAGCCATAAGCATGATTTTTTCTTGATTAAATAAAAAAACCCACTTTAATTATATATGTACAAATAAATGATACACTTGTTTTGTTTACATGTTTTTTTCCCCTAATGTTTATGTCATCTTTGGCTGTCCTTTATTGAAGGTACTGGTGTTAGTCTTTGATAAAAACTTTTCAAGTGCCTATGTCTTACTAGAGCTCCTTGACATTGTTTCAGTATAAATGTGAAACAGGAAACACTTTGTAAACCATACATTCTAGTAGTGACAATTTCTTGCAGTGTTTCTGTTTTCTTCCTTTTGGTTCCTCTCCTGCTACCCTTTTCTTCCTCCCTTTCCTTCCCTACTACCCGGTGTAATGTCAAGAGAGCTGGGATAGCAGAAGACATGTATGAGTAGTAATTCTTTTAGGCTTTAAAGTTCTCTCCTTTTTTGGGGGTATAAGAAAAGTTCTCAGAAACATCAGTATTCTGAAAAAGAGAATTCTGTGGAACACAGTTGTGTTTTTTCCATTTTTATCTTTTTTTTTTGACATTACCTCAGTGGATGGATTTATGGTGGTTAAAACATTTAGGGACATGGAATTGTACATATTTTCTGTACATTTATAGGTTTTGGTTGGATGCATCTTCCAGCTTCCATCTAGTGGGAAACAAAAGTTCACTCTCTCATAAGTAATAAAGAATCATAGCATCCAAAACAGAGTATTTAAGATAGACATAATTGGCTCATCTGCTGTTTTCCCTCTGCCATGGAGTTCACAATTTGTCGCAGAGAATTTTATTCTGCTATGCTATATGACTCACCTCAGTGACTTTTAACTGTTCCTGTGGGGTCTTTGGAGAATAACAGTAGAAGCACTTTGGCCATGTGGCTGGCCCACTCCTTCCTTAAGGTGAGGCAAGAGTTTATGTCACTCCTACACCCCAGGGCTAAACTTGCCTTACTGGTTACTAGGCCTACTGGTTACATCCTCCCATTGGAGTTTTTGAATTTCTGGGTATGATAGTGTCATATACAACAAGAACTTTAACATCAGTCATGATAAGTCCTTCCTATGTGCACATCCAAAGGGAAGAGAAGGGGAGAGGCCAGGTAGATTTGTGTACACCTGCATCTTCTGCTAGACTTTGTCTTTGCATTACTGGTTGCAATGTGGCTTGTTGAAGCAGCTTCTGCTGTGTGGGTTCAAATTGGTCAAAAGTGGAGTTAGTAAGAGAGATGTATACATTTATCTCCACTTTAGATTTGAGGTTTCCTCTGCACTGGCTACAACACCCAAGGTAAATGTATGCATAAAAGAAATACCACTGACAGATTTCTAATGTTCCATGCCAAAACCTGTTAGAGTTTTTGTATTTCTTCAGCACACCTAGAGGTCTATTAATGACTTCAGTCTTTTAGGCCTGGAGGAGCTGCCTTCATCAGCATTAAGTGCAAGATCCAATTTAGAATGACATAATGCATTAACGTGTTCTCAACTTGCATCAGTGGGAAGGATTTTCTGCTTTACAAGATGTGCCCTGCCAGAAGCTTCTTGGAGATGCATTTACTTGATGAAATTGATTTACTGCCTGGCCTGTGTTGCTTGCTAATCAAACTTTTCAGACAAAATCATGATAATATGCTATTATATAACATTCATTTTAGATAAAATATGCTGGTTTATTTGCTTTGTGTCACATTTCTCTAAGTATATAGTGAAAAGAAGTGAAAATACATTCTGTCCAGTAGTCGTATTAACAGTGAGTTACTTATTAAAGCACGCTGACTTTGTCACTTAAGGCTTGTTTTTGAACTTGTGAGTAGAATTTGCTGATAAAACATTTCTGAGTTACAAAAGTCGGAAAAAAATGGGAACTATAATGTCAAATGATTAACTTAATCTTATTAAAAACAAATGCAACATTTTCAGTAAGTTATATACCGCTTGGGAAAGAGAGGAAGGGTTGCCATGTGCTGAACTTTACTAACAGTTGACTTTGACTCTATTTGTTTTCATTTCCTTACACCAAAAATACAACCAAGGGATCTGACTATTCTGAGAGAATGCAAAATGAGTCCTTACACTTCTGCTGGAAAACCGTTGCCGGCTACTTCTTTGTATGGTGTTTCCTCCACCTCATATTGTTAGCTTATTGTAGGGAACAAAGTGTTTACTTTCTAAGTAAACAAGAGGGAACACTATTTTACAAGATTTAGAGTGCAGAATTACGCCCATGGAAGTCAAGGGCCTAACTCCCACAAGTTTCATTATGAATGGAATTGTCTGTCATGAAAATGGTCTTTTTTACTTTGCACTGCTACTTTTTGCACTTGCAAGAGGTGATACTGATTTTAAAAGTCTCATATAACTATCACCTTCACCTACAAGGAAATTAGCTAATGAGCGCACGACTATGGATATTTAATGAGCAGCACTGTGTCACGTTCTCATCTCTTCAGAAACAAAGAATGAGATACTTGTATTTCTGTTTGAACAACAACAAATGTAAAATGAGAAAATAGCATGGAGAAAATAAACCTTTGGGCCATCCCTTCAGTAAGTGATTTCTACGACCCTTAATTCATTAGCTGAGTTACTTGTGAAACAAACTTATGTGAAAGTATGGCAGCATGAAATGTCTGTTAGTTAGCCTCAAACCACACCAAGATTACCTTGAAATACCTGAGAGTTCATTGTCAAGATTTATTGAAAAATTACCAGTATTTTTTAATTTTGCTGAAGAACAAGGAGTAAATACCACATGGAAAAAGTTGTAAGTCAGAAATTCTGGCAAACAAACTTTGTCAGGAATGATACCTTCTGCTGTAACAGTAACATACTCATTTACCTTCAGGTAGTTCGTATGAAGTGATAACTTTTGATGACATATTCGAAAGGAAAAGCAAAATCAACAGTTCCACAACAGAGAGAAGAGCTGTATGGAAGAGGTGGGAGGTCTGGAGTTGGGACTGCTTCAGCCAATTTATACCAGAGGGAGCCTCCTCATTATTGGTGTGTCCTCAGCCTGGGCACGTGAACAGGGTGTAGTGGGGAATTATTTGAGATGTGAGGGTAGTTACACCATGTAGCCTTTTGCATCCAACGTAGCTGTATTCCTGTAATTCCTCCTGTAACCAACAGGAAAAGAGACCAGTTTCAGTAACAGGTAACTGAAGCTGCTCATGTTACACTTATTTTGGTACATCCCGTCCATTTTGACAGCTACCTTGGAGTATTTTTAGTTGTTTCCCCTGAAAAAAGACTAAGGCAGTTGTCTTTTGAGATAGATTGTTCCTATTTCTTGCTTGGCTTTATGGTAATTGATAGGATTTGATTTTTCTGTCTGCAGATGGGCAGATGGGCAGATTTAGATCCAACCAGAATTTTAAAAAGGTGCAGAGCTGTATTTTTTCCTAGAGAAATATGAATCTAGATGATTATCTACAAGAGATGGCCAAAAGAGCAGTGGCATATTCAAACACTGAGAGAAGGGACAGTAATGAGCATTTTTCTATTAGTAAGATCCAAGACAACCTATATTTTAGAGAAATCTTTGTGGTTTTAAATTGTTTACCCTTTGAGCCTATGTAAAGAAAAGGGACAGTGAGAAGTGACCAGCTGTGAAAGGCCAAGAGGATGCTTCGTGGCTTCTGTTTCAGTCAGCTACATTTGATTCCACAATCCCATTTCTTTGGGTGAAGTAGTTGTCAGAGTTCATATTGAGTTAACAGGATTTTGTTTCCTGCTGGAGTGAGGCATCTGTGACTTTCCTCTGGGCACTGAGCCTTTCCTGAGCTCCAGAACTGGAAGAGTTTTACTAAAACATGTAGAAGTAGTAGTAGCAGTAGAGTCTGGTTAGTGGTTTATCACTAGCACTTCAGTTCTATTCAGTTACTCCTCATTTCTGATAACTTTTAACCTGTGTTTTCAGTTTTGTGTCTGACACGGAGGTAAATTTTTCTGCCAAAGCTGTAATGCAGTATGATTGGGAAGGGAGGGAGTAACAATCTGACGATGTTGAAATTAATCTGTTAGTTTTTTCAAAGCTTGTTACTTTTAAGAGAGTGTTACACATTTGTGGTGTGAGTGACTTGTACAACACTCAACAGAAAATAATACTCTTTATAAACCTCAGGTAGCATAAAACTTGCCAGAATGAACAGAATTGTGCTCTTGCTTCCAGTAGCAGCTTCTTAAGCTTTATGTTTGTGCATATTTGATTCTGCTTTTCTCACATATATTGTGTTCTTTGGGGTCTTACAGAGACTATTGAAAACTTGGGTGTTGTTCACCAGCTTTGCCTTTGCTAATTGATGAGAAACAACTGTCTTCAAGAAATGTGAACAAAAATTACTTGATACTCCGTTCTGAGCTGTTCTTACAACAGAACGGAGCTTTTCTGAGCATTCCTGAAGCTATTCAACAACCTTGCATCTGGTAGTCTTCCCAAAAAATGGTTCCTCATCTGGACTTTGCTCTATTAGCAAGTCAGAGCACAGTGCTCAGACCTACAGGTGTGTACTAGCCCTGATATAAAAGGAAATATTTGCATATTTGCTGGGTTATTAATTATTTATTAATATCAAGCTTGTTGCCAACACTCAACAATTTTTTTATCAAACTAGGAGTTTTATATAGAAAATAAAGTCTCTTAATACTATCATTATATATATTGAATTATTCTTACATAGGAGGCTTACATTTCATCATCACTAGTGACTATTTTTAAGTAATCCCCATTCCCTGTGTGGAAGTAAATTCCTGCTAATTCCTGGTCAGATAACAGTTACCTTGCCTGTGATGCAGGTCTTCAAAAAGTATGTTTGTTTTTTTCATGTTACAAAGGCCACAAATTGCTTCAGAAGGGTGTTTTAATGGGGTTCCCTGACGGAAGAAATCTGTCAGTGCCATTCCAGGAAGCAATAAGCACCCTCATGAAAATAACTCAAGTCTCAATCCTTAATCCCTGCCTATCCTTTTTTATCTGATGGACTCAGCGAGGGCTGGAAGATCACAGCGCTGCTGAAAACAAAAGGGAGTTAACAAGATGTGACCAGTCAATGGATAAAACAATAAGCGAAACCCTTCACGTTGTGCAGTCCTGAGGTGTGTTTTCTTCCAGCAGTCATGTGGACCGCGGTGAGTTTGCTGTGCTGCTTAGCGCTCTGGGTGCTGCCGTGGGTCGGCGGCTCCTGCCCCTCGCAGTGCAGCTGCGTCTTCCACAGCCTCAGCGAAGGGTCCAAAGCCAGGTATGCCGATACCCTCCCCGGGGGACTGCTGCTTTTTCTCTGGATAGTGGGGGTTTTATTGCCTGTCTTCGGTGAGGATGCTCAGAGGAGAAAACATTGTGCCTAGATTCGGTATCCCTTATTTTTCCAGTCGCTTTGCGCTCTAGCTGTATTTGCAGAGGATTAGCTTTGAAAACACAGTAAGCTGATTTCAGAGAAAGCATTTGGGCATCTCCTCTGTGAGTACAGAAGTGACATGATTACCACTGGTGCAATGGTAAAAAGGGAATAAAATTTAGACAGTATTTTGCTTTGTTTACTATTATGCTGTAAATACTGGATCTGAAAGGCCTTATTCTGCTCTGCTGGGTTTTTCTAAAGCGTAAGTAATTTTGCTTTATGCTTGTGACACCAAAAACTGCACTTCAGTTCACTTAAAAAAAATTAAGTTGAAGATTGAGTGTAGATGAGAATGAATAAAACAAACAAAAAAAGAGATAAAATAAAATAATATAATTCTGAGACTGGAAACTTTTGCTTCCAAAAGAATTCAAGACCAGGAGGACATCCATTTCTGAATGCATTTCTGAATTCCACAATCCAAAGACCCTGTGCTGTATTTAATCTATATCAATTCCTGCCATTCCACACTTCAGTAAGGCTTCTTTTCATATGTCTTTTATTGCTGAGTTTATGAATTGTTTTGATTTAATATAGGATATAATAATCTGTTGTGCATGGATGTTGTCACTGCTGTTTATCTTAAGTACTTTGAAAAAAAAAAGGCAGAAACACTGTATAGGCCTGACTCAGACTCACACCACTCCAGGAGAGGCACAACTCTGTAGTCAAAATGTGCAGATGAATTACTGCGAGTTGGTGTACTCGTGGCTCTCTCATGTACTCTCTCTACCACCAGCAAGTAAGAAATGACACAAAGAAATCTTGTGAAAGAGGCAGGTCAAAATCTTGCATTATATAAAGTTTACAAACCTTTTCAAAATACAAGGAAGTCACGTCTAAGTATGTGTTTCCTTGACCAGGACAGTGCTGTGTAATGACCCAGAGATGACCCTCACTCCTGTGAACATCCCTGTTGATACGTTCAAGCTTCGGATAGAGAAGACAGCCATCCGCAGAGTGCCAGGAGAGGCCTTCCATGGACTCTATAATCTGGAGTATCTGTGGATGCCCTATAACTCCTTGGCCAGCTTCAGTCCGATCACCTTCAAGGGCCTTCGTCGCTTGCAAGAGTTAAGGCTGGATGGGAATAACTTAATATCATTCCCCTGGGACACCCTGGCTGACATGCCACAGCTAAGGCTCCTGGATTTACACAACAACGAACTTACCTCAATCTCTCCAGATGCTGCTCGTTACATCAAAAATATCACATACCTGGACCTATCTAGCAACAAGCTGATGACTCTTCCTCAGGCTCTTATTGCCACCTGGGCCAACATACAGGCCGTTCCTTACTTCCCCAACGACAATTCCAAGATCATTCTAGGTAAGAGAAGTGCCAGTCATATTGCTGGGGGTACAAATGTCAAAAGCTCTGCATCGTAAGATGCATTTTCACCCACTGTGGTTACTGTGTACAAATTAATACCCCATATCAATGTGCAGATTCATTTATATTTTAAGAAACCCACTTCAACTTCCTCACATGGCTTTTTATGATAAAAATTTCATCATATACTTGAAGTTTTCTAATGCAAAACGTGACTCTTGCTCAGACCCTTTTTATTTATTGACACAGCCATTTTTGACAGAAAGACAAATAGAATTAGAGCTCCACATCAGTCATGTGCTCTAATAAATAGTTTCTATGGAATTGATCCATTTCAAGCAGCATTAAATAAAAAGATATATACTTATTATGTACAAATTAAAGAGAAAAACCACAACTGAGGATAAAGTCTGGGTCAAGACTGACAGTTTGTCCCTTTCCAGAGCCTTCTTTGTCTGTTCACATACAATTAAACCCTAGTCTCCCCAAAGCCATTAAGATGTTGCTGCCTTCAATGATAGCTAGAATGTTAAAATAACCCAATTGTTGGGTGACAATTCTAGGCTCCTCTGAAGTATGGTTTTGGGGCAATTGTCCAGTTTTGTTCAGTGAGCATAGTAGAGATGATTGTCTCAAATCCCCTTCTCTGCAGTATCCCCAGATGAGGTCATGAGGACATTTGCTAGCGTAGGGGATTACTGCTCAGCGTTTTATTCATCGTGCACTGCTTCAAATCCAAGGCAGGTTGATGACTGTTCAGAGTTGTTGCCATCTGCTGTCTTCACTTGCTATGAACTGACCCAGCTTCACTGACTGCGTTTGTTCTGTGGAGGGGTGTGCATCTGTATCGACTGCCTCTACAGATATAGACGTGATGTCAGGCTTTTGATGATAATCTTGTCAGAGACATTATAAGTTTTCTCTCACTCTGGAACGTAGATGTTGCTCTTTGTTCTCCACAAAAATTTAGGGAGGTAAAGTTTTTAAGACTTGCAGTGGAAAGAGGACTTAAAAATATTCAAATTGCGAAGTAGAAAGCATTTAGTGTCATAAACAGATGTTGTAAAAGGTTTCATTACCATCAGGAGAGGAGCAGGTGTTTCATCAGCTTGTTTTGCCACATGCAGTATCAAGTTTTTAAGGCAAAGCTAGCTGATTGGGACTGCTCATTTCATTTATGGCATGACAAGACATTGCCTATATCATAGTACCTTATTTATTTAATTTTTAGAGTCAAGATACACGTAGAAATGTTATTCCTTTTGATATAGATTCAGAGAGTATTTTATTGAGAAGAACAGCTCATGGCCAGCGTATTTATGTAGGCAGCTGTGCACAGATTATTTGTGCCAAGATCCTAAAAAATTCATGTACTTCAAATGAGTATAATGCAAAAATTAATATGGTAGTGTATAGATACTGCAGCTCGTAGGTCCTATTCTACTGACACCCCTGGGGACCAGGTATATGAAACACATGTTCCTTGCAGGAGCTTCTAATGAAGGCTTAAAAAAATTTCTAATAATAACAGAATCAGCCTTTTCCCTTCCTTTGTCTACAGTGCATTGTTTTGGCTCCACTTCAGATCCCTTGCTTGTAGAGTCCTTCAGGAGGAAGTACTTCCAGTGGTAGCTTCTGCCTGACAGTCTGGCTTCCAAGGCTACAAGCTTTTGCCTGAGGATTGCCCACGTGAGCCCCCAGTACTGTGCAGTCTGGGGCTTTGGGGGTGCCATGCCATCAACTGGGGTTTGCCAGAGTATCAAGAATAAACTGTTCTCTAGTTATTTAGTCTCTGTATACCAACAAAAAAGTATAAAACACCCCAGAACAAAACAATTACCCCCCACCACATGGCTACTTGTTTTTTCCACCCTGGAACAAAATGTGTCACATCCTTTTGCCTGCGTATGCAAGGTCCTTGCTAGGAAGATTAGGAGACTAGCACTGTTTGTCCTGCTGAAAAACAGAAACAAAAGTGTTCGAAAGAAAAGATGTTTTTGGAGTGACAGTGCTCTGATTTGTTTTGACAGGCTTGCAAGACAATCCTTGGGTATGCGACTGCAGTCTGTATGAAATGGTCCATTTCCTAAATTTCCAGTCTCCTAACATAGCGTTCATTGAGCCCAGGCTGAAATGCTTCACTCCTCGGAGCCTGGCAGGAGTCTTCTTCAGCCAAGTTGAGCTAAGGAAGTGTCAAAGCCCCGTTGTCCATACGTCCGTAGCCAAAGTAAAGACCATCCTAGGCAGCACGGTGCTGCTCCGTTGTGGGACAACAGGGGTGCCCGTCCCTGAGCTCAGCTGGAGAAGAGCTGATGGTGCTCAACTGAATGGCACAGGTGAGTTTGCTTGCAACTTTTCTCATACATGTGGAGTTTAAGAAGGAGACTTGCACCTTTGTTTACTGCAGATTTTTCAGCAAATGTAAGTGTCTCTGACAATAAAACCTTCCAGCTGCTAAAGAGTCCAAAATGAGAAAGTGATGCAAAATCCATTAAAATTTGCAATGATACATAGTTCACTATTGCATTGTCATTTTCTATAGACTGTAGATTTGCATGTTGCTCTAAATATTATCAGATCAATGTGTAATGTTTAAAAAGCTTTTGCTTTGTGTCATAACAGTTGTCGGGAGACAAACAAAAGGATTTTGTGCAAATCTGTTGGAGACGAAGAAGTGAAATCTGTCTAGCTGTAGCAATAGGCTGTATTAAGTTAGTTGTTTACTTATTAAGAATGGGCTTCCAAATGAATTGTTCTAAGGGTCTTTAAGGCTGATGATGAGCTACTGTTGATCAGTAAAGTCTGACAGAGATGTCTGATGTGAATTCAGCCGAGATTTAAATCTGCTGTGGCCAATAAAGAAAAAGAGTGCAAACATGCAACATTATTGGTATACTAAAAAGAGAAAAAAAAACCTGTTGAAGGGTATAATACTTTAGTGACAATTCTTCTAAGAAATGGTTCATTTCTGATAGATTGACAAGGTCTCTTACAAAAAAAAAGTTCTGTGAAAGACACATTGGGATTCCTCATCTGTGCTTACCCCTCTTGTAGTGGAAGCCTTCAAACAGCTACTGTTTTTGTGACTGCTTGTGCTTATATTTCCATTCATAAGAATGGTTTGGGCCTAAAATTGCAATGTTGATCCTTGAATGTGTGGGGAATTTATGGAAGAAACCTTTGCTGCAATCTAGGCAATCATACTTTTTGCCCTAGAGTTATTAAGTCAGGATCTGAACTTTCACCCCTCCATACTCCTCTGAATGCTATTGTATCCTATGTCTGGTCTTCATAGAGGGTCTAAATTCAGGAGATAAAATGCTGTGGGATGTGATCTTCAAAGGGCTCCTCAGTGCACAGAAATTGGAGAAAGCATTTTTCTTTCAAAGCAGTAGAAGTGCTTGTAATATTCTTTTTTTGAGATCTGCACAAGTCATTGCTCTGTTGTGCATGATGTGCAGGATGTAGCAGAGCTGCTCCTCATAATGATAATGTCTACCCATCATGCCCATGCTCTGAGCATCCCTCCTACACTTGAAAGACAGCCATAACAAAAAAAAATAAACCAGAAAATGCATTCTGAAAGCGTATGGTAAGTTTACTTTGAGCTGCAACTGAGAATGATGTGACCCATTTAGCACTTTTCAATAACAAGTTATCTGAAAATATACATCATTTCTCATCAATGGCAGCTTCTGTGCCAGTGCTATAATATGACTCTTTAAAACACTGGTATTCTGAATAGAAGTTAGAGACAGTCCACAGTCTGTACGTATGGGTAGTGCTGTAACCCAGACCTGTAACTTTATGGTTTTTAATATATCTATTCAGTAAATAAACTCAAACAGTACCTTCTGCTGCTATTGTATTTCACTGCTATTAGAACATGCCTTGGTTGCCAAGGCAGGATCTTGAGCCCACAAATGCTTGGGAGAAGTTTGCATCCCGTCTTACCTTTGCCTTTCAGATACATTTTTGGTTTATCTTTCAGTGGGAATAGGCAGAGATAGTGCGTGCTCATCCTAAGAAGGCTGGTTAAATAAGGAATTTGCATTACCATTCTGTGTGATTCCATCGGTTTCTTCATTCCCCTTCACAAATGTAAAAAGGCAGAAAAAGCTAGTTTTAACCCCCCATAAACCAAGTGAGAAAATGAACAATCAGCTGCATAAAGGTTTCCCTGTGTTTGGCTCAACATAAAAACGTGCCCTATTTTAACAGTAAAAGGGATATTATTTTGGAGCCTTTTTTCTCCATATTTTCCAATCTACTCCATAAATGTTTTTTAGGAGAAAATCTCCACTGTTTGTATTTTCTGTGTCTCGGAAGGCTGCATCTACTCTAATGTTCAAGTAGGTCGTATTACCACCTCCTAATTCCACTCTTTATAGTATTGTACCTGCATAGAGCTTTTAGTATATTTTTTCTTGTGTGTGTGAAATGGAAGGACTTTTCCTGTTTTGTTTTCAATCTTTACATCAGTTTGGAGGCATTAGCATCAAACTCTTCACAAATAGTTGTTCTGAAGGAATGTAAATCCCACAATCACCTAATTTTAGTGTCCTTTTTTTAATGTCCTTTTCCTGGATTTGTTTATTCACATATGTATGTATTTATTGATGTCTGTTACAAAACCAAATGGTTTTGTTGTATTGAGCAGATATTTGACTGTTGGAACCTTAATATTCTACAAAACATGCTATTAGTTGTACTGATTACTGGTTATTTATTTTCCATTTTTCCTTCCTTCCTTCCAGTTCACCAAGAGATTTCCAGTGATGGCATGAGCTGGTCTATTCTGGGTCTGCCTGTAGTCTCTTATCTTGACTCTGGAGAGTATATCTGTAAAGCAAAGAATTTTCTGGGGGCTACAGAGGCGTTCATATCTCTCATCATCACAGACTCAGAAAGCACAGATGACCCCAGCCCTAACCAAGCCAAAGGCACATGGAGCGGGAAGGCCAGAGGGATGGAAGCAGCTGCCTACAATGACAAGCTAGTGGCGAGGTATGTTATCACCACCTCCACCGTGCCTACCTTGGGGGCTGGAGCAGCCACTGGAGAGGGCCTCCTCCCAGATATAGCACAAGACAACCCCGGAAACCTTCTGGTAAGCCCAGCTACTGGCCAGCAGGAACCGGAGCGGATGGTCAGGTCTGTCAGGGTGGTCGGAGACACAGACCAGAGCATCACCCTGGCCTGGAAGGCTCCTCTGGCAAAGAACACGACAGTGTTCAGTGTCCTCTATGCCATCTTTGGAGAGAGAGATATGCGGCGGATCAATGTGGAGCCAGGGAAGACCAAGGTCACCATTTACGGGCTGCTGCCAAAGACCAAATACATCTCCTGTGTCTGTGTGAAAGGGCTGATCCCCAGGAAGGAGCAGTGCATCATATTTTCAACAGACGAAGTTGTCAGTGCAGGAGGGACCCAGAAGCTCATCAATGTGGTTGTGATCAGCGTGGCTTGTGTCATTGCTGTTCCTCTGACACTGGTGGTCTGCTGTGGAGCACTGAAAAGGCGCTGCAAAAAGTGCTTTGTGAGGAAACCCAAGGAAATTCAGGAATCCTATGTCACCTTTGAGAGCCTCTCTCCAGGGGCCAAGGCAAAAGGCGTGGAAGGAGAATACTTGACTAGACATACCCCCGATGAGTCAAACAGGCTACTGTCAGCTCGATCCAGCGTGGACTCTGAAGCGATACCAAAGACAGAGGGGCAACCTAATGAATACTTTTGCTGACAGTAACTAGGCTGATTAGAAAGCACAGGGCTGCATACACAACTCTCTGTTCCAGCACTGCAGGCCACCCAGTCAGTGCTCCTGTCTCTGATACATTCTGGAGGATGCAACAGGGTAGATGCTGCCCGAGCTTTACAGAAACACATTGCTCATCCCACTTGGGGTTTGCTGTTTTGTACCCAGTGAAAGACTTCTGTGATAATAGCCTCATCCTCCTAGATCACTTTTATTTTCATGAAACAAAGAGTGCACACAGAGTATGAGGACATTAAGCAACGTTTCTGAGTGTGCTCTGCTTAATGTTGTTTGGTACCTGCTCTGAAATATACTAAGTATTTTATTCTCAGCTCTCTGGTTGACAAACATTGGAATGTTCATAGAATCTTAGAATGGTAGGAGTCGGAAGGGACCTTTAGAGATCATCTAGTCCAACCCTCCCTGCAGAAGCAGGTCAAACTAGATCAGGTAAATATCTATGAATGTGAAGATTGAGAGTCTTACCTTCTACATCCCCCATGTTTGCATGAAACGTGGCTTGGTGCTCAATAGATCATTACAGACAAATGTACAACAGTCCTTGCTAGTACATCATAGTAACAACTATCCTCTGAATTCAGAGAAATGTGAAAAAGACAGAAATCAAGAGACAAAACCCAATCTACTCCTAACAAACCATCAGAGAGAGCATTTTGTGAATGCATTTGGGCCCTAAACAGTACCACACAGGCCTTCTGGTATCAGGCCTAGCTGGCATTTTCTAGCTGTGTTGTGATTATGTTTTCTAGCTTTGTTGTGAGCATGTTTTATGTCAGCTGTATGTTTTATATCATTCTTACAATAGTCTACTATGCAAATGGAGTGTGGTGTTGTAATTCTTTATAATCATACTGAAAACTCCACATTAGACAGTTGCGCAAAAATCTCCCAGCCCAGCCCTGTCATTGCTGCAGGCTCTCCTAACAAAACTGGTGGTGAAAACCACAGGTCTCAGACAGACATGAAAAAACCTCAATCCGTGCAGATCAGAGCTATGTGATGCAGTCAGCCATATATCTGCCATGGTTTCAGTGGTTTCAGAGGCTCAGCGAAGACTTTTGGGTTTCAAACATTTTACAAGTTTAAGAACACTGACGAGAAACCTGGTTGGTATGTATCTCAATGTCTTTTTGTAGTCAGGGTCAACTAATCATTTATTTAAGTCCCGTAGCTCCACTTGAATTTGGATCTGAGTGCATTTCACAAAGCACTTCTCAGCTGTGTAATTCCCCACTCTTGCCTCTCAGGTAGTAGCACTGTATATATTAGCTTTTCTCTTTTAATTAATACCTTTCACGAAGAAAATTGTACACATTCTGCCAAATGTTGAATGGGAGGGATCCAGCCAAGCTGAAATGATAACTGCTTGCTAAATTGTTTTGAAATATATATTTGTAAGTTTATTGGAGGGATCTCCACTCACATTCTGGATGTGTTTATGCAGTGTGGGTTATCAAACTTTAATGGTTGAATCCCTGGGTGGATTTTACGAGACCTCTTTGTACAACAAGAGTTGCAGTTATTGGCTATGTCTGATTACTTGGCCTGATGGAAGAAGCAAGGCATGTGATTTTAACAGAAATGCTGGAAACAGAAGAGACAATGGTTTCTCATAGGACTTCTTGTATTCTTTACATGAATGAAGGACTTCTATTGGGAGAATTTGTCAATCCCTTTAAAATACAATTATATCACTGGTCTGCATAGATTTTTAGATTTACAAATACTGGTTTTCAAAAAACATGTGTTTTAATACAACAAAATAATTTATGAACTACATAGTAAGAGATCTGTTACATTTCTGTAATTTGTCTCTGTAAGAGATCTGTACATTTCAGGATTATTTTTAGACTCTCTCTCCAAAGTAGAACAAAAATATTCTTTCAGTACCAATTTTTGGTATTGTTGTATTATTGAGATTGATTCCTGCCCACATCTGCAGTAGCATCCCTGAGCTGTGCAGAAATCAGCCTGGCGTGGCCCTGGATGGATAAGCCAACGCTGGATAATTAAGACTGTCCTAAAGCTCTCCTATGGTGAACTGAGTGGACCTACTGCCCAAGGACTTTCCTGTGAGTCACTTTTGCAGGAGCTGAGTGGGAATGAGAGGGATTTACCTTTCAGCTGCCTGGAAGCACAAACTGAGAAACTGCATTGGTGCCTCCTCTGGCATATGGGCTGTGAAACAGCAGTGGAAATGGAGAGGGCACTGGCTGAGCAGCCCTGTGCCTGCTGAACAGAGAGGATGGAGAGGTCATCCTGTGACATTCACTGTGAATGTGTGAAGTTTTATGGACTCGGGTATTTTTTACACTTTGAATAAATAATGATCCCACCTAGAACAAGCACGATTTTTCCATTTCTTGTAGCTATTCTCACTGTCTCATAGGTGAAGTATCACAGTTCAGCATCTCAACTGCTGCTGCTCCAAAACAAGCCTCTCTATGGTGATTCACACAAGGAAGGCCATAGATAGGAACTTGTATAAACACTGTGACATCTGATGTTGTCCAGAAAAGAAACTATACTTGCTCAGCTGCAGGTGAAATTTCAAACCATTAAGTAAACCAGTTTTCTGCTGGATGTGACTTCAGAGCTCTGGTTAGATTTTCAGTGATAATGAGGCAGCCAAAAATAAACTCCTCACTGGATTTGTTGTTGTTGTTTTAACCAAAGGGATCTGAGGTACCTTATTTAAGCAGGGTTAGCTAAGGAAACGTTTGCCCTCTGCTTATAAGCTATATGTGAATGGGGCTGGCTCAGAGTTCAGGCAGGAAGAATATCCATCCCTGGAAACAATTTCTTACTTGGTTAAAGTCAATCCTTGAACACACATGTGCTGTAGGGACTAAAACAAACATATGAATATCTTTTGGAGTTGCTGCATTGGTAGCATTTTAAATATATCCTTTTTTTTTTACATATTGTTCTGTTCATTTTTCTTTTCCCTTGGAAAATATTTCCTCTGTTAATTATGTGTCAGGTTTTGACATATTTGTTGCTTTTTGAGGTCTATTTCACTATTCTGTCATTACTAAGCAATGTATCTTGGAATATCTTTGAGTACAAGGGTCTCTACTTTCAGTATTAAAGCATTTGAAAACTTCTTTTTAAATAAGTGTTAGACTAGTAATGCTGAGGTATAAGATTTGCACCAGCTTCCTGGACTGGAGACCTGTATGAGCCACTGCTTAATGGGCACTTCATGTGATGTATAATAAAGACAAGCTCCTTCATTCACAGTCTCTTTTTATACTAATTTTGGAAAGTGGAATAGTATAAAATTGAAAAAAAAAATTAAGGCTACATTTTAAAAGATAAGGTGTTTTAAAAATGAATCTATATAGATCTGAGCAGTACTGAAAAACTGATAGTATTTCTTTCTCTTAAAAGAATCTGGAGAAAAGCAGCCATCAAATGAGGGAACTGAGCAGAACACAAGTCAAGTAATGTGTCCTAAGTGATTAAAAAGGAGTACTGCAAGTAGTGGAAATACAAGAAGAAATGTGAAAAAAAACCTCCCCATGCTGAGGCTTTGAAATACGTTTTTCCAGACATCTTAAAAATATAAAGATTATCTGGTGAGTAGGTCCAGACAGAGGCTAATACTGGTTCTGAAATATATGCAAGTATTTTTTAATGATCAATAGGTATAGAAAAACCCCTCACAAATGCAAAATAATGTCCAGGCTGACCAACATTGCCACAATGTGATTTAATCACATTGGAAGGTTATAATTGCATTATGTGGTCACTTTCACATTTATTATTTCTGTGTGCACAGAAAGAAGAGCCTAAAAGGGCTTTAAATGATTAAATGACGTAGAACTTGAGTGTGCATGTGCATATATAGAAATGTGTGAAAAGAAAATTAAGAACTCCCAAAAATGTCAAGAGGTACAGTGAGACATTTTTCAAGGTATTTTAAAAAAATGGACACTGAAAAATGACTTTGAAATTATTCCAATGGTAAAAGAAAATGTAAAGGCTAAAAATCTCCTGAAGATGCTGACATCAAAGTTTCTCAATGTCAGAAGTGCTCTGGGAATGTCTGAACAGTGCCAGGATATATTTAATCGATAGTGCTACACTACTGTGGCTTAGTGGGAGCTGCACCAGCTTTACATTCTGTGAAAAGAGCAGGCAAATTGTTGCTCAAAACAGAGCAAAAGAATTGTCCTCCATTTGACTTTCCTAGTGATCAAAATGAAAAAGAATCTAGCAATTCTCAGCATTAGTTCCAGCTGATGAAGAATGTGCATGTACATCCTTGAGAGCAGGCCCAGGAGCTCCTCTTTGTCACAGGGAGCCCTGTAGCAGTGCCAGCGTGTCCCAGGAGCTGTTGGTGCTGACATGGGGTGGCTGTGGCCACAGCCACAGCCCGTGTCAGCCTGTCAGCCCTTGGCTACTTGCTTCAGATAGGAGAGAGACTGTCCTCCTGCCCTGAGCTGACCTGAGTCAAAGATGAAGCCTTTTCCTTCTTCTGGAAAAGGAAAGCTGGTGGATCGTGCCCTTTTGCCAGTGCTCTGTGGCACTTGGTGCTGTAGTACTGAAGCTGTCGTGCCCCAAGGCGCCCTGCTGGGGTGTTGGGTTGCTGAAAACTATCGCTGAAAAACTGTCAAGTTTGTACAGCTGCTGCTGTTGAAGGCTTGTGAAAGACATGAATTACCTTTTTTCCTCATCACCTTCCTCTTTTCCAAAGTTGCTTTCTTGTACCTGTACCATTGTTGTTACGTGCACCATATCTCAAATACTACAGCCTCACATCTTATGTCCTTCCCAATGGGGACTTCTACTGCTGCTAGTCCCAGGGACTGTGAAGCTTTAGCCTGGACTTTATTTCTTACAGCCACGTGTGTCTGTTGTTTCAAGATGTAGTTGCACTCCCCTGCCATTGCCAGGAGTGGGCAGTGGGCAGCCTGTCGGCGTTTGCTTTGGCAGCCAGCACAGCCTCTGAACCTCTACTTCCCACAGATTAGCAGACAATGTCTCTGTGGAGATTTATTTTGACAGCTCAGGTTTTAGACAGCTTGTTCTGCATTTTGGCTTTGGCCAGGATGCCACATGACATTAAAAAGCAGCTGAACTGAGTGGACATCTGCTGTCACAAAAGTAACCATTAAACTTACAGGCAGACATAAACTGCACTGAATTAAAAAGGCCACAAAATCCCATTCCAGCAGGGAACGTAAACGTAGTGGCTGTACCTAACACCATTTGGGGCATTATTATTATTTTTGTCTTTTCTTTCCTCTGTCTGTCCTAGAGAATGGTAGACTCTCTACCTGCTAATTACTTGTCAGGTTAATACTAAACCTTCTGAGTACATTCGTGGTTGGGAATGTTGAGAGAAATGGACCCTGAAGCCGCAAAGAAACACCAGCCTGAAAAAAGCCAGAGCACGGCCCATGGTATTGACAGACATCATGCTTTGAAAGGTCATTTTCCAACCCTATAGAAGATATGTGGGACTGGAAGGAGAGCTCAAATGGGAGAAAGAAAACAGCTGCATTATTTTTTCCTAGTAACTCGTTTATTTAAATGAATATACTTCTATCAGAGAAACCTGGATGAAATAGTACTTGCTTCTTCCCAGAGAAATGGGAATTAAGTCTGTGGCAAGAGGAATTCACCAGTAGTTTCCACTTCTTGTATAAACTTGGATAACAGTTCACACTTTTCATGAAAGATTTTTTTTTTGGAAGACGTGTCTTAGCTGCCCCTTACTTTAAGACCCTCCCTGTGTGGGCCATGGAGGAGGGCTGTGGTGGAAGCAGAGAAGGTGCCTTTCATGTAAGAAAAAGGGTCTGGTTTTGCAAGGTTGTGCCTCAAAAGCAGTGAATCCCTCCTGCTGGGCCACCTGGTGCTGGGAGAAAACCAAACTGTCGCAACCCAGCAGCTTCCAGCTGACAAAGGAGTTTGTTTTTCTATCACTTTTCTCTAATGAATCCCGTGCGCTGATCTCCATCACTTTGTGATGGGTACCTGGCCAGCATGACTAGACAAGCCAATGCCGTCACAAAAAAGCTTCTTATCATCTCTAATGTTGAACAGCGGTTTTCTTCTACCTCTGCTGAAGCCTTTGCTCTCCCAGACTCTGCAGCTCATACATGAGCTAACTGCAGGTTTGCTCCTGACTCTCACCTCTTACCACTCCAGATGTAGCTTGCTACTGTCATTAGCAATTATAATGAAGTGTAAAACTATAACATTATTATTCTAAAACAATTATCTGGGTGTTTTATTGGGGATTATTTCTGTAGCAGACTAGAGAAGAGGACCAAAGGCACTGGTGAGTGAGGTGTTTGTCTCCACAGAGACTTACGCCCATGCAAGGATGGCCATGGGGTCCCTGAGGCCCTCTACCTCAACAGCTAATGGATGATTGGGATGGATGCATCCTACTATTGCAGCTGCTGTTGTTGCTCCTGCAGCACTTCCAGTTTAGCCAGCCAGTCTCTCTGATGAATGTCTTTTTTGGCCCTTACCTATACTGAAAGGGTGTAAGGAGTGTCTGCCTCAGTTCCTGGGAGCTGTACAGCTGCCACTCTCACTGCAACAGCAACAGCTTCACCATGAAATGTCCCTAGAGGCCACCACCTCTAGAGGTGGGGAATTTATAGCTGTATAAGACCAGTGCTTCTAGTCTTCACATAGGGCTTCCTGATGTTAAAGTGTAGGGCAGCTGTTGAAATATCAAGTACTGCATCATAGACAAATAAGGAATATTTCAGGCAGAGAGCTCAGCAGCAGCCCAACAAGCCCACTGCCCGCAGACTGCTGCTTTTCACGGGGAAACCTGCCAAGTGCTGCACCAGCCCCCGGGTTCATTTTGTTGATTCGCCTTGAAGTCAAAGCACTTGTTGATTTAAAAGCTGCAGAGTAAATCCTGTGTCTTCTGTAGACTTAAATTAGCTATGCTACCGCACATATGCCCCACAGCCATGTATAGATCTAAGCCGCGGCACTATAAATATGTTTCTATCCCGGTGCTGTAGGTTAGAGGTTAAGTAGGTTCAGGCTAATCTTGTTTTGTGCCCTAGCTCAGGCGGGTGCAGCCCTTTCCCGGCGGCGAGCTGCAATGAAGCCCGTGAGCACTAGATGGCCCCAGGAGAACACAGCGCTGCTTGGAAATGATAACCCAGAGCTGCTGTTTGGGATGAAAAAAACCCCAAAACCAACATCCCAAAAGACTCTTTTCTTGTAGAAAATTAAGAGTGAGTTTTTCAAGATGACCCAAGGCAATGGTCACATCTGACAGAGAAGACAGAGACTAGCACTGACATTTCATATTGATACAATAGGTTTCTCAGAGAAGCCCACAAACTAGCTATAGCTATGCTGCTGTTTTCATTACTAACATATAAGAATGAAGATACAGGAGTTGGTTCAGAGGCAAAACAGTGTCCTACTTCACATTTCTGTGACAGGCAGCAAAGTTTGTGGGATAGATGTTGTGCTCACCATGTGCAATAGTAACCCCTGTACAGAGACTTGGGAACAGATGTAGTTTTGACTCTGTCTTCGTATTACCAACCAACCAATCATGTTTGTCAGGATCCCCACAGTGAGAGAATAACTGCCCGGGGGGGTAGCTTCGCCTTGAGCTGTGAACCATACAACCATACTACCTGTCTTCTTCAGGGTGGGCTCCCCAGTAGGATTTATTTCGACGTCAAGGAAGATTACAGCTAATAGGATTTGCTTCTTGGAGGCTGTTGGGCATGTTTGGTGCAAACCCTGCACAGTGCTTTCTTAAAGTAGAATATGGACCCTCTTTGTCATATTTTTCTCCTTCTTCTGGCTTTCCACAAGATAAATCCAGTTGTTTCGTCGTGCGTTACAGGATGCTCTTGTTCTCAAGAGAGCTTTGGAAGGTAAGCTAACTAGTTAACTAGTTAATTACCTTGGTTGTTGCAGCAACGAGGCAGCTTGTATTCCCCAAGAGATATATGCTGATGATATGGGCACCAAACCCAAAGAGCTGGTCGTGTGGTGGGCTTCCTCTTGTTCTTCTATAGCACTGGCTTGAGCATGGAATGAGCTTTGTCTCCTTTCCCTGAGATATGTAGTTACACATGTAGCAATTTTTATGGCTTAATTGTATTCTTTGTGGGAAAAATGGATGTAAACCCCAGGGAAGGATGGATGCACAGCTGATGCGTGCCCTGTATACAATGCCTCATAGTTATTTAAATGCCTGTAGATTTCTGTAGGCAACTGGTTTGTTAACTATGAAGGTGGTGTGTGACCTGGAGAGTTTTCTCTTTTCCTCCTTAGGAGTTTGCTCTGCATGTCAGCACTGCTGAGGCAGATCCCTGCAGACATCCCTCAGGATACCCGGAAAATTAGGATAGAAAATTCTCACCTAACGGAACTGCCTCGCGGGTCTTTCGAGAACGTCAGTGCCTTGGAGTATCTCTGGCTCAATTTTAACAACATCACAGTAATGCACATCAAGAGCCTGGAGTATCTGTCGGCTCTGAAGGAGCTGCGCTTGCAAGGGAACAAACTGACTTCGGTGCCATGGACAGCATTTCAAGACACCCCGGCTCTGAAAATCCTGGATCTGAAGCACAACCGCCTGGATGTCCTCCCAGAGCACACGCTGCGCTACCTGCCCAACCTGACCTACTTAGATCTATCCTCAAATCAGCTTACCGTCATATCCAGGGATGTCTTCTACAACTGGCCTGTCTACCAGAGAAGCCAGAGGGTGGAGGGGCAGGCAGAAGCTGTTCCAAATGCTGTCCTGGCACTTCATGACAACCCCTGGATTTGCGACTGTCGCTTGCGGGGCTTTGTCCAATTTATCAAGTCAATCGGCCCACCTATTATTCTGATGAATCCCTATTTAACTTGCTCAAGCCCGAAATTCAGGGCAGGGAAGTTTTTTCATGACGTGGAGCTCAACAGCTGCATGAAGCCCCTGACCTCAGCCCTTGACACCAATCTGACAGTCCCTGTGGGGCTGAACATCACCCTGATCTGCTTTGTGCAAGGCAGCCCTTCCCCAGCTGTCTGGTGGACCTATGCACTCAAACTGTTGAGGGCATTTAATGGTAAGCAAATCCCTTTTGGCTTTTTTTTTTCCCCCCAGTAGATGTATATTCTGCTATTCTACTTATTTACATAGCTCCTCAGGCCATTAGAGCCACCACACCAACTCTCATCCCCTTTAGAGCATCACAATTATTGTGGTGACAATAATCCAAATAATCTTAATCATCCTGTGTGTCTAAGCACATCTCACTGGGACGAGAAAAGCAGCCTCATGCAGGTTATCAGTCAAAGATGAAAGGAGCATGACTTCCATGCAGTTATTTGTTGTATGGCTTTTTAGTAGTAACACGTGATGTAAGAAGCATTCATAAGTTATCAGTTATACATGTATAAGAAGTATATAGTTATCTAGCCATGCATATATGTATTTACACTGTAAATTACGTACTACATATAGATGTACTTTGTATAATTATATTTCTTAGAATCATAGAATGGCAGGGGTCGGAAGGGACCTCTAGAGATAGCCCACTCTGCTGCTAAAGCAGATTCCCCTCGATCAGGTCGCACAGAAACACATCCAGGTGGGTTTGGAAACCTCCAGAGAAGGAGACTCCACACCCTTCCTGGGCAGTATGTACACATTTGTACCTACAGGTATGTGTGTACACACACACACAAAGTGCACCCCCCCTCCCCATCATATATTCTCAAGAAACATCCATACAAACCACAAACCCCTGCAGCCTTATTGCCTCTCTGTGTTCTACAGCCAAAACAGAGGCTGTCCATTTTCTATAAGCCTTCCTTAGTGATATTCTTTACTGTGGGCCTTATGATATGAGGCCTTTTACTCCTCATCCACCTCTGCTCTCACACACCTGCCCTCATATTTAGTTTTACTGAGCCTTCAATAGGACAAGATGCTATTTTCATCAGGTAAGCCAATACAGGCACCACACAGGTTACGTGTGTTCCTAATTAGCTAGCTAGCTAAATAAGATAGCATTAGCCCTTAATCCTGGACTAGTATTTGCTTTAATTGCAGCGTTGTAGCAGCACTTGTACATCTTTCCACAAGAACAGGCTAAATTAATGACATATAGGCTTTTCCTGTTTGGGTAGATGACAGGGTGTTTCATGCTGTTCTTAAAGCTGCAACTCACTTCCAGCCCAACACTCCCTGCCTCCACACACCTGTCTCTGGCCCTAGATTCTTGAGACAGACACTTTTCCAGGCATAGCTCTAACAGAGAGTGGAGCATGCATATAAAATGCAGCTCTGCCCTCTGTGCCTCAGGGACTTGCCCTGGCCTGAGCACGCTGAAGGCAGGTGGCAGACAGGCAGCTTGGCCGGCAGTAGCATCATGCGCTGTCCCAGCTCTTTGGTGCCCTGATGCATTTATTGCCTTTTGGCTTGGAAAACACTTTGCTGATGAGCTCTGTGGGGTTCAGTGCCCTTCCTCCTCTTCCTCTGGGTAGGGTAGGTCCTGCCTGGCCTTCGTCCCACAATGGGGTAGTCCTGGTGCTGCCCCAAGGGCATGAAGTAACCCTGCCTGCTTACACAGCCGCTTCTCTGCCCACAGTGTCCACCAAGCCCATTGACGAGGAGACTGTCCGCTCAGAGCTGCTGATCCCGGCGGCACGGCCTGTGGATGCTGGCACCTACACCTGCACAGCCGCCAACTTCCTGGGCAACACCTCAGTGGCCATCGCCCTTCACGTGGTGGCCCAGTGGGCAGCCACCGCAGCCCCGGGCTGGGCTCCCGTCGCCCCGGCTGAGCCGGGGGCCCACGTCGAAGTGCGCATTGCCAAGCAGACAGTCTACGGCATCACCCTGGAGTGGTTTGCAGCGGCAGCGGCGGCGGCAGAGCCGGGAGAGATCTGGTACACCCTCCTGGTGGGCCGCTACGACGCTGCCCAGAAGGACGCCATCTACATTGGCCCGGGCGTCAACACCTACTCAGTGACCGATCTGCTGCCCGCCACTAAGTATGAGGTGTGCGTGGCTGTGCGCAACCAGGCTCCCCGCAAGGGCCAGTGCGTCGTCTTCGTCACGGGCAACGACATCAGCCAGCTGGAGCAGCGCGAGAAGCTCATCCACATCGTGGTCATCGTCTGCGCCATGGTGCTGGCCGTGCCCGCCGGCATGTATGCCTGCACCGCCGAGGCACGGCCCGGCTGCTTGGTGCGCTGCCCCGGGGCCTGTCTGCGCCGGCGCCGCGGGGGCCAGGAGCAGGCAGCGGGCAGCAAGGAGAGCACGCTGGACAGTCTGCCTGCCGGCAGTGAGGATGGGCTCTGCCACCACCAGGGTGGCCGTGGCGCCCGGCAGCCCCCAGCCCGCGAGGAGCCCGGCAAGAGCCGGCCACCCCACAGGAACAGTGCTGACCTCTACTAGCCCGGCCCTGCCCTGCCCTGAGCACTGTGCCATGCGTGCTCCGTCAGACAGGTGCCCATGGAGGCTCGAGCAGCCCTGGCGATGGGGCTGTGAGGCTGTGGGTGCGTTGCTGTGTCCCCAGACACATGAGAACACAAGCATTAACCAAAAACCCCAACCCCAACCCCGCAGCGGTGCATGTGGCCAAAGGCCAAAGGGCTCCCTGCAGAGGTACAGGAGGATCCTTGTGTCTTTACATGCCTTGCTGGAGTGGGGGAGGCTCAGCCACTCCAGCTGCTGCCCCATGGAATAGCACAGGGCAGCTGGGGCAGGGCCTGACTCACAATCAGCGACAAAATGTAGCAGGGAAGGATGGGGCAAAGTGATGGTGACAATTTGTTTCACTAGGAGAAACTCCCTGTTGCTTTTTCTTTAAACCAGGGATGCTGGGTGTTGGTTTGGGGGTTAGGGGCTTATTATTTTTTTTTCTGTTTGTTTTGTTTGCTTTGGTTTGATTTGCTGTTTTGTGCTTTTTTCCCCCTTACACCTCCTTAAGGTTTACAGAGCCCTGAGAGATTCAGTCTGTTGTACCACACCGAGCACCAGCACAGTGTAGCTGCAACACAGGGTTTCGAGTTGTTTGGTTTTCCAATGCCTATTGCTACATGTGTTGTATTAACATGTTCTTTGTAAAGTTAAGAACACAAGCTGGTGAAAAGTGAAGTTTGTCATGTGAGGCAGGACACGAAACACTTTCCCCTTCCACCCTCTCCATCACTTTTCCCCAGGCTGGTGCTGTATCTGCAGGGTGACGTGGGAGGTGATGGGGACACTCAGCATGAAGCAGGCTGGTGGGACAAGTGACTGGGGACAGAAAGGAGAGTGTTGGAGCCAGGGTTTGGGAGCCAAAGATGAGAGCCAGGCACCTTTCCTAAATACAGACGGGCTGCCTGCCCATCCTGCTGCTTGGAAACCACAGTTCATTTCCTTTCTAGAGGCAACCTCCACAAATATTCAGGTAAAAGCAACTACTCCCTGCTTACAGAGCAGCTCACACTGTGTTCTAGGGAGTCTGAGGACATGAGACTTACCTTTTTCTCTTTTAACCTCGTGAGTTCCAGCACAAAGCATGTCGTTGACAGACCCACAGCCCTTGTCAGATGTGTTGCTGTTGATGCCTCAGAGAAAGCACTAGTGTAGAAACCTCATCTGCCAGTAGAGACTAAGCCTAACATGAGCTTCACTATGTGGCAATTTGGCTTTTTAGCTATATTTTGCTTTCTGCTGCATTTTCCATGCTGCCTCTCCTCAAGCCCTGTGTTTCCTCCCCTAGCACCGCCTTCTGCTGTAACTTACATGCAGCTTCTGAGCAGAGCTCAGTGCTGACTTGGTGTTGTACTCCAAGGGACTTCCTAGTCTTGTCAGTCTTCTAGCATCAAAGTAATAAACAGACCAGATTTTCAGAACATGCAGATGTCTTCTGCTTCATTTCTATTCATTCTAGTCACAAATTGCAGAGAGGTAACAGTCAAAGAGCTCTGGAGCCTAGCTGCAGGGATGGTGCAGGTCAGGCAGTCACAGCCCAAGTGATGGGACTCTGGAGCAGTGAGAGAGGGGTGGCAGCAGTAGACAATCCCGTCCTGGAGAAATCCCTGGGGGGATGCTGCACCTGGGGTCAGGCAGGGGCTAATGCTGGTGGAGGTCCAGGATGGAGCTGGTATGAGAGGGAGTGAAAAACCAAACCAGTGCCTTTACAGACTGACCTCCTCCTGGAGCACTGGCATCAAACTGAACCTGCTGCCTGGTGAGGAGTCTTCCCGCCCCCCAGAACCATGCTACAGTAGGATACAGAGCACAGCAGGCACTTGGCCAGGGGCTTGCCTGTGCCCCGTGGCATCCCACTTCTTGCCTCCACTCTTTCCAGGCTGGTGTTGCCTGAAAGCCCCATGGCCACTCTTCTGACTCACGAAAGGGGCCCTTTGCTCTCCCTAGAAAGCTGCCTGGCTCCCCGTGCCCTTGTGGCCACACGGCAATTCCTGCCCAGGCCTCCTTGCCAGCAGGAACACACCAGGCACACAACTACCTCCGAAACATATCAGGCACACAATCACCTCCTGTAGATTTGTGTTTTTATTTATAAAAACCACCTGAAGTTGAAATACAGAGTAACTGAAAAAAAGTCTCACGACATAGTAACAAAACACCTTTATTCCCTCTTAAATATAATCTCAGACTATACGCCTATAATTCCTGTTAAATATCACCTAACTGAATGGTCTTTATAGGCTTTCCTCAGTGGAGAATGAATATTGAATATGGGCTTCAACAAAACATCGAGGGGAACAGTAGGAGGGGGAAAAAATCATGACCTTTTTGTACCTCGGGAAACACGGCTTGGGTCTGAGACACAAGCAGCAGAAGGGGAGTGCTTGTGTGGGGCAGCAGGAGTGGGGCTGCGGGCCGCACGTCCCCTCTTTGCTGTGGGCTCGGGGCTGGAGGACAGGGACAGTCCTGGAGAGGGAAGAAGAGCAGTGCCGCTGCCACGGGCTGCAGCTGGTACCCAGCAGCACCTCCTGGCTACAGCTGCTGGCTCAGACTTGCAGGTGACAGGAGCTTCCAGGGGGATGGAACTCAGTTAAAAAACACAGGATTTTCCCTGTTAAGTGGATAACGTTTGACCAGCTATCCCCTAAGCTGATGAAGTCATGGTGCAAACAAAGGGAATTACACCAGCTAATGGAGAGAGAGGAGCCTGTGAGAGACAGATCTGCTAGTCCTGTTGGAATGACAACTGAAGGAGTCTCACGAACCCCTTGAATTCCCACAGTGGCCTGTCCTGTCAGGTTTGCTCCTCAGCTTGATGTTCACAGTGCTGATCTGTTACAGCACAGCTGGTGGGCCCCTGGGGCCAGGGCTCAGATGGTGGGGTGCAGGGTGCTACTCCTCAGCCAGCCTGGTGCATGCTGTCATCCCTCCAGGGGCTGGGAAACAGCTGAAAAACAGCTCCTCAGAAACAAACATAGGTGAGAAACCCTGGGGTAGATCTAGTGAGAAAAGTGCTGTGTCTGTAGTGCCTTTTCACTTTCATGGAACAAGGATGAAAATGCAGCTGCCCCCAGTTCTCCCCCTGCCCTGTTACCTGCTGCATAATTCACTCAAGAATATTGATGATAGTACAAACCAGAATGTGTTATGGAAACCTCCTTTTGCATTCACCAGTCCCTGGAGCAAGTCAGCAAAGGTGATGAAACACATTCCCTGACACCTCCTGCCAGCAGTGCACAAACCCAAATGATCTTTGCAGACAGTTCCCTGACCGACATACACGGCTTTCCAGCACTTGGCTAGATTTTTTTTTTTCACTTAATCTTTTTCCTCTTGGTTTCATTTTGCCTTCCTTGCCACTTTCCTCCCGTCCTCCTCCTGCCAGCCCGTTCTCACGAGGGGTTGCAGTGTCAGAAGGCGGCAGCACTGAGCCAGCGCTGCTATCGACCTGCTGTGCTCCAGCCAGGCCCCGGCCAGCCCAGGGAAGGCTGAGGCAGCCCTCCTGATGAACAGGCAAGCCCAGGGTATCATGGCAATGTACTCCAGCAAAACCAGGCATAAACTGCAGGAAAGTGAAGAGCTTCTGCGAGCCTGCCTGCTTCCCTGCCAGCAACACCAGCTGCTGCAGAGCCCTGAGCTCAGCGGGCACCGGCTGTGCAGCACCCTCCCGCAGTGTTGCAGTGTCACTGCTGCAGGACACCCCACGTGGGCCCAGAGCTGGTGCCGCAGCCAGGACAACACCTGCAGGAGCAGGTCTGAGATTTGACGTGATGGGTTTTTGGACACCTTGAATGCAGCTGGCAGAGTTAGTCAGAGGTGGTCTCCTCCAGTACCCTGGCTGCAGAGTGCCTCGTTTGGAAGCCAGGACTCTGGGTAGACACCTATAAAACAGGGCAAATCTGAATCCCTGTTCCCCTGGACAGACTGTGGCTGTGTGAGGGTACCCAGCACCCCACTCAGACAGCTGCAGGGAGGGACCAGTACTGGGACAGGGGCTGAAGGAACCACAGCCCCAGCTGGACACGGACCATGGTGTTTGCTATGGGTGGGGGGACACTTGTGGAAGGTGAGGGGTGGCTGTGGCAGCGAGAGGCTGCTCCCAGCTCACAGGGTGCCGACAGACATGAGAGGAGACTACAACACACAAACAGACCGCTGCACAGTCACCATCTGCAGTCTGTGGGTGCTACTGGGAGCACCTAGATGTGGGGCTCACCGATAGCCGCGTTCCTCTTCTCAAACTTCATTTTGAGCTCCGATACGAGGGCATTGTGGGTGCTGCTGTGGCTTCTTCTCTTCAGTTGCTTGTTGATAAATTTTGGGGTCAGGGAGCCGGAGACAGTTGGCACCTGCCAGGCCGCAGCATTCCCCCTGGGAGCCAGGGCGGGAGGTGGCGGGGGCACGGGGGCAGTCGGCGGCACAGGGACACCAACGTGGATGTTGTTGTTGCTGTTCTCGTTGTGCAGGCTCTTGGCATCGTCCTCAACGACAAACTTCTCTGCAGCATTGCTGGGCCTCTTGAACTTGAGCCACTCCATCCTGACCATGCGGGGCTGTGGGTTCTGTCTCTTTTTAATGATCCTTCTTACCGGCATGATTTTGTTGGAGCGCTTGTTGCGCCAGAACATGGCAGTGGAGATCATGATAGTTATCAGCACCATTATGCCCATGACACCAGCTAGCACTCCTAAGGCTTTCATGGGGTTATCTTTAGTTTGCATCAAAAAGGCGGCCATAGGCCCTTTGTGAAGAGTCTGTAAAAGAGTACAAAGGAAACATGTGACTCACTCTGTGGGACAGACATGGAAATTTCATTTGTCCAAAATATGTAACGAGCAGGGCTGACTAATGGAAGCTGTCTCTAAAAAAGTAATAAGAGCCAATCCAGGTTTGGAGAATTTGGATGGAGAATGAGGCTGGGCAAGCTTTGTGGTGTTGGGAAATGATGACTGTCAAACGTGAAAGCTGACAAGGGCATTACTGCCAACTGGGGCAGATTCCTGCACGTCTGTTGAACTTGCAAGAACTGAGCAAGAGAATAATTCGGCTCCAGGATCTGCAGCTGTATTGCTGTATTACATTTCAGAGTTAATTTCCTAGTAATAACAGTGTTGAACCCACACAGAAGTTTACGAGTAGGAAGTGATCTTTCAAACCCAGTTGTGAGTGACAGGGTGACGTGGTTTATGGGACTGTTACCGAGCAAGATGACCAGGGGAAAGTCACTTTGTGCAATGATGACATACAAGCAAGCAGCTCACAGGCACGTGCTGCGTTCTGTTTTCAAGTACTCTTTTACAGACATAACAAAACTCTTTATGAGGTAGGGGAGATGAGTAGAGCTAAAGAGCTTTGTTTTCAGAAAGAGAAGTGAAGCAATAAGCTACGTATGGCAGATTAAGGACAAATGAAGGGGCAGGTCCCCTCGCAGATCAGCACACTGTGCGCCTCGGAGGTCCCCGTATGATTTTGCGGATTTTGCCCTGCGGGTGCAGCTTGGATCTTTTCACACTTTTCCAGTACATGATGGTGGAGATCACCATGGTTACAGAAATGGTGGAAAGGACGCCACTCGTGCAAATCCCAAATATTGTCCATGGACGCTTCTTGAGGCCTAAAATATAGGATTTTACCCTGGACTTGATCTGGAAATATCAAAAATAAGAGAAACGGTCAATCCTTGCAGGGCTGTGTCTGAAAAAGGCCAGTAGCTACTAGAAATACAGCTAGGGAACTAGGGTGGCATGTGGATGGAACACAGAGCATGTACAATAAAGGGAGCTAAGTGCTGAACTAGGCACAGAAGAGGAGAAAGTTGCAGTGACGTTGAACTGAATCCAGAATCAATAAAAGAAGTTGAGAAGCACTTGCAAATATCTGGTCAATCAGGGAATGAAGAGTAGGGGACGTAGATCACCCTTCTTCAGGGCATGGTAGCCCACCCTTGGAGTGCATTTCCAAGAGAGGTTCCTAAGGAACACAAGTTCCTGCAATGGTGTCTGGACAGGCAGCAGCATTGTGCAAGACCAGATCCTTCAGCAAAGGCTCGTACCCGAGCAAGTTGGTCACCAAGAACTGGTCACTCTGCTGCTCGTGGCTGCAGAGACGGGTCTGCCCACTGTGTCCCACTCCTCTGGCCTTCCCTCTAGGAGAAAGTCAGCACCCAAACTTGGCACTGGTAGTAACAGCTATCTGCATTTTTCCTTAGCAGTCTAAGCTCGCAGTCTGTAGTCAGTGGGGAGAAGAGGGCACCTCCACAGTAATAGTCACCGCATGCTAAAACAGGTACCAAGGAAAGTGAGTATGAGGAGAGCCTTGTGACGTGCTTGCACTTGAACCTCTGACTTTCAGACATTGAAAGTGAGATCAGATGGATTTCCCCTGTGTGATTAAACTAGGACATTCATTTCTTTTCCCTCCCCAGTCTGTGGAGGGAGATGACTAAGAATATCCCCAGAGGATGCTTCAGAATATCTCTTGACAAGTATTACACAAGAATACTATGTTAAAATCACATCCCTAAACCTAGGGAACGTCAGCTCATTAACAAGCACTCCATTGCCTTCAGTCCTGTGTTTTCACAACCTACCTCAAAGTATATTACTCAAGCCCTTTTTCTCCTACTCTGAATGTTTCCTATTGCCAAAGAGAAACGGGCAAAGAAATGCTACTGATATTCATGCACCATGTTACCTTACAGGTAGTGACCAATTTTGCAGAGCAAGGAGTCTTTCCATTATTTAAGTAGGAACAGACCTGGACTAGAAACCAAAAGCAGGGCAGCCCGTGACGTTGGTGAAGCTTGGATTCACATCAGCTTTGCTGTTGTGCATTACATGGAATTTGTGTACTTAAATCTCATCAGATGGCAGCAATTCTACCCTGGCTTGCTTAACTTCCTATGAAAGTCTGATGAATTAAGTGTCAGATAAACCCTGATAAGTAGTACATGATGTGAAATGAGGCACTTACTATGAGTGTTGTCAAGATCTATTTTGTAGCAAGGCACTGATTGCTAAATAGTGTAGAACCAACACCAGGAGAAAGATGACATATACTTGAGAAGATGCTGTATCTCAGTGATAATTGACTAGCTATCAGAAAACGTTGATGAAATGGGATTAGACAGAAGTATGTGCCTATGTTTCCAGTGTACAAGAGCTGCAGGGGTAAAGGCCGATGGAAATCACATGGTGACTTGTAGAATTCGGCTTCTTTCAGCTCCCCACATATAACCGAGTTTGGCATCTGTCCAAAAGGCGATGAGTACCAGAACTAAAGCCACTAATAGTTGGTTCAGTCTGTGTTCTGGTTACTGGCCATGCACTACACAAAGTTTTGCCTAGAATCAGTCTTGGATAACAACTCTTCTGTAACATCTGCATAAAAACACAGGCACTTGGTAAGCATGCAGTGTGAGAGTTTGCTTGTCGTGGCCACAACACTTGTGGGGTAGGTAGGAGGAACAACTTGCAAACCAAGCCTGCAATGTCATCACCTTAGCCAGCCAGAGAGGCTTATGGTGAGTGTATTTACCACCAAACAGCTTTGCAATCTTGTCTGTGTCATTGCTGTGGCCATCAATGAATACACAGAGCAGGTCTGAGCACCCTCTGACAGTAAAAATCTGTGAGCATTTGGACACATGTTGAAGCAGTTTGCCCTGAGCATTACCCTGCATGTTCAAAACACCTTCAGGTCCCTATATCTGCTACCAACAGTGCCTCAGGACTGGATCAACAGAGTGGTCATGTGTAATCTGTTTAGCTGTTGTTCTTTTTCCCTGGGGCATGCTGCATTTTGAAGAGTACTGTTTTTTCTTGCACAGTTGAAACAAAAGCAGATACAAGATGAAATGAAAGTTGGTATGGGAAGCACTATCATATCCCTGTGTGCCAAAACCTGGAAGAAATACTGTCTTAATAGGCATCAAAGGAGTTAAAATACCACTGCTCACAAAAGATCATGGCCTGTTGTTTGGGTTTGGATTTTTTTGCTGTGGCTTCATGGTTATAATGACCACTGGCCCTGAGAAGCTCTGAGAACAATTAGAGGGTTACAGAACCATAGCAGAAGTTTGAAAGTAGCTGGGCTGTTCATATTGGCTTCAAGAAAGTCCAATCCTGGCACAAGATTACAATTAAAAATATTAAAGCAACCGTTTAAGATTAAAATATGTCATCAACTATTTTTCATTTAACAGGCACATTATGTACCTTGCAGAGCCCTTGGCATTGTCTGTCTCCTGCAGAGAGGCTCCTCAGCACAAACCCCACGGGGTGCTGAGATGTCCAGCAGCCCCTGGGACTCACCAGCTTTTGAGGGTCTCTGACACTGACACATGCCTTTGAAGCTAGTTCCATAAGACCCAGCCCTGTGCAGTTTCAGTGTGGAGAGATGCTTTCAGGCTGAGTACCTTGAAGGTTGGCTGCAGAAAACATGCCTCTGCAGCACAGGAGGCTTATTCTTCCCATTCTTCCTCCTCAAGAACCTGAGTTTTCCAAAGAGGATGCCCATGTTTCTCTTTGCTACTGAACAGTGACTTATTTGCTTTGGTTTTTCTCTCTCCTGCCACAACAGTTGTCAGTGTGCAGACATCCTTCTCCCTGGCCGCTTCTCAGGAGCCTGCATAGGTTGCAACGAGCAGATCGAGTGGGTGATCAGCAGCTAGAGTGTGGGGTTTAGCTTTTCAGCCACGAGACCAGCTGAGGCTCAGCAGCTATATTTAGAAGTCTAAGTAAGAGAAGCTGTTAAAAGCACAGGCTACAACAGATTACAGACAACTCAGGCTGTGTCGACTTCAGCAGTTGGATCTGTACAACAAACTGCCTGGTTCTGAGGAGCCCATTTCCACATAGTCAGCATTCCTGGGACCTTGCTTCAGACTACTCCTGCCTGGCTGCAGGCATGGACTAACTGCTACTGCCAAAGCACACCAGGTGTGCCTCCCAAACACATCTTTGTCTGAAAGAAGTCCACTTTTTGTGCTTGGAGCTGAGACATCAGCCATCTCCCTGCATGTGGGGATGATAAGGAGAAGTGCTTCAGAAGTAACTCGTGATCTAAGGCAGAGCAGAAGCTGCCTCTTAGTAGTGCTTATCCCAAAGAACAGTGTTGTCACTGGATATGAAGGCTGCTTTTACATCATTTTTCAATACAAACACCAACTTAGGGCAAGACCCAAATCAAACCAACCTTCTCTGAACATTGGAAAGAAAAGGCTAACTGCTCTGCAAACGTGGCCAAGGATGTTCATTGCCATGAGCAACTACAGTTCCCATGTCTGCAGGGTTGGTATGAGAGCGAAGGAGACATCGGCATTAATTCACAGAAGGTATTTGTTGGTCATTTCAATTAGGAGAATCTAAACCTGAGCCTCATCAGCTATATTTAGAAGTCTAAATGAGTGGCCAAAGCTATTAAGAACCCCAGGTTATGCTGTCTAAATGTGGATTTAAGCCTAAGCCCGTGTAGAGGAGTAAATAAATGCCCCAGTATGTTTGTAGCACCTCAGTGGAGTATTGAAGAGACATAGAGATCTCCCTATCAGGCCAGTCTTTGGGATCAGGAGTGGGAATTGGCTTTCCATGAAAATCTGAGGCTGCAGGAGAAGATTTGTGAGACATGAGGGTGAAAATAGAGTGGCTTCCTCAGCACGTTTCTTATTCTGTTGAGACAGGACATCGGATTAACAGCCACCACTCAAAGCTGATTTCCATAGAACCAGACTCAGTGAAATTAAAAGGCCTATGGAATGCTTTTTTTTTTTTTTTTAATCACTGTGTTACTCCAGGAGCAAAAGGTCCTTTTGATGTGTAATACTGCTGAACTTAGCCACAAGGCATCTATCTCAAAGGGCACAGCCTTGTGCTAATTGCAGTGGTAAATGTTAATCAGAAAATATGCCTGTTTAATTACTTAGTGTGATTAACACTGCAGGAAGCCTCTAGAGGATGCATTCAAAAATATCCTCCTTCTCCAAAATCAATAATACATAAATGCCCACCTAACTGCCAATTAAAAGAGACTTTGTACAGCTGGAGCACAGAGGGATGAAACATCAGTTTGCAGCAGCTTGAGAGAACACATAACGTCCCTGTAGCAGAGAAAGTTGTTCTTCACAAAGGGTTAGCAGTGGCTGCTGCCTCTGGGACACGGGGAGTGGCCAAAGGCTTTGTACACTGGCTCTGCATGTCTCTCACACACAAGATGCAATTTGAGAGAGGGTTTTGCAAGGAGATGTGATGCTCTTGGACAAAAGAAACCCAATGGATTGCAGAAATGTCCAAAAGCTTGTGGAGGATGTGACACCAGATGAGCAGTGCAGAGCCTGCTGAAAGGACCTGCTCAAGTGAAGAAAGAAGATGCTGTGACTATCTGGTGCTGTGTTGGGATACTGAGAAGAGCATGGGAAAAAGGGAAAAGTCCCATCTGAGGAGGAAACCCCCTTCCCAGCCCTCTCTGCTTCCCCTTTGGACTCCATCAGGAGGGAAATCTCTCACTTTGTGCCAAAACTGTGCACTTGGAAGGGGAGAAAAGGAAGCAGAGAGGGGATTTTGTACAAGACCCCTTCTTTTACCAGATGCTGATATTGCTTCATGCACTAGAAGGAAATCAATGAAACTCTTTATCCCAAAGCATCAGCGTCTCCGTAGGGAGCCTGGGAGGCAGGCAGGGCTCCTGCTGCTGCTGCCTGTGGGGAGCAGCTTGGTTTTTTTTTTATAAAACCCACCAAAACTTACCCTTCCCTTGGGAAAGCAGGGTCCTCAGCAGTTTATTTCCTTTACCTTAGTGGGAATGGCTGAACCTCCAGCCTCACCAGTGAGGCAGCATGGCCACAGCAGTAGGGCCAGTGGCCATCCCCAAGAAACTCCCAGTGCACCAAGGCTGCTGCTGGTGGGGAAGTTTACCCTGACAACAAGCCTCTGTGCTCTGCAGACACCTTGTAATCTCTTCCAGGCTTTGAACTGTATACAAATGCATCATAGAAATGCACCTGAAGAAGGAGTAGCAGTGGAGTAAGAGGAGATGGAGAAAACAGGGGAAAACTGTAACAGCTAAAGCAGTAGTGGGTGTCTTTTGACCAAACAAAAAGAAGTCCAGCTGCTGTCTGTGGGAAGAGATTTGCGTCTTTGCCCAGTATGTATGTGGTCCAGAGAACGTCAGGCTAATGATGTGTTTCTCATTTACTTTAAAGCTCATTTCCTCCCTGCTGGTACTTAAAGGCATAGCAGAGTAGCTACAGCAAATAAGAATCATGCAAGCACGTGCTGCTCACCATAAATCATAGCTTGTTGTTTGGCTGATATAAAAGTTAGACTAACAGGAAACTCTCACCATACATGTGCTACATGTGTTTTAGGTACTTTAAAGCATCTCTAGAAAGTTTTCTCACTTTTCCTACAGCACTTTTATTCACTTGTGAAAATGCCCTGATATATTTCACTCTGGCACCAGCTACTTTCCACTCACTTTCTGTAGGGGAAAAAGATTTTTTCCTTCTCCTGAAGGAAAACAAACAAACAAACAAGGCAGAAATCTAGCTGTCAGGGTTTGCCTTTACTCTTGGGAGTCACTAGTTCTTAATCTGCATCTCTAACAATCAGATGCAAGAAATTTTTCTCCTGATCATATACCGCTCCTGTCTTTGTACCTTGCAATTTCTCTGATCAAAATGTCATTTGCATTTGTGGCTGTAGAGTGCAGCTTCACCAGGAGGCTCCAGAAACACTCTAAGACAGAGCTAACAAGAAAGGAGAAGCCTTGGCTGGCAAGTTTTAGGCTGTTGATTTCAAGTCCTGAAGCATTTTGAAGCAGTCTCAGAAACGGAGCAAGTAGTGACTGCTCTTGGGTAGCTCTTAAAGATCAGCCTCACCTAAGGAGATTTCTAAAAGGTTTCCTTACCTCCTCTGTGATATCAATCTTCAGAACTGCCGTGGTACTGAAGGAGGGGGAGCCTCTGTCTTTGGCCTGCACCACCACTGACCAGATGCAGTCTTTGTTCTTTGTGATGTTGTGGATGATGTCCAGGGAACGGATGTAGGATTTCAGCTTGATTTCCCCAGTACTTTGGTCTATATCAAACACATTGGCTGGATCTGCTTGCATGATGGAATAATCCACAATGTTGTTGGGTTCTTCTGCATCTTGATCTATAGCCTGGTAAGGAAAGTGTAAAGAGCAAAGATGTTATTGTTTGTGTCTTTGCCTGAAGACAAACTCTGAAAGTTTCTGAACATTCACTTCCCATAATATTCATGCTGTGAGATGACCGGGCTCGCTTTGTTTTATCTTGGAATCAATTTCACATTTTCTAGTGAAAAACAGCAGGACTGGAGCTCTTTTCATGTAAGCAATTTCTGTTTGAGATGAAATAAAACCAGATGAAAAACTGAACTGTAACCTTGTCTGTAGAATGCAAACAGTCCACTGCTGGTGAGTTTCTCACCCAGCATGAGGGACAGGTGAAATGGCAGAGAACAATGGGATTAGCTCCACACTATGAGCTACAGCTGCCTTAATTTTTGGGCTGTGATATTGATGCTACTAGCATGAAGTGTTGTGTAATCAGGTGTTGCTATATGCATTCAGATATGTGTGACATTGGTTGTTCTGCTCCTTTGCCTGTGAATTGTTATCGCATTTGTTTTTTTACCAGCTCCTGTCCCACACTGGACCAGTGACTACAGCTCTGCAAAGCAGAGGGAAATCAGTTGTGTGGCTGAGCAGAAAGGTGTGCCAGGAACATTCCCACTTGCTGTTTAGGCTTCTTATGATCACTGTGAAATCCAGGATCCTCCACTAGCTGATGGTTCAAATACTGCAACACAGCTTTATCTTTTGCCTATAAAATTTATTTCTCCTTCTCAGCATTCCATGCTTTAATCTATTTGTGATGTGGGGTTTTTTCCTACAAATGGATGTGCAAAATAAAAGCCCAGGAAAAGCCAACTTTCAGACACTCCTCCTTGTCCCTGAGCAATAATCAGCAGAGCTGGGTTTTTTCCAAAGCCCTCCGATTGGTGACACACTGTGTTGCCTCTCACCTCTATCTTCACAGGTGACCCAATGATCATTGTCTTCTCCTGGATGTTTTCATTGAACTCTGGAGAGTGGTCATTGACATCAAGCACAGTGATAAACACTTCAGCCAAGCTGTATTTCCCATCTGTGTCCTCTGCCTTCACATAGAAATTATACTTTGAGTTCACTTCAGCATCTAATACAGCCCAGGGCTGGGTGTAAATGATACCTGTTGATGGGTGGATCAGGAACCTGGAAAAGAGCCATAGAAAGACTACTTGTTTGTCACTTAACTGGTGTTTACAGCCTGGGGCAAAGGTGGGCTCTAAACACTGAAACAATCTGCCCAAAGATTGGTACTCTTCACCTAGCTCCTGTCATTCACTCTACCTGGTTTTGGCTAATTCCTTTGGGCTAGAAAACCAGAGAACTATCAATATCTGATATTTTTCTATCTATTATGCATTAGCCATTTTGGCTGCATTTTCTGGCAAAGTCCTCTTCCTCAGTAAAGTCTCAGTGTGATGGCCTTCCTCCAGAGTGATTTCTTTGCATTAAAACATTAAGGAACTGCCTATTTTCCCCCCCCAGTTTATAGTACAATGTATTAGATCATGTCCTGCATAAATTAAGATCGATTGATATCACCTCAATAGCTCAGGGAAGTGTGCTGCATATCATATTTAAACTCTTCACTTCTCAGAAAGGGTAAGAAAAATGGCTGCTCTCAAATCTCCCAAAGTGCAGGGCAAATTATCTCCTTCAAAAATAATCACTTTTCCATAGACAGGCACTGGGATGGAGTGGGTGTTCAGATTTATCTGTAGCAACTTCAGTTCTACACATTTGTAATTGCTGAGGCACTGTCAAAAGTATCTGCCAGAAGCTTGGATTTATAGAGAAGATACTAACACAGTGTATATTTTAAAATATACTGTCAGCCTAGGCTCCAAGCAGTAGGGTTTTTACCAGATGAGAAGTTTTATGTACCCTTTAATTAACAGGATAACAAAATATCTTCCATATTCCAACTGTGAGTGTGATTGAGAGCGACTGTATAAAAGGGGCACTTCATAATCCAGAATCTGCAACTGTTTTTCATTACTCTGTTAAATACAAGGACAAGTCTCGGTGAAAGCCAAGACCTGGAGGTGGAAATCGCTTTGCCAGCTCTTGGTAGGAGACAGTGCTTGTCCTGAGTGCCTCCTTAGCACCCAGCCCAGCCTAACCATGCAGAGAGGACTCTCATCACTCCCCATTTTAGTGGAAGAATAAAAGCACTGAGATGTGAAGAGATTACAGCAGTGTACTTCACACTCCCACTGGCAGCCTAGATGTGTAGGATTACCAACATAATGGTTTTGTCTTCAGCAGTTAACACTATTCCTTTTACTCCAGTACAACTCATCTTTCTGCCAAAAAACTGCTGCATATCCACTGGTGTAACCCTAGACAGAAAAAATCATGCCTCCAGCCGAAACTCTCAAAGCTGTATCAAACTGTGAGTTCAGCAGGGGGTCCCAGAGCTGGGAAATCAATCCAACCTTGCAGAGCCATACCATTCTGGCACAAGACAAAAAGAAATCCTACTTAAAGTAGAAAAGAAAATCTTCAGCTCTAATTTTCCTCAATCAACAGCAGAAGAGCAGGGAGTCTGAGCATCCTCATAACTTCCATCAGAATCAAGTTCCACTTGCTTTTTTTTTTCCTAAATCCTTCACCAACAGCCTTCACAAGCTTCTTTGCACCAGCTGCTGCATTTTAAACCTAAGAGATCTGCCTGCATGACATGACCTTTGCCTGCTTGCCCGTATGCAGTTAGCAGCTAGCTTAAGGATTTAGTGAGGAGCTCAAAATAACCCATCCTGGAAATGCTCCCATCTGTGTATCCTTCTGGCTACAGAAGAGGTTCAGCCTTAACATCTTGGATTTTGGACTTTAATTGTGCCTTCTAAATAGCTTTCACCTTCACAAGAGGAATTCAGCTTTAATTCCAGGTGGATAATGTACAACGAAAAGTGGATTCTGGGGCTGAGTGCCTGAAAAGCTCATTCCTTCCCCCATGTCCAGGAGCTGCAGGTTCCAGCAGCAATAACTGTTACAGCAAGAGATGCCAGCCATAGCTGGAAGCCTGGACCAATAGGCCAGGACAACTGCTGGGAGGGAAGCAGGAGGGAGAAACCAGTGTTTCAGGATGCTCTTACCCAGCGCTGTCCCCAAAGACAGGAGAAGGGAGCTAAGTGTCGTTACAAGATCAAGTAAGCAGCAGCTTCTCTTCTGCCCTGATGCAGGACTATTAGGTTTAAATGTATAAAATGCTTTGAAGTCCCAGTGCAGCTGGCCTCCAAAGCTAAAACTTTATGTTCTTGAAAGTCTTGTTGTCTTTGATTTATTTTGACAAGAGCTGAAACTGAACTATTTGTACAGCTATATGAAAAGGGAAGGGGAAAGAGCAAGGGATTTCTTTTTTTTCCTCCAGAATTGACTTTTCACAACAACTAGACCAAAACCTCCTCTTTCTCTTCCAAGAGCTTTTCAAATGATGATTGAACAGATCCTGTGTATTGCTACTTCAGCTGCCTTATGACTCTTTGGGGGCTTGTGGGTAAAACTCCATGGGTTCATGAAACAGATGTTTAATGATCACACTGGTTTTTCTGTTGTTGTTTCCATAGAACTCACAAAGAACATGGCTGAAATGTCCTTGAAAATGAGCAGCTCAAGAATGAGCCTGTTCTCTTTTTAAAACAAAACTCTTTTAAAACTCTGTTTAGAGCTTATGGAGTTTCTTTTTTCTTAGTTTTTTACTTACAGATCTGCTCCTGTTCCATAGATAGAGTATTTGACTTCTCCCCAAAGCCCTGAATCTGGATCTGTAGCCTTAAGAAAAGAAAATGAGAGACATCCATTACTAAACAGCAAACAAAAAAGTTTCAGTTTTCTTTTAATGACAGGCCATGCAAAATACCAGAGAGAAAAGTGCATTTGCAGAAAAATGCAAAATCTAACAGAAAGAAATGCCAATGTCCATGGGAAGATGCCTCCCAGCCAGGCTGGGGCCCGGGGGCTCTTAAAGGGTGAAAGCCACTATCTGTCCCTGTCTGTTGGCACTGACACATTCTGCCTTCACCAGAGATGGAGCCCAGCTGTATGGCACCAACCCACTGCCCACTCCCAAGCCTTCCTAGTTCTCAGTTAAATACTAATGTATATTCCCTAGACAAAATATAGAGTATTTCTCAAGCCTTTGCTTGTTTAATGGATTCCATTCCAAACAGTGCACCACAAATGTTTCAATCTATACATACTATTTCAGCTCTGTTTATATTTTAAGCACTCTTGCTCCTGTGGGACTTCTTGCAATGCAGATACTGGACCAGATGATATCTGTGTTCTGAACTGTTGTTGGCTTCTTTTCTTAGCTCAGGATTGGGAAAGCTATTGATGTGGTACCAGCTATTTCCATAAGTTCTCTGACAACTCTGAGGAGCTGTTACATTACACCAATGTATGTGGGCATTGAACCTCATGGTATCAGTGGCTGATTCATTCACCCTCCTGTTTAGACATTTGAAAACAAGAAGAATGCCTTCTTGCTGCATGGTCAACATAACACACCTGCAGCCCTACTGATAGGTGAGCTTTAGTTCTTTGACATGAGCTTGTCAGACTCTGTCATTCCATAATTCTGACTGCAGCCTCCTTGAGGGCTGCCTAACTCCTAATGCATGTATACACTGGGGCTCCTGTCAGAGCTGCCCTGCTGAGTATGTGGAATATCTCAGTGCATCAAGGGTATCTGTGAATCTGGCTCAAGCACTGAGTTCACATCACATGACAGTAAGTTTTACATGGACTACTCAGCTGTGCTCTCCTGGGCACCTTGGCTCACAATGACAGGTTTTGTTGCTTTTGTAAACTTTTATTCAATTTCTGGGTTTTATTGCTGTCCACATACTAGAAATTTTCATTCCTCTTTCTGCAAAGACAGTGATGTTTGGGAAACATTTCTATACATATAACATTTTCTATAGCTTTCCTGTTAGTTTCCTCTGTATTTTTTTATGTTCCACTTCTTTCATTCTTCCATCCCTAAAATTTGCCTTCAGGACTTTATCATTCTGACTGTTTAATTTTCTTTCTTATTTGCAGCCAGCCTGTGCTGGAGATCTGGCAAACTGTCTCTGCCACCCTTACCTGTGAGGCCTCTGCAAGGTGATGGGCATCACCCATTAAGCCACACATGGTCACTCAACTTGGAGTCATAGGACTTGTTTCCAGTCCTGGTAGCAGCATTAAAGAGACACAGCTCACATCAACAGCTGGAAATGCTTCTCCAGCACACATGGCCCATGTAATACTCTGTCTTTTTGTCTATGAAAACGTGAGATACTGGAAAATCTATCAGCATATTTTTCCTGCTGTGAGAAGATGGGGAGCTTTCTTTCCAAGCTCAAAGCATTTTAATGTTATATTTTTACCTTCATTAAGTCTCTAATTATGCATTTAGGGGCCAGATCTTTTCCAAGAGGAGGAGACTACTACTAAGCAGTTATCTTGTTTTCTTTTACTCATACTTAAGCAAGCAAACCCAGTACCTCCAATTACACATAGTCATAACTGAATATTCCAGATGGACATTGATTTGACTAGAGCTCTCTTAGGCCACGTAATTTGCCTTAGAAGGAAATAATCTTTAATTTAAAAAACAAAGTAAATTTGTTGCTCTGAAACCTATTTGCCTTAAACATTGTTTCTGAAGTTGGTATTTTTTGTTGTTGATTCTGCAAAGGGATTGCAGTTTAGTCTGGAAGCTGGATGGCAAGTCAAGTTTGCTACTTGCCTCTGCCCACTGTCTTTAAGGTACTTGGAAGTGTCTCCACAGACACCTAGAAAAGAGAACATTCTTTTAAAAGGTAAATGAAACTTACTGTAACAGCAACAACATTGGATCCCCCTGGGGAGTTCTCAGGGATTCTGGCAATGTAGTAGTCAGAGGAGAACTTGGGGACATTGTCATTGGTGTCCAGCAAGCGTATCACCACATCTGCTGTTGAGCTGAACTTCTCTGGTGTGTTCACTTCTATTGCAAGAAGCTAAGAAGAGAAAACCAGGAAATAAGACTACAAAGCAGCTTGGAATACATGATCTCTAAAGATCCCTTTCAACCCCTACCATTCTATGATTCTATGATTACTTCTTAAAGGAGCTTCCTTCCACTGCCTATGGTACGTTTGGTGCATTTTAGCCTGGTTGGACCAGACAGTGCAAAACCAGTGAGGTAAAGAGCAAGGGTCAACAGGCAGCCTTGGCTTGTTTGTGCATGCTTGCAATGGGCAATCAAGCTGTGGAAAGATGACTTCAAACCTGTGTGCACACATCAGACTTCATGTGACAGATGTGATTGGTCATAACTAACCAACACAGCTCAAAAAGCCATAACAAGCAAACACCCATCCCTGGGCAGCTCCTAGAGCTTACAGAAACATAAGCACTGAATAATTTTGAATAATCACATAAAATTAATCAGGAACCATTATGGAGGAAGCACAAATTCTCCATCAGGGCAATAAACTGCACCAAACAGGGTAAAGAGGTAAGAGAACCAGTGCCCTGGGATGTTTGAAAGCAGCATGAGCTCCATGCCAAAAGAAGGACAGTCAGAGATGAAGCATGTACAGCAGAATCCCCTTTCACAAAGTCTGTGAAACTCCTACCACCAAGTTTCTTGGGACCCCTACCCTCCCTGCCTCATGCTGATCAGGACTTGAACAGATGCTCATCAGGACTTTTGAATTGCCTCACTGTCTCCGAGGAGGAAGAGAGAGTAAGCTCTGGCATAACAGATTCTCATAACCCTACTCATCTGAAAGGGCAGGCAGCCTCATAGAGCAAGGCCAGGATGGGGAGCAGCCAGCAGCCAGTTCTGACTGGCTGTTCTGTCAGCAGAGCTGTACATTGGTGCATGCCTGTCTCATGCTCAGCTGAGGGCTGGCACTGCTGCGTTAGCAAGCCAGTTTCTTACACCACGCCTAAACTCACAACTAATTGATGCAGGGAAGAGCAGCCACAACAGAGAGGGAAGGGGATAACCCAGTGTCTGGTGCATGGCAGTTCTCAGAGGGCAGCAGGGAGCTCTCAGATCCCTACTTGGGAACAGATCTGAGCAAGTATTTGGTGAGTAACCTCCAAAGCCTCAGAGAAGCACTTCTCCACAGGACTTCAGCTACTTAGCACTAAAACTTTTCTCTCTTAATCTAACAGAAAATGGCAGTGGTGTTTTCACGGTGTCTCTGCTCCCCAGTAGATTAGTGGAATGTCAATAGGAAGCCTGAGCTTGTAGAGCAGCAAGCCTATTGCTCAAGTGGTGGGAGAGTCTCTTTTAAGAAATGTTTCAGCAACAGGTACTAAGAGACATTTAGTCCTTTATGTCCTGGGTGTCTGGTCCTTGATGGGTGGCTGCATCACAGAGTCAGAACTAGGACATCAGTCCTGGGCTCTGCAGGGGCTGAACTCAAGTGACTAACAGAACGGTCAAACGTGATTTTCATGCTGGGGCAGAAACACAAAACTTCTAGAGGGCTCTAGAGACCTACTGAGGACAGCACACCGCTGGTAGGCTAGTGCAGGTCATTTAACTGAGACCTGAGAGGCTCCACTGAAAAATCTAGCTGTGTGGGTTTTAATTCCCAGTAGATATACATCCCAGGAACTCCCTCAAAGAGAGTGAGTGCCTAAGGGAGCCTTGAGCTGTGCAAGGTGGAGCAGGGCTGCCACAGCATCTCCTGCTCTGTCAGTGCAGAGCTATCATGGCTAGAAATAAACAGTGAAAGTGAAGTAATTTATCTTAAAGAACTGCTTGCAATTACTACAGGACACATTTGCTCTGAAAAGAGAATATGGTCACAGTGTCTCTGTGCTAACTTTCCTGCTTGGGAGCCTCAGGTGGTGAAAGTTTTGAAGAGACAGCCATATTAGACATCAGTAAAAAACCTGCTCATATGCAACCTCAGTTCTAAAGCAGCATAGAGGTAAAATTTTACTGCTTGTTGTGCACATGGAGCTGTAACTAAATTATAACATCTGCAGTGAAATAATCTTCACTACTGGAATCAGTCCATCTTAGCATTTTTCCTTTGTTCTCTACATTTATTTTGCATTCCCTCTTTTTTCAGCAGTCAAAGTCAACATGCTGACAACATCTTCCTGCAGGGAGGGACTTTTGTCTTGGACTGCAATGTCTTAAACAGAGCTGTACTATTTGTTTTATGCAGAGATAAAGAAATAGCATAAACCAGTTACTTCCCAGGACAACAAATCAACAGAAATGCCCAAAGAGCAAACTGAGATGTAATCTTAGAAGGGGCAGGTACATTTTTACAACTGAGTTTGATTTTGGCAACTTAAGATAATTGCAGGCTCATGTGGTCCTGGTCTGTGGAAGGTGTGAGTGTCTGTAGACTGTGAGAGGTAGGTCCAGGCTCCTGTCAAAGTGGGATCTACTGAAGGCTGAAGGAGGTGAAGACAGGAGAGGTTTGGCCCCCAAAGCATGTCAGCCCATGACAAGGTGGGACAGCAATATCTGGGCTCTGTGGGACAGGAACCTGGAATTTAAGAGGCAAAGTTGGAGGGGTATGAATTATCACATCTGCCATAACCTTGGAGAACCCACTCTAGCTCTTGGACAACTGAAAATGAAGGAGGTCCTGGCTACCAACTACATTTAAGGGCCATGCCTAAATGGAAGACAGATTTTTCTCCAGTAGCATCAGGTAGTTTTTTAGTGCATCTCCCAGTCAAATTAGCTTTAATTCCTCTCTGGCATTTCACTATCCAATAACAAACCAGAGGAGAGGGATAACTGCTTACAGAAAAAAACTCAAACCCTGAAAATAGCTTCTCAAAGCTTCAGTGTGATATATGTTAAACAGAAATAGGGATGTATTTCATCCAAAATTTTATCAAGGATGACTACCTTGGCAACTAAAACTGGGTAGGAAGTGGTTTGAGCTTTTGAGGGAAATGAAGATGGCAATGAGATCTTTATAAAGTATTTGCTGCTATAAATTACTACCATATCATCCAGCTGCACCTTCTTCATTTGAAATCTAGACAAAGGGTATGTGTTTTTAGGAAAGCCTTATGATCTTTCTCCTGTAGAAATAATTTCATCCAGAAAAAACAACCTTGAAAAAAAAATCCTTTTTACTGGTAATTAATTCTTCCAGTGCTGGTGGCAATCACATTAACTACTTTGATTTCTATTAGTATTCATGAGGAGGATATATGCAACTTCTTTACTGGTCTTTTGGTAGTTTACCCTTAATAAATGTGTGCTTATTATAATTAGTTTTGGTAGCACTTTATGGGCCTTCCAGATTCTTGCATTTCAATACAGTAATGATGCCTGAGATTTTTGTAGCATCTATAACCTAGGAAGTTCAAAATGACTAGGACACATTACAAGAGGAGACATGAAGCATACTGCAGTGGGATGACTTGCTAGAGATACAGCGCAAACTGTGTAGCAAGGGTGAGAACAAAATCCAGAAAGTTGGCTTTTGGATTGTGCAAAAAATAGGCCACTTTCAGTATAAAATCAAAACTAACATATGTTAATGCTCAGCTAGCTTTGGCTATTTTTATTGTGATTACAGGGATTGTCTATGCCATTCTTTGCAGTCAGAACTGAACCTTCTAAACTCAGGTTCAGAGACAGCTGACACAAAAGCAGACTGCTTAGTTATCTTGCTGATGAGCCAATGAATGCATCAGGGAAGGTGATAATGCAAGAGTCTAGCTTTTGGATGAAAGCTAGTTCTTGTATGTCTAGCTTTGAGCATGCTTGAGGTAGCCTCAGGTCAGTTTGCAAAAGGCCATGGAGATAGATACACTCTGACAAAGGCAGTGAGCAATTCTGGGAAATCATCTTCCAGTCAGCTGGGGTCTTCAGCCTGCCAGCATTCAAAAGCACGATTATGGACCAAATTACTTAGGACTAAGCAGGCAAAATTCTGGCTCCAGAGAAATTAGGATTTCATCCTGTGAATTTGTCATTGTAAGAGCCACCAACACTTGCAGTTTCCACAGAAAGATAATACTCAACATTTCACACTGACTGGACAAAATTAGTCCACAGATGCATCCATTAAACCTTTGGAAGTTGATGAGGCAGAAATGAGTTTCCCTTACATGGAATATAAAGTCACTGACAATGCATTAGACAGCTCCAAGGGATTAAGAAGCTAAACTCCGTCAGACACGTAAGTCATCATCCACATATACATACAGACAGAGAGGACCCAGAAAGCAGAAGTACCTTGAAGGTTAACACTTTGAACGTTTCGTAGTCAATAGCAGCAGAATTTTCCACTATAATTGTAACCTGAGCCTCGTTCAGGACAGTCTGGGGAACCACTCGGAAGATGCCGCCAGGTCCAACAAGACGGAGGTTGAATTTAGCATTGGCTCCCTGTGAATAAAGCAGGCAGGCATTGCTTTCAGTGACTGATGCACTTCTTGCAGCCAAGTTTGGCTCTGTTTCTTCACACTGCATAAAATCAGAATGAGTCTTATTGCATAGAGCCCTCTGTTCTCTATCCCCTGGGCAAGAGACTGCTAAGAAGCTTAGTTTTATAATCCCTCCAGCCCTGGTCACAAGACGGACACAGCTTTACCCAAAATAGATTGACAAGCTTGGTTATTCTTCCAATCATAATGGAAAAACCCTGAAGCAGGACTGGCTAAGGGAGGAACTCCAGTGGTAAGCAGCCTTGGGCTTCATGCCACACACTGGGCCAGTGCAGGTGACTGAAATGACACAATGCGCACATTGGTGGGCAAGTCCTGTCTCCTCCTGGATCCTGCCAAGGAAAGGCAACTGAACTGCCTGACTTTGGAAAATAGACCCTTCAAACACATGGCCTACATCCTAAAAGGTGGTAGTCCGAGATGATGATGCAGAGTCATGAATTACAACTTCCACACAAAGATGGTACTCACCAGTCTGCACTGAGTGGATTAAGCTAGCCCAGAGTTACAGCCACTAAACTTTCGGGAAGCTGATGCACTTGGGAGGAGAGAGGAGCTCCACTTGTGCAGAGTAAAATCTGACACAAGTTTGACAGCTCCAGGTGAAGTGAGATGCCAAATCCCATAACATAGACAAATCTGCTAGCCAGACAGGACGTGAGAAGCAGCAGTATCTAAAACGTTACCACCACTTGTGTGAGAGTTGGGAAGAATGAGCCAGAGACAGTTGGCCAGACTCATTCTTTTAAACCAAAGTGGAACATGGAGGAGAAAAGAGGAAACAAAGGTTCTGATCTTTCTGCCTTACAGGGTGTCATGGTTTAGCAAGGAGTTGCTTTTGCTTAGTAACAGGGGGAGCGGGTTGCAGTGAAGACCCGGTAAAAGTTTTTTAGACTCTCCCCCGACTCCTGGGTTCAGACCCACCCCCCGGCCTGGCTGGGCCAATCTGGCGCCTCTGCGATCACTATTTAGGGATGGGAATTTGAGGTGCGAGGCAGGAGGTGTAAGAGTGGTACAAGATGGAGGCGACCATGCGGACCCCACAGTCGGAGAAGGAGGAAGGATGGAGCATCAGACCAGAGACCCCTCTGCAAGCCGTGGTGAGAGTGCAGCCGGTACCCCTGCAACCTATGGATCAGCAGCAGCAACTTCATGTGAGTGTGCCCGGACGGGCCAGAGACTGTGTGGGGGAGGCGGTCATGGCACAGGACATGCTGGAGAGCCTGTGCACCGCAGAGCAGCCCCACACGAGAGGCAGAGAGGAGCAGCAACTTCTGGGACAAATGCATCGGTACAGCCCGTGCAGGGTTTTGGGACAAATGTGCGTCGGTGCAGCCCGTGCAGGGCTGCCATGTGTGTGTGGTACCTCACGGACTTGCAAGGAGGACTGGTGCGGAACCCACTTGCCCTGAGGTGAGACAAACGGCAGAAGCCACCAGGAACGGACTGACTGAAACCCCCACTCCCTGCCCCCCTGGGCCGTTCAGGGGGGACGGAGGTATAAAACACCGGGATCAGGGCTCTGAGCCCGGGAAGAGGAGAGGGGTGGGGAGCAGGTGGTCTTAAAGGGCTGGTCGGACTCTTCATCTCTGTACCATTCTGTGTTGTTTTGTTTTGGTTCTGGTTTTTGGGGTTTTATGTTTTAGTTGGTATTAAATTGTTTTCTGTTTTTCTTCCCCAAGCCGAGTAGCCTGGTCTGTTTTGTCCTGCACCTTAAGCGGCAATTAAGCTCTCCCTGCCCTTTAGCAATCCTTAAGTCTTCGGTACTTGAGGCTAATCGTGGTCTTTTGTTCCCTGATGGGCCGAAACCACGACACAGGGGAGGTGGGAAAAGAGCTGCGCCCAATTCAACTCTCTGAGTTCACCAGTTCCCCAAACAATGTCATGTTTACACTGGGACAAACCTGTCAGATTCATGGCCTGGGTGGTGCCATCTTCTCGCTCTAGCATGGATCCTGACAGGAAGAATTCCTAATAAGAACTTTCAAACAGGATAGCTGTAGTTTCATCTGTATCCCTGGAGGGCTTGTTATGAGCAATTATTGCTACAGCCCCATCTCATGTCATGAAGAAAAGTACTCAGCAGTAGTCCTCAAAGGGAAACAGAATGATCTTGGATGCAAACTGAGTGGTCTGCATTGTCTGGTCACACAAACACCCACAGCTACAGAGATGACAATGAGCTCTCTTTTGCTGAATAGCAAAGTCAACCACATAAAGCCAGAACTGCTGGATTGTGGAAAATAGTGCTGATGGGGAAAGTGGGCCTTCTGACCATAAAAGGCCATTCCACTTGGACTGTACATGCTGAAGGGATGGTGGCATGGGGTAGGGAGATAACTGCCTCCCTCCAACAGCTGAGTGATTTCTGACAGTGATGCCCACTAAGCCCAGAACTGCTCAGAGCCATGGGACACAGGAATGACTGAGGGAACAACAGCACTGAGTCCTGAGCTGTATTTCTTAGATGAAGAGGGCTGAGAGAAAAAATTCTGCATATGTTCTTGTAAATAAAGATGGCATTTCCATCAAACTGTAGGCCTAAAACAGATCATGCCCACAGCTTCCTCCTCCTCACTTGTCCCATACACTCCCTCAAATGAGAGACATATGTTTCATTTTCTTCTGTACGTAGTCCTCTTGTGTGGAAAGGAAAACACTGCATTTTTGTGCCTTAAGAGAAAAGCAACCCAACCCCCCTAAAGTGATGTCTTACACTCACGGTAGTGGGAAGCTCCTTAAGAAATCTATACAGTGTACTTAGCAATGTTTTTTGCTTATTTTATAGCCTAACTTATAGCCTGAATATTTCACCAGCCTACATGTGATACATATATATTTTGTCTCTAAATAGAAAAGATGGATTTTGTTTCTTTCCTTCTGCAGCAACATCCCCTGTGACAACTGCAGGATAGACCTAGCACTGCTTTGAGAGCAGTCATTTATCTGCTTGCTGCAGAGCAGCAGGAGGGAGGGGGAAGAAGTTAGTGAGTTTGATAGGGTACAATACAGTCAAAACAGCACAATGCTGAGCATAGTTATATAAGAGCACTCTTTCCAATTGTAAAACAGTTCTCAGATGCATTAAGCTTTTCTCTTTTCACCACGTAACCTCAGGATAACTCAGATGGATGCCATTCATACAGCATTTAGCTTAGGGATCCCTATAGCAACCATCACAGGTCAGTGAGATAGCAGGCTGAGATGGATGGAGTCTTCTTTCCTTTTCCTTTATCTGATTAGAGTTAGTTTGACTGTAGCATAATTTTTAAGATTGTCTAAAAATATAACTCCATTGGGAATGATTTATCAAAGCACGCACTGCAAACTCTGGCTTTGACACAAGGGCCAAAAGGAGAATATATTGTAATAAAACCAAGGTAAAGGTATGAACTGTGTTGTTTCCAGCAAGAGCTGAGAAGATAGAGACAGCAATTGTACTTGAGGTTACTGAAATGATTGGGAACATTAAGTAAATCTCCAAAGGGAAAACATTCTCAGACATTACCCTGACAACAAGCAAATGTAACCACTAGTCAGGGGAAGTTCATAAGAACCAGTCAACTTTAGTCACCACCAGAACAGGGCTGCAGCTTTAGGTCTTCTCTTCAACATAACAGTACATGACACAATAAGTATGACTGCAACATTCTGGGTCCAAACTCTGTGTGGTAATGGACTCTAGAACTACTGTATCTGACCTAGGCCTTTGAGGAGCTCAGGGGAAACATTTGCGTTCCTAAAATGCCATTTCCTTGTCTGACAGCTCTTTCTACTCTTTGGAAAACATGGCAAGAAAATCATGAGTCTACATAGTTTCCGTTTACCTGATCTGAATCATTGACTGTAATCTTCAGTCCCCTCAGGATTTCACCCTCTGGGGGATGCTCATACATAGTCAGTTCAAACCTGTTCTGGGGACCGTTTTCTCCATAGAAGGTTGGTGGATGGTTGTTGAGGTCGACCACCCGTATGGTCACCATGGCAAAAGCAGACACCGAAAGGTCACCTTCCAGACTGACTTCTGATGCCTGCAGTAGGTGAGAGAGAGAGAGAGAGAGAGAGAGGCAGAAAGAGGAATGATGAAGGTGTAATCTTTTTTCTCAGTTCCACACTCAAGTATTGTTTTGCATGTACAAATCATCCCAACTTGTACAGAGTCACAGCTGTATATTTCTCTAGAAATCTCAGTCCATTTCACACTGAAGTTTATGATGACTAGAAGATTATGATAATAAATCAGTCCAAATAAAACTCCAGTGAAAAAGTTCTCCTCCTCATTTTCTAGGCTTAGTAACTCACCCTGGGTGCAAACAGTTCTCTAAAGACAGATAATCTAATGAAGGCAAGATAATTGCTTCCCTAAAGAGTTGACAGGATAGAAAAGGAAGACAATCTTTAAATTTGCTTTGGTACCACAGCTAGTTGCTTTTCACATTGCTGCAAGGACTGCAGCCTTGAAAACTCTGCAAGAGGAATTGTACTTGTGGTATTTAGAAAAATACTGGAAAAGAAAAAAATGACCTTTTTTTTTTCTTTTTGAGATTTAGTCTCTGTTTCACAATTCTGATTTGCTGTCTAGACAAGTGTAATCTAAACTGGATATAGTTTGGACAGATTAGTAAATCTAGTTTGCATTTTTCTGAACTGAAAGTCTCAATCTGTCTGGGTTTCAACAACTCCAACATGCAGCCTGATTCACTGCATTGAACCTAAGATGTTTCTTCTGTCAGGACAGAAACTCCAGTTAGTGTTTTTGTAACAATCTGTCTTCTCTAGTATACTTTTTTTTTTGCTTAAAGGGCCCAAACCCAAAGACATGAGACTGTTAAATTTCTCTGAAGATGCTACTCTGGTAACTGAGGCACCTATCACGGCTTATCTTGGGGAATACAACACCCTTTTGGCTCCTCAGGCAGGTTTTGTAGCATGCACGAGTTCCAGGTCACCACAGACCTAACTAGATCAGAAAAGCTTACAAAGGCTTAACTGATCCTGTGTTTGAGAAGCACTAACAGACTGCAGTAAACCAGAGAGATTAGGGGAAGAAATGGTGCCTGGGTTAAACTCAGACAACAAGAACTATATGGCCTCCCAGGCTCAGTAGCAAGCTGCTTGAGTCCACTAGCAGGCAAGTGTCCTTGGGGATGTTACACTGCTTCTGTCAGCATGCAAGGCCTCAAAGCTGCCTTCAGACAACAGTGTCCTTACCATGACAAACTCTTGTGGCTGAAATATATACTTGCTGAAGGAAACTGATATAGTCTTCCCAATTTAACCCCACACTGTTAAACTCTCCAAGCAACTCAAACTCCTCAAAGCAACGCAGCTCATCAAGGTGTCAGCAGGTATTTGTATGTGGTTGATCAGTACTTCAGGAGTGGATGTGGATATGACATTGCACCACCTACCCCAGGCCCATTACTAGTCATAGATTTGACAGTTACGTATCCCATCACACGGAGAGTACAAGACATTAATTCCCAGTTCAGCAATAAAATCTGAGAACATAGAGAAGAGTTATGTACATACAGTAAAGAATGTTGATTCTTTAGACTCAGAGATGAAATTAGGAAACAATTACTTCATTTGAAAGAAGTAATTTGAGACACTGAGTATCCCAAGGAACAAAAGCCATTTGTTCTGTTTTATATGATCTGGTACTCTGCTCAAATACAGGAGCTAGTTTCTGAAACAGGTAAAGTCAGCTATAAATTCATAGAATCTNAGGGATGTCCCAACCTCCTGACACAATTGAGCTATTTTAGACAATCACTACTACTCACAGATTTGAGAACCACAATTTTCAAGTGGTCTCAGAACATACCTGAACTTTTAGTTCATAAACTTCTTTCTTGAGCTGATTTGGGCTTTTTATAACAGAAATAGCTCCAGTTGTGTTGCCGATTTCAAATGAACCTTCACTTCCTGCAATAAAACCAAGATGCTTTAGTTACCTACCACACTTCCTTTTTCTGAACAAGTATGAACAATCATCCTTATCCTTTATTAAGCACATCTTTGTCCATACGTGTATCCACATCTATTTGTAGATCTGAAGCTGCTTGGCAAAAATGAAGTATTTCTATGCCTAGTCACAGTGAGATTAAAACACAGATGAGGGCCAAAAAGGGTTTCTTCCTCTAGGAATGGCTTAATAGAACTCTGCCTCTATGGGTAGCTGCACTCACTTTCCTCTTCCCACTCTGGCCAGGTTCCCTTCAAGCCTCAACAATGAGGCATGCAAAATTGGTATTCGTTTATATTATGCCGACTTCTTTATATGCTGCTTTAGACAAAAATAGACATTCTTCATCTTAATTAGCAAATGCATAATGAAGTCTCTGAGAAACAAGAACATTTCTCTTACTGATATCAACTAAAGTGAGAAGTCTGACAATTTGTCTGAAAGAAACAGTCACTCTTTCTGCAGACAGCATCTCTGGAGAAGCAGCTTTTGGCCCTAAACATTCAGCTAAAAAACTCTGAGCCTCTTGCAAGGCTGTCCTGAACAAAATGGGATTCTGAGGGATCTGATGTAAAAGGCAGGCTTTCTGCACTGAGGCAGAGTCTGACATGGGCAGGACAGGGCAGTGAGCTGACACGGCTGCTGCTGACCTAACCTCCATTGATCTGAATAGAAGATCAGTTACAGGGCCGTAATCTCTTGAGACCCAGTGAATTTGTGCTGAAGCAAACAGCAGCTTGCAGAGAGGCAGCAGTGTCCCATCACAGTGTCTGCAATCTGTCTTGCTCTCATGGCCAAAGGCACGCCGGTGCCCAGGGAGGGGGCCTGAGGGACCACAGGCACCCGAGTGCTACCTCATGGATGATATTGGCCATGAGATACACTTTGTGGCAGAACCTGCCATTGAAAGGGAGAGAGAGGAAAGCCCTTACAATGAAGGAGATCAAGCCTTCAGTAATAAAGGATGATGACCTGGAAGCCCAGTCATTTTTCTCTTTCTCTAACTCAATTCCAATGCTGACTCTTAAACTACCTGACAGTATCCCACTTTGCTAATACTTGCAGTAACTGCAACTTCATTAAAGAACACTGGACACAACATTGAACAGATATTGACCCATACAATGATCAATTATTAAAATACATTGGCCTGGAAAGTACATTCTGCTTGAGAAGAAGCTTAAGTCAATAGTGGTTTGAAACCACCATACTTCATGTTATTGTCTAATTATCACAGGGAAATTGTTAACTCAGTGTGTGTAGCATTGTGTGTGTTCCTTTGTGCAGCATGTTCAGAGGATAGGAGGATTTGCTAAAATAATCCCACACTCCCTAGACAAAAAATGTGTGTAAAGAAATAATTTCCTATTTGCTGGTTGTATTCTCTTGGCCTTTGAAAACCCTGAGTGCAGGTGTTGGAATAATGGCTTTGCACGAGTAATGCCAGGGTCTGAGGTGCAGAGGCAGAAACCTGTTGTTCTCTGTTTCTACAACTTCCTATGCACTAAAAGCATATTCCCTTCCCTTCTGTTCCATTTCATGCTAATAAGATCCTGTGCTAATGTGTGTGAGTAAAGCCTGCTCTCCATTAAGTCATATTTGGTGCTACTTATCTGTCATCTCCTTCCATTTTCATTTTCCTCACTTTCCTAATCACTTACCATTTTTATCCTATAGCACCTTTTTGATCCAACTGTGTTTTCTCTGGAAATCTAATATCTTTCCTCAGTCCTATTTCTCTTTGATTAAGGAGAGAAAGTGAAGGCAGGTAAACAATGGAAAGTGTCGATTTCTCCCTTACCTAGCATATTTTCTTCCCACTCCTCATTCTCCACCATTCTTTTCACCTTTCCTCATTTTCCATATATTCTCTTCTCCAACCTTTTTTTTTTTTTAATTTTTCTCTCAGTGTTGCTGCCTTCCTTTTACCCTCTTCTATCTATTCCCTTGCACTGAGGAAAGGAACCTCAGCTTGTAGAATGGCAGGGATTGGAAGGGACTTTTAGAGATCATCTAGTCAAGGCAAAATCTCCATAGCAAGCCTTTCTCTAGAACCTTACTGTTTAGACCATGTAAGACCATGAAGAACTTACTGCCTAGCTCTGCAACTACACCTCAGATTTATGAAATGTGGGGTTCTCTCACACCTGGGAGCCCTAGTTGTCATGGAAGTCTTGTTGTGGAGGAAGAGAGAGCCAAGCAAAACTAAATCTGTTGCTTGGAGTTTAGTTGAGCTAAGTTGTTGACTTTGATGGCTAATGAGTCATCAGTTCTGCTAAGTCTCACATTTATGCTATTAAAAGATGTGTGGCAGACACTCCCAGAATAGCTGATGAAAAGCATTAGTCTTCTGAGAACATCTGCTTTCTTCCAGTGCAGTGTACAGCTAATGTCTCTTCACTGGTAAATATGATTTCTTCCCAGAAATCAGAAGTTTCACATTTAGCCACTTTAATCACAATAGTAGCAAAAATATCCTTCCAAATACCAGTCTGGGCGTCCCAACACATTCCCTCACCTCCCAGATTAAATGACAGAGATGCTCAGTAGCAGTGATTGCATCTCCCTTTACACTTTCTGAAATGACAAGCAGGCTACTGACACTTAACAAATCAGCAACATTAACAACTCCAGGCATAGTTCTGTGAAGCAGATACTAAACCTCAGTGAATCATGTCTTGCCTGTTCTCTGGTAGAAAGAGCCCTGGAGTTCTTTGAGGCACCTCATGAGACTTCATGAGAGCTTGTCTCAGCTTTGTAAAGCTCTAGCATATCCCATTCTAATTTAATGTCAGCTCTAGTTTTGACTGCCCTTCAGATTTCATATAAGACAAGTTTACTCACCGTTCATGATGCAGTAATGAATACTGTTAGGCTTTCCTCTGTCTCCATCAAGAGCAACAACAGTAAGGACCTCAGAGCCCTGGGGAGAAAAGGGAAATCACAGTTTGTGTGCTGAGATCAAAAAGCAGTGAAATTGCAATTGCATATTAACAAATTGAGCTCCTGTAAGTCTTTCTGCAGTGAAGTGTGTGGGAGAGACTGGGTACTTTTGCTCATGCTGTATGGGGAACACAGTGAGGACCATTGGCTGCTGACGAGACAAAACCAGTGCTTGGCTTTGCAGAGCAGGAGCTGGGTGCTCCTCTGTGGGTCAACATGAGGGGCTGCAGAAGCAGTTGGAAGCCATGGCCAGGGTCATCTACCTTGAGACTTGGACACAGCATTTGGAGTAACCTACCAGAGACCCAAGGTTTCATTTGGGTCACTACCAAGATGCCATGCAGTAGTTGCTGTGCAGGGTGCTGATGTCACTGTGTGTCCCACGGCCACACAGTGTGCTGAGACACAGGCAGCTGCTGAGGAGTCATTGAGGCATTTTGGTCCTGCCTAATTAAGTTTAGGCAGACAACAAAAGCAAACAGACATAGCAAAGCTTTTGGCCCATAGAACATTTAGGGCATAAAATTGTGATGAAAGTTATGGTGATTTAACTGTCCTTAAACCTCCACTGTCTGTCTTTCTGCACAAGTAATGTGGCCGTAGGTCATACGTGCAGAATTCGTGTGCTGGAGACCATTTGCTCCTGTGACTGTTCCCATCAACTCAGAGGAATGATGACTGTCAGCATCAAAATGCCTACCCAAGTGGCAGTGAGCTATGCAATTTAGGCCTCTGACCAAAAGTGTTACTCTTTGGGGCTGCAAAAATGGGCAACATTGAAGCTACTGTCAGTTAATCACAAAGGGCAGTAAGGAGCATTTTCATCACAACCCTTGACTGATTTTTTTCAAACAAGAGCAAGGTTCTGTTAGAGCAACTAGAAACACAGAACTGTATTTAGTATAATTTTTGCTGAAAGTTGCAATAAAATATGCCTACTGGGCAAAATGCTGTGCAGTCCCTTTGAAGGTGACAGACCACTTGTAAATCCTGACAAGTCCACCAAGGAAAAAAGAAGCAAATTTGCAAAATTAACACCCAGTGTGTAAACAACCCTGGAATCGGTCAGTGCATCCATCTCTGTGGAGTTCTTTCTAACAGCAAAACCCACACTGGGAAGGACCGATTTGTGCTTGCATCATTATAATATAATAATAGTATAAGTTACGAACTCAAGCTGGATGTAATTAACATTTATTGACTCCCACAGTAAACAATAACTCCTGTGTGCTCCTGAAAGTTATTTCAAGATCTATATGTAACTATGCAGGATAAATCAATATACATAATACCATTCACTCCAAACACCTGCAAAGTACACAAGCCTTATTCCTCTGCCCTGCTGAGTCATAACAGCCTGTGCACTGAATTCCAGTACAGACTCATGCAAGGACTGCAGTGTACATGGAGTCCTGGACAGAAAGTAAAGAAACAATCTTTTCTGCAACTCAAGGGAAGAAGAGGCAAACAGTATGCAATTACACTGCCAGAGGGATCAACAGTTGAATGCTGGGCACTGTCATGAGCTGATGCCATTTTTCAGCCTATGTGTGAAGAAACTTAAAAAAATGTCATGTATCAGTGTTAAAGATGATCCACACAATATCGTCCTACTGCTTAGATATAGAGGAAATTCATTGGCTTGCAGCTTCAAGAATAGTATGTAGCTGAAAGCATCATGGTGGCTATCACAAACTGGTTTGCTAAGTTGTATCCTCTCTTTTAAGCAGATCTGACATTAGACATTTCTGAAGTGGTGGCACAGTCAAGACTTTGGTGTACAACTTGGATTCTGTGCCTGTGGCAGATACAAAGTGATATCTTCAGCAGCAGGCACATACCAACAAATGCAGTGTCCCCATTCTCCTAAGTTCTCCTAAGTGTGTCCCTGCTGGCTTGATTATCTGGTGGGTTTTAGGCTTGGGAGGACTCCTTGGCCTATTCTGCCTATATAGCTATCACTGAGCGGAGAGCATCTGCATTTTGGGGATGTCAGGATTGCTTCTCCCCAGGTGATGTCCATGGGGAAGCACAAAGAGTCTAAAGCATTTGGGCATAAATTCTCTCCACGCTTTGCACAACCAGCTGTTGGTACCAGCCTGCTCAGTTGGATCATTGTGAGACCACAAAGCACAGAAACACAGAAGCTACTATCATAATGTGTTCAGGTGAAGTAACTAGCAACCTGCCTAAGCCTTCAGCCAAATACCTCTTCAGGTCTCATCTATAGAAGTGCTTTTAGTCACTGAGCTTAGACCAACATAAATGGACAGAAGTCTTTTCTACTTTAACAACAGCAACATGAAGACTTGCATGGCAAATTGCAAGGGATGTAATAACAAATCTGAGATTTGGGCAGCTCATTTCACCTAGGTCCCAGTTTCCAGTAAAGCCTGTGATAAAAGCCATAGGCCATCTTAACTGAGATGTGAAGGGCTGCAATTGTTCTACAGGCAAAACCCAGCACTTACTGCGAGTGTATCCTCATAGACGTATCCATAGTAAGGAGTCCCAATGAACATGGGAGGAGTGTCCTGAACATCCTCCACATTGACAGTAACTGTTGTTGTGGCTGAAAACACTTTGTTGTCTCCTCTGAGCTTCCCACCACCATCCTAGAAGAAAAGTCATCATCAGATCCCTCTGGTGAAACATGTCTGCAAACCAGCTTATGAGACTTCAGAAGCACAGTCACAGGAATCCCTTCTCTCAACACAGGGACTAATTTTTGCTGCCCCCTTCCCTTCTCTTTCCCACCTGTCCTGTCCCTTCTCTGGTTAGAAGACAGCTTGCAGTGTCTCAGAAGTAACTTCTTATATTAAAAGTGGTTATGCCAATATATACAGTCATACATCATCTTTTATCAGCAACACAGGGGACAAGGAATGTTGTTTTGTGGGGAAAAAAAGAACACTAGAAAGTAATGCAGAAAGTTAGTGACTAAAGTCTACAGCTTTTCATTCCACATATAGTCTAGTCATAAACACAAGACAATCCATAGCAGCAAGGTAATGCATTTCTAGGGGGAAATTAAACAGTGCACATGATCAAAGTCTCCTAAGGACTCTTACATGATAAAGTGAAAGCACAGAGGAGCTGTGCAGCCAAGAACTGTTAGACAGCCACAGTGTCTAACAGTCTAAACAGTCTCTGAGGACCTGACTACAACCAGCTCTGTGCTACTGACACAGCGGAGCAAATTAGAAAGATGACTTGCAATTTCAGAAGCTTTTAACACCCTCAGTCTCAAGGCACCAGCCCGAGGTCAGTAGCCATGCTAGTGTATAAGAGTGCAAATTGTTCAGCGTGTCTGCTGTATCAATTCTAAACATTCAATGTTTTGGAAAAAGATAAGCTCTTCTTTTTCCTCCTTATTGACCCAAAGGCAGCATTTAAGCTAAATGTTACTTCTGAAATGATGCCAGTCGAAATAAATACATGAAAAGATCCATATGTTTTCCATAAGAAACTCAAAGTCTCCATAAGTAACAGAAAAACTGTGCTTTTTCCACTCATGTGAGTCTGTCTGTGTGACAGGTCCCCACAGGATCCTGAGAACCTTTACTTTGAGATCCATAAACTTTTAATGTCTAATGAATCCTGAGCTGTGCCACAGGCACAGCCCTGCTGAGAATGATAGTGGTGAGAAAGGATGTGCAATATTCAAATAAGCTTGTGCTACAAGGCAGTAGAGAAGTTGAAGAAAGAAACATGCACAGATAAGTCCATCAACTGAACTGCACTGGGTCTAGCAGTGCCCTGTGGCTAATACCTACCTGCCTGCTTGCCAGGTGTTTGCCCTTGTTGCATCAGGGGCATGTTCCTGGCAGCAGGAAGGAGCCCTGAGCACCTCCATTTGCCCAGAGGCTGATGCTTCTTGAGGCTGGGGCTGCATACACTAACCCTTCACTTCTACGAGCCTCTCAAAATGCACAGATGACTTTCTGCAGTGGGGCTCACTACCCTTGGCACTAGGCCCTGAGTGAAATGTGGGAAATCCACTCTCAAATGCCTTCAGATGTTACACTTCATGTTTCAGCAAGCCTTTAAGTCACACTTGTATTTGAACTAATCAGGTCTACTCAAAAACACCCTCCCACACACACACCTCCCCTAGTTTCAGATAAAAAGCTTTCTACCTTGGCTATGACGACCACAAAATGTGTTCTTGATTTCTCGTAGTCCAGGGTGACCCCTGCTTTGATGCGCAGGATACCGCTGTGACGGTCTATTGTAAACTTATTAGCATGGATGTTCTAGAAGCAAAGCAAAGAAGAACTAGCCAGAGATTACAGGTATGGAAATCACATTGCCACAGGGATTCATCTTTTATTTCATCTGCTAAGGGAAATGACTAGAATAATGATAAAGTTTGGGTGAATAATGTATTTGATGAATTTTCCCTCTGTGTGTTTATGAACAATTCATGAATCAACCACAAGTCTCTCATTATTCAGAATAAATCAGTTAACCTGCAATGTAGATTTTTTTTTAATCTTTTAGTATTTGAAATCTTCAGCTTTGGTTATCACAGTTCATTGACTGGAATGAGGGAGGAAGGTTTAACAGAAGAGAAAAGATGAGCAGAAAAGGAAGAAGAAAAAGGTTTTATCCCTTAGTGTTTCATGTTCTACTGGCCTAAAAAAAAAAAGCAAGAAGGTGTCTTGGTGATTTCTGTGATACACAAATAAAATCTGAAAGACACTTGATTTCCAAAAATGCCTAAAACTTGTCTCACAGAATCTTAAGGGTTGGAAGGAACATCTCTCTCCATTCTTCTGGACTGGAGCCATCTATAAACACTCTCCATACACAATGGCCATTCTCAGATAATCTTGGCCTTTTCAATAGATGTCACCACCTGCCAACATCACATTTGAGAGAGGATTTTTTTCTTCTACTACAACTTAAGAATTCCCAGAGACTGTGCCAAAAGACAAGGCAACGTTGGTTTTTTTTTTTTTTTCCAACAAATACATCTATCTTGTATCCTTTTTGCCACACAAATACATCAACTAGACATAGAAGTTTGTAATTGCTGTTTCTTGGCTTCATAGTGTAACAGGTCACTGGAGAAATGCCTGTGGAAAATGGAATCCTGCACATACTGTATTTGAAGTAGATCATAACTGGTGAAATCAAAACTCAATTTCAAGATGGCACTCAAGGTTTTCTTTCACAGTGTGTTCAAGCTTTTAACAGGATTAGCTTTAGTGCTACGCAAATATCTCCCACCTTGTTTCCATGTTTGTATCCAAAGTAAATATTGCAACAAATTGGCTTTGTCTCATTGTTTGGGTTATTTTTTTCTGTTGTCTCTTGAATAAGGGTAACTGCAGCTAATCCAAATGAATCCAAATGAAGGTGTTCATAGGAAGAAGGAATTTGAAGGATACAATGCAATGCATTTGGGCATGCAGAAGGTCTGTATTACACAGAAATTAATGTTTAATTATGAAGCTTTTCTGTTCTTCACCAGAGGGTAATAACTGAAAGGCTTCCCAGCACGTGTGTCTTGTCAGTGAGGAAATATAGTACCTCATATTTCCCTCTGTGATCCAAGTCTCAGTTATGCAACAACCTATTACAACAAAGTGCCCATTTGGGTTTCCAGTGCATTTTGCTCCCTAAAGAAAGCCACTTCTTGTTATAAATCCCATATGCATACAAGATTACAAATGAGACTTGCTCTCACCGAGACCCTAATGACAGGGTGTGCCAGCAGGAGTCCTGCTGGTAAGCATAGGAGTGGCAGTGGCAACTCCAGCTCCTCCTTCTGCCTGCTAGACTGCACTTGGCTGCTTGCAATTGGATAGTATCTGTTTGGTCAGTGCTTGTTTTCTTGTGCATAGTACAAAATTGATCCCATACACACTAGCAGCGGGCTCAATCCTAAAAGTCTCCTTTTTTTTTTTTAACATGATTTCTGAGTTCTCAGTAAATGAGAGATGATTTTTGAAGGTACAGGTAATACCTTACCTGCAAGAAGTAGGTGATACTTCCTCCAGAACCAGTGTCTTTGTCCACTGCTTCAATCTTCAAGATGCTGCTGCCAGAGGGAGTGTTCTGTAACCAGAAAGAGTTTCCAGAGTCACACAAAAGTGGAAAACCAGGCAAGTGGGAAGAAATGAAAAAAAATGATCAAAAAGGAGGTAAAAAAAGAATGTGATGGTATAAGGAATATAAGTGCATTGAGGGAACCAATAAGCAGAAAGAAAAAAGGGAAGTGATTAAAAATGGAGGAAAACAGAGAAGAACATGAAGAAGAAACATGTTTTGGAGTAAAAATGACAGGAAATCTCAGCTAAGGCAGAGCACATCACATGTATTCTGAGGTCAATTCTAAAAGGTCATGATGAGATGCCTTGGAGCTTACCCACAAAATAGCACATCTCAAATACCTACAGACTTATTCCCTAAGTTTACAGTGAATATTAAATATCTACCATAACTCTAAAATGAAAGAATGCAAGTCAGTCCTGCATATCTTGTTATTTCACTGAAAACACACTATCTCCTCTTTACATCCTATTGAAATACACTTCCAGTATACAAAGGAACTCCACCAACCTCTGGGACTTGGACTATGTAAGGAGTATTGATGAACTCTGGGCTCTCATCATTAGCATCCATGACAAGGATCCTGACTTTTTCAGAAACCTGGAGTTGAACATGAAGAACATATTATGACTCAAATTGATTTTTAACATGTACCTGCTCATTTGCCTACTAAGGAGTAGTCAAAAGCAATGAAAAATCCTGTTGTAATAGGATATCTTTGCACTATCAAAACTAGGCACATAAAATATAGCAAATCCCATAATACAGAAGAATTTGTTTTGTGGAGAACACACAGATATCTCCAAACTAAGTAAAGAATCTCAGAGTACTTTCTAAATTACTAATAAGGGCTGGTTGTTAAAAGGCTTTTACTTTCCGCATGGTATGCAACATGCTATGATATATTTTATGAGAATACATAAAAAGACTGTAAAAGTTGGTACCTGACAGCAAAGAGCATTGATTAACGTCTCATTTGATATCACAACACTAGCATGCCTAATTTGGATGTACAGAAACATGGTACTAATAGATAACAGTTCATCTAGAATGCAATGGGTACTGTCTTTCTAAGAATACAGAAGCAAACGTATCTGATCAACAAAACTTCCCAGTTGCTTGCAAGTGGACATGTAGGTGTAGCCCCAATATTTCCTGTTTGCAGAGGTTTCCAGGGCAGTTTTGCCTGTAGGATGCTGGCACCTCCCAAACATTTCTTGTAGTCATCTCAATTAATTTGTTTGAGATGAAGAAGAGCTCTAGAGTTACCCAGTCTTGTGGACAGTAAGAGGGTCACACTAATGTGGCACCTCTAGTGATGATGCCCATGTCCTCTTATTGGCAGATTAATATCCTGTCTGTGACAGCATCCATACATAAACCAAAAACACCAAGGGAATTTGTGGAACTGGGATTGGAAGCTTGTGCAATGTCTCAGATAAGTCCTTAGTGATTAGACACAAGAAAAGCTTTATTCAGTAGCAGACGAGGAAACACCCACCACCTTAGCCTCCGCAAATCTTAATGCCGTGCTAGAGAAACACTGCGATGTTGGAGGGCCAGTCAGCTCTCAGGTATCCAACACTAGCTCCTGTAAAGCCATACATTTCTCCAAAGAGCATCCAGATCTTTCTTAGGTTCTAAGCTACTGAGCTGACAATGAAACTTCATAGGAAACTGCTGTAATTCTGCAGGCCGCAAAGTCAGTCTTGCAGCTCACACTACATTGTAATTAAATAGCCGAGCAAGAAGCTGGGGTGAGACTTGAGTTACTGGGAGTTCAGTGGGTCTTGAACAGGAGGTAGAACTCTAATTAAACTGTATTTTCTGATAAAACAAGACAGTCTCTGTAAAGTAATTTAACAGGAGGGGTTATGTGGGAACAGATAGTTTGACAAGATACAGCATAATTAAATACTTACCGTACTCAGGCCATCTGAAATACTGACAATGACTTCAATCTCATCTTCCTTCTGCAAACCCAAAAAAATTCCCTTGTCAGAGAGATGATGTTTAACCACAAAGCAATCACAGCAGATGAAGACCCCTCAGAGGCTCCAGCTCTGGGGCTCCTTGGACTTTCTGTGGCTACCATCAGGAGATGGTTGCTTTGGGAATCCTGTTGTCCTGTAAAGCACTAGTGAAAATCAGTCATCATTTTCAAGAAATGCTCCCTAAAAAGGCACAACTGGTTCAAAATTCTTTTGTCTTAGTGTACAGTATTTTGAAGAGTTTACTAAGTGATGTGTGCCATTCTCTGGGAGGGAAACACAAAATGTTCAATACCTGTGTTCCCAAAATAATGCTGCCTTTAGGACACTATTGCTGGGAACTTCTGTAACCCACGTGGTGACATGGGCTAAAGGGCTACAAGAAGTGTAGTGAAACACTGCTTACACAAAACTCTACTTCCTCTTCATGACAGGACAGTCTGCTGTCTGAGTATTAGAGGACTGTAACTACCCCTAAGCTCTTGACGGGGTGCATATGGGAGAAGATAGAAATGAAGAGTAAACTCTTTTGGCCAAAAGCTGGACAGACAGCTGCCAATAAAATTCAACAGCAGTTTCAGTGGTACAAGTTAACTGGAAAACAACATGATAGGTGAAGTAGAATTGCAAAACAAATTACATGTCTCAGGGGCAAAAATGTTATCATTGTCCCTCAACGTCACAGATCAAATGAAGCTGAAGGAAACTCCACAAACACACCACGTGGTGCCATTTCACTGTACCTCTCTGTCAAGCTCCTCGATCAGTGTAACATTCCCAAGATTTTTGTCAACAGCAAAGTAGCGTCTTGATCCCACTTCATAGGCCAGGTCGTACGTCACGGGATCACCTTCCGGGTCAGTTCCATTGAGAGTGTACACGTGGGTACCTGAAAAATTGGCATCCAACAGGATTCCCCTGTGGTTACTTCAATCAGTAAATATTTCCTTGGTGTGTTCCTTAGGAGCTTACCTACTCTGCATCAGGCAAAGCTTTTGTGAATCAAACCTACTTATGGGGAAATAGAGGTAAGAAGACAGTTCCATGGTCCTGGTTGCCACTCTTTTTCCTGCAATTTATACAGTTTATCAGTGCTGTTTTCTCTCACTTTAGGCCCTTTCCTGTGGAACCACATCTAGATCAATACTGTTCACATTGTAGTGTTTACATAGATGAGAAGCTCCTGACTCGACCCAGGCTGAGTCAGAAGAGATGCTGTTGTAGGACTGGGTGACAATCTCAGCAGTACCAAAAGGCCCTCACACACCTTTACTCTGTGAAATTGCAGATGAGCAGGGAGAGGATCTAACAACTGATAGCAGCAGCCCCAGCGGCCTGGGCCCAGGCTCTGAAGCTCAGTAGATTCAAGGACATTTGCAGACTTTTCTACTTTCAGAACTAATAGATGCCAAAGTCTTCTTTCCTACTTCACTCCCCCTCATTAGCTCCCTCTCATTAAATTCTCTACTTGACACATCCACTCACGCTCATAGCAACGAATAAATTCTTCAAACTAAATTCATCAACGTATTTTTTTCATAAGCAGGGAAAAGAGAAATTGTTACTTCTATTTTTAAACATTTGAAGAATTGGTGCCAGTTTTTTTTCAGTAAACTGTCTTTGTTTATTAGAAGGGATACTTCCTGGGGGAGCTATAACACCCACATTGTCAAGACAAGGTGCCAGTTTATTAGTATTGTTTTTTAAACTTAGATGTCTGTCTTTCCACTGTGCATTGGTAAAAATATTAATTAATACTACTATGTTTTACTAATGATATTACTAGGGCTGGAGCATCTTCGATATGAAGACAGGATGAGAGAGCTGGAGCTCTTCAGCCTAGAGATGAGAAGGCTCTGGAAGACCTCATAGCTGCCTTCTCTTACCTAAAAGGGCCTACAAGAAATCCAGAGAGGGACATTTACAAGAGCAAAGAAATATAAGGACAGGAATAAACTGGGGCTGATATAAAAGAGTGTCCTGAAAGGACACCTGCCTCCTGATATACCTGTCTACAAATTTTAAGACTATTAAGGTTCTGCAGCACTAGCACTGTGTTTCTTCTTATTTTTAAAAGCTTTGTCTTAATACCACAGCTGGGGCCAAATAGAGAGCTCAGGCATCACTTGTCAGCACTTCACTGACATCTTTATGAATACAGTGCTTTTCTTTGGGCTTTTTTGGTCCTTGCAAGTTTTTAATGTCCATTATAAGTTGTTTTTCTGCCCTTCTTCACTTTTTCTATCCCTTCCAGGGTTGTGCAGTGTCCTTCCTTGGAGGTCCTCAAGACTCGCCTGGACATGTTCCTATGTGACCTGATCTAGTTTGACCTGCGTCTGCAGGGGGGTTGGACTAGATGATCTCTAAAGGTCCCTTCCAACCCCTACTATTCTGTGATTGTATGATTCCACTTCATACACTGCTGGCTGTGCTGCCCATTTCTGGTGTAGAGGTCTGCAGTGCTGCCTGTGCAGTGGGAACAGATGGCCACCACAACCACGTGTTTGTACTCTCTTAGAGCCTGCAGGCAAGGGCTAGTGCTGTGACTGGGGCTGCCCTGAGGGACCAGCGCTGGCAGGACATGGACTGCATATCACTCCTCTGGGACCATAGGGCCTCTGCTAGGAGAGCTTGGGAAAGTTTAGGTGAATACATTTGGACCTGCACTTATTCTTCCAGTTTCTCAATTTTCTTTCCTACATTTTCTAGGAATTTCCATATAAGAAAAACAGGAATTTTCTCACTATGAAATACGATAAGAAATATTGATATTGGTACAGATTGAGATTACTGAAGGACAGTAATTACAGTCTGAAGGACATCATTGATCTTTACACTGAAACGTTTGCTTCTTAGCTAAAGCTCATACTTCTTCATTTGTCATAAGACAGGCCAGTCATTGCCTTTTACACTGGATTGTGGATCAAAATATCTCTTCTAATTCATTACCATTCCTAATTTTGTCTGAATTGTAATTTCAGTGCACAATACTCTCCATATCATTAACACCCTGGGCACACTTCTCAGCACAGTGTTAATGCCAATTAAAAATCTCCTCTCAGTGTGCTGGCTCCATTTGCTGTAAAGGAAATAAATCAAAAAACAACCCAGCTAAAATCTTATCAGTGAGTACCAAGTGAATAGACTCTCATTGTCAGAAAGATAAGGAATTAAGATAAGTCTTTACCCAGGGGTATGGCACATGCTGCACAAGGGCCCTGGTCAGAAGAGCAGAATGCTCTGAGCAGCCAGGGTTAGGGGTTAGGGTCATTAGGGTTAGGTTTAGGGTTAGAGTTAGGGTTTAGGGTTAGGGCTGAGAGGGATGTCCATGGACATGCTCCCAGGGCAGTACATCTCTCTTAGCTCTCTTCCCTCTGTCACACCAAACACCATCTTACCAGGGTTAAGTGCCTGTGCTCTGTCTGTCTTGGCCAAAGGGCCATCAGGAAAGGTGGTGGGTAGGTAACACAGTCTGCTTTACACTGCAAGCACAGGGGACCTCGGGCTCCAGGAGGACACGGACCATACACCAGAATTACCTAAAAAATGTCTCCTTTCTTATTCCCTACTAGCTACTTCTACCACTCCTTCCTGAGCACCCTTGGATGTCTCCTGCTCCCTACCTGGACCCCTACCTGGACACCATGCTGGCTGGCAAAGTGGAGACATGACCAGGATCATCAGCCCAAAAGCTGTGGCTGCTACAGCAGGCCTCACAGCAACAAGCCCAGCAGGGGGAGAGGGGGATTCATCAGCAAGTGCTCAGCATGGGGCCCGAAATATCACCCCACAGATAGCCCCAGTGTGTCCTTATGTCACCCCCAGCAACCAGCTCTGGGAAGCTCCAGGAAGAAGATATTTGAAGGCAGTTTTCTGATGTCCCTGCAGTTTCTGTTAGAAGCATAAAAACAAAAGCAAAGGCTGTACCACTTGCAGGTCCTCAGTGCATCTCTTCGCAGGGGGGCTCTGTTTTGCATTAGCTCTGCTGCAGCAAGGCAGAAGATACGTTGCATTTAATGGTTTTGTTCTGGGAGCTCCTAAGCTTTCCCAGGAGGGAGATTTTAGTTTCTGAAAAATGTTGACTGTTTTTGCACCTTCAAACAATTTAACCTTTCAGAAGGCATCTGAATGTGAGGTCTCATTGGTGCTCTAGATTCCAAGATGCAGCTTGTCCATGTCTCTCATCCTTTCTATTCAGAAAGGAATTGTAACTTAGATTAAATCTCTCACTCAAATATTTTTTTAAAAGGCAAAGTGAGCTGGAAATAAATTGTGGGCAGGAAAAAAAAAAAATCCTTGCAGGTTCAGGTACTATGTCTGTAGAGAGATGTCAGAATGCCAGGGTGGCATTGCTGAGCACTGAAGGACGGACCAGGAAACACATCAGCAGGAGGTACAGTTTGGGAAACAGCAAAATAACAGAAACAGAGAAGGAACAGTAGGTATCAGAGAGGAAAAGACGGCTTTCCTCAGACAGCTGTGAATGATAGGAAGAAATTAGACCAGGAGCATGCAGGTACAACAAGGGAAGCTTGCAGGATGGAGGGACCTGAAGTGGTCATTTAGCTGGTGGTAGGTAGCTGGCTGCTAGAGCTTTGATCAAAGAACAGCTACTGCAAACTGGCCTCTAATGGGAGGGAGTGCATACTTGGGGCCATGGGGAAAAACAGAAAGGAAAAAATGTGAGGATGCATGCAAAGACCTCTAGAGTACTGATGGTACTTGGGCTTTGAGAGAGTAATGGGCTTAGGCCTTCTGAGCATGCTTCAATCTCTTGCTCTGCAGATGTCCTCAGTCCCACTCTGTGCCCACTACGAGGATTAATGAGGTAAGATGAAACAACCTGAAATAGCATCCCACACATGCCTTAAGACCTTGATTAGGAGCACACGCACGTTTTGCATACACACAGGCAACTCTTGGCAAAGAGCTAATGACCCACCTGCTCTGCTAAACAGCCACACAAACTGCAACTGCTGTTTCAGTTCATAACTTATGCCATTCTTAAATCTGTCACTGGAAAAGGCTGCTCTTCTGGCCCTTCTTACCTCAAGGGGTCTTAAGCCATGCAGCAATAAATGAGGTCTAGGAAGCTGCAGACACTTTCAAGCTTTCACACAGAAATACTACTTGCTGTTCTGATGATAATTTATGTCACAATGTATGTAACTTGCTACATCACAACTATCTGTAAGTAAACACAACTGCACAAGGGAAAAGAAGGTCAAGGTAAGAATGGTATGAGTATGATAATGGGATTTTCTTGAATTTTATGCTGCAGCACTGCAATTTCTCTTTCTACAGTCACCTAGAGAATCCCTTGTCTCTTCAGTGCTCTAAAAAGTTGCATGTCCCCCACCTGCAGATGCCTGGAAATGTAACTAACACACACCACTTTGCCAATCTCAGTGGGGCCAAAGACTGCAAAATTCCTGGAGGTTTATTAAAGCTGCTGTTGGTGACATTGCTCAGATCATCAGGCACTGGCTGCTGCCAAGAAAAGCATTCTGCCTACCACTCCAAATTTTATGTAAGCACAGGGAAGACCTAATGGCAGTCTGCCCATTTTTGTAGCACCTAAGCCTGAGTGAAAACATCCAGAATCAAACACATGGAAGGTTTAATTCTCCTATTTTGTCACTGATCATCCTGCTCAAACTGAAAGATGACTGATGGAGCGTGGATGCTCCGGACGAACTTGGGGCTGTGCTGAGGTGAGCAGTGGGCAGCAGCAGTTGTTTGCATTGAGCAAACTTCAAGAAGCCATGTCCCACTGTGATTCTGTGATTCCCTAAGGGCTTTCAGAAGATAGAACCCTGCAGCACTTAGAGCTTTTATCAAGGCTTTCTGGGAATTAGCCCAAAGAAGCTCTGGCAGCTGTGTGGCAAAGCTGCCACACTTGGAGTTCTCAACAGTAAGCTCTTCTCTCCCTTTCACAAGTGTTTCCCTATAGGCCCTCTGCAAAAGCCTAAAAATTCAACACCTCCTAATCTTTCATCTCAAAGAAATGCTTTTGGTGGTACCTCTGAAGCTTTAAGCCACAAGCTGCTTCTCTTCACATTTATACAGTAAATTATAAGTACAAGCCAGCCGACATAAACACATGTAAACATATTCTGGATTAAGCCAGCAGGCACGAGGCATGGCAGCCCTGAAAAGGGAGCATTTTGAGCTTTCCAACTGCTGCAACCAAAGTATAAGCTCTCCAGAGACCTCTGCCTACCTCGTCTGGTTGCGAATGTCACAAAAGCACATGCAGAGGCCCATCACATACTTATCACTGTTCTCACTCAGGCTGGTTACAAGAGCGCTAACACAAGCTCTGATCCCTCACACTGCTCTTTTGCTGTTAGGGCATGACGCTCTCCTTCTCGGGCTGCCCACAGCGCCAGATCAGATGCATTGGAAAATTACTGCTGTGCTTTGCTGCTGCAAGGAGTGCTAGTGCTGTCATCTGAAAGACCCTGTGGTCTTGTAGTTGTAGGAAGGGCACTTTTCCCATGTGTTGCAACTCCATGCCATCTTCAGCTGCCTATCCCCAGGCAGCTGGCTGGAGGCTGCCTGCAGTGGCTGGGGTAGGCTGATGCTCTGGCTGGCCCTGGACTGTGATGGCAAGTGGGTGAGTTGTACTGCCTGCACTTTGAGGGGTGGAGTTGGCAAACCCCAAACCACCCTAAACAAGCTGAGTTGAGGCCTGGTTTGTAGCTATCTGGCATCACAAGCCTTAACTACACTCCAAGATGAGCGATTCCATTGGTTAGTCTTACTCCAACAATCAGCAGAGCCATCCAGAGCATCAGGACTGAGCAAGTGTAAATCCACATTTCCATGTAAATCTGCTCAGAAGGACAGCAAAAATGGCAGCTCCTTCATCTGCCTCTGGCTTTTGCAAGTGCCAGTACATTACTGTTGGCCTTCAGCTGAGATTTTCACTTAAGCTTGACCAAGCTTATAGCAAATCCCTGCTGCATCATAAGCAAGCTCTTTTAAAGTTCATTGTCTCGATGCGTCACTTCTACGCTGGGAGTCATCTTCTCCCCCTCCTCTTCTCTGGCTGAGCAGGCAAAGAGGAAGTCATTGCTTCTCAATCACCCTCTTCCCAGGCTAGGGCATGCCCAGTGTAGATCTTGGCTGGCATTAACACCACTTGGCCAGAAATGGAGACTTTGGGCAACACCCAGGCATCGGCTTCCCAAAGCAGTGAGTGACCCTGGTTGTGTTTAGGAAGGCAAAGGTGGTGTTGGGCTTTCAGAGGAGGCTGTGGCCTCTGGAGCCTCCTCTCACCTGCACCTCCCCCTGGGAGCCTGCCCAAGTCCTGGGAACAGAGGGGTTTAGGAGCACCCTTCCACACACACACACACACACATCTCTCTATGCATGAGGCAGCTAATAAATGGGTGCTCTGGTACTTCTGGTACACCTAAACACTTTTCTGATTTAGCCTGTAAGAGCTACAGACAGGAGTAAATCTGAAACAAGACCTCAGTGTGATGTTTGAAGAAAAGGTGATATTCGTCACTGTATTATATTAGATTTTTTTTTTTTTTAATGTTAGGAAATTATTCTCCTCCCATGGAAAATACAGTTTATAAATCACCTTTTGGTTCTTATTTATTTTGTCTTAATGTAACTACAGTTAAAAGCAGCATAAATGGAGCTGTCGCAAAATGCTGAAAGCTTAAAAATGTATCAGTTTTTAAATTTTCAATAAGACTAATTTAAAGCTTTTTAAAAAACACCAGTTGTTTAGAAAAGTAATTTCCACTCCAAGTAGAAACATTTTCTACCACTCCAAGCAGACACACTTCCTACCATTAAACATGAAAAATGTGGTAATTGTTTAAAGAAAATCATGCCTCTCTTATTTTTCAATATGCAGCTTGCTTTTACCTAGGCTGGTGAAATCACTAGCAACTAGGCTTTTTTTCTCAAAAGCATTTACAGCATTGGGAAGAAGTCTCTCACCACCACAAATTTCTTTCTGACCCCAAACATCTAGGCTGAGAACCTAGGCTATGAATAGATTGGTGGACTAAGAAAAGGGGAGCTAAAATTCATGTTTTAAATTACAGCTACAATTCACACGTGTCATTTTAAATTGAGGCCAGTTAAAAGCTTGAGAGAAAAAAACACGTGAGACCACAGTATTTAACAACTACTTACAACAAAATATATGTTGCTAATCAAAAGAACAAGCAGCTCCAGTTTTACAGTTTAAACATAATAATTTTCATACTGACCAACAGGTATGTCCTCTGACAGACTGAGAAGTGCCATGTTCCCGTTGGTGCTTCTGGCTCCATTATCGAAGAAATAGGGGGCATAATTTGCCTGAACTGCAAGTAAAACAGAACAGAAGCCAAAGAAAAGCATTTTGTACGAAGCAGTTATTTGGCTTTGCTGCAAGAATCTTGGTAAACATGAGCTGTTTTGGGAATACTATGAGTGTCACATACCCAGTGCTGCCATGGACTGTCAGAACTATATCTGTACAGATTTTTACAATAAAATTACTTCGACATGCCACTGTGCCAGTATTCACACAGCAACAGATAGAGAGGACATGGGGAAAAATAACCCCCTAAACACAACAGAAACTACTCAAGTAGCAAGGTCCCTCTAAAAATAAAAAAATAAAAAAAACCCTCAATCCATTTCAGACAGCTTCATTGCAAAATTAACCCTTGCAGATTGCAATGACTGCGCACCTCTCCCTTACTCTACACACACAGGTCTGAACCTTTCCCAGTGCCTCGATACTTTACCCAGTGTACTAAGCACATTTTCTCTTAAAATTATTCCTACTGTATGAGCAATTAGCCATAATTAAATAGTTACTTACTTCCTGCCAGACAACAGCAAACAAAGTTAAGAAAAAAACAAGAAACAACAAATTAGTTGTCATTCTACTGATTGAACTATTAGAGATTCAAAACAGTCCTTCATTTGAAACAAAGCTCCAAATATATAAACACAGAGGGTAATATTTGCACAGGGATCGGTTGCCAAGGAAAATATTTCAGGACAACATTACCACATCAGTAAGGATTACTACAGAATTTAAGGTTATGCTTGTATCCTCCTATATTTTCACTTAACAAAGGGATTATTGTACTCACCCAGGCAAATGTGCACCAAACTGAGAAATAAGAAGGAGGTGGGATGCCTTACATGCTTCATCTCATGGAAAAAAGGGCCAATTTCTTCTCTGTTTCAAGGTCTTGAGTTTGTTTGGGTTTTTTTTTCCCCTCTCTGAAAGATCCAGGAAAGTGTCCTTCAGACTAAGGTAGTAGAGAAATGTGCAAGAGGCAGTAACAGATGCTAAGATGTTAAGCGTCTTAATTTCTGAGGAATTTAAAGAAGCTCCTTCCTACCACCTAATTAGACCAATTACTTTATAGGGAGCTGTGGGACTCACTTCTGAGACAAGATTTGGAGGAGTCAGTATAACTCTTATAGTTTCTGCTGTTAGTACTGTATTTGTGCTGTTCAAACACGCAAGTCAGAGAAAGAAGGTAGACAATTGTTTCCTTTTTGAGCTCTATCTTTAATTCTCTAAGCCAGTCCTCTAGTTTTGAGAGCTCAAAGAACTTTCTCTTTATTTTAGCTTTGGTAATCTTGAGAAAATACAAAAGAAGTAAATGTAATATTAGCAACAAACAGTAACCATGATCATTGCTGTTTTAAAGGAAATAGTTGCATTTACGATAGCAAAAAATACACAAAACTGCACACTGAAAATGCAGAAATCAAAAAGCTCTTTCTCATGAGCTGGCTGATAATTTCATTCTTAAATTGGCTAAATTCCTGAAAGCATTCAGCAGGTAATTTTGTAATTAAAAAAACTAAAAAATGTGGTTTTCATCGCTTGTTTTGGTTTTCTGCATGTAAACGGTGCTTGTGCTAATGTAAAAGATATACCATCCAATAAATTATAGGGTAAAAAACCCCAGGTGCTCTCCATAGTTGTTCACAGATAAAGCTTCTAGCTGCTTAAAGGGAATTTCATTGTGGTAATAACTTAGTTTCTGATCAATGAGATGTTTACATAGTGGCTTGGCCGTTTAAACTTGACCCGAGGCAAAGTGCTTACCCCTTCAGAATGTGTTAATGGAGATTTTTGGTTTTTAATTAACAGCCTACGTGCCTAGGAAATGTCTGAGAAATTAACAATAAAAGACTTCTCCATTGCAATGCTTTAAAACATTCCAGGCTTTTTTCCTGGCAGAGACCCTTGGTTCTAGTGCTGGTGAGAGGCAGGCAACTACCTCTCTTTCTGGAGCAAGCCCCAGACACAGGAGGCTGCTTCAGAGTGGGCATCAGTGGAGATTTGTGGCTAATTCATCCATGTCTTTTATCATAAACTGCTAAAGTTTTGGAATAGAGGAAATAAGCATTCCCTGAACACTACCCTGCAGTCTCCCTTCCCAGCACCTGCCTGCAGGCTGCAGAGCTGAAGGTGGGCAGTGCTCCTGGGTTTAGCTTTGGTCACACACGTAGGGCAACAACAGGCCTAGCAGTCTGTGTGTGTTTTTCCCACAGAGGGAGCTGGCAGTTTGATCCTGACATCTATTTATAGCAAGCCTTACTCACCAGCTGCTGGAGCTTCAGGGTGAACCAATGATGCAGGAGGCTGTGGAGGAGAAGTCCTTGCTGCAGCTGCAGCCCTGCGATGCTCCCAAGCTGTGGATGGGGCATTACTGCACCTTCAGATTCCCCTGGAGCTACGGTGCTGCTGGGAGGACACCTCTGCCCACAGAACAAATCAGTTGTAAGGCTCATAGAAAGGCAGAAGTAAAACTCTTGTGCACAGTATTAACAAAACTCACTGTCCATTGTGGAACTTTTCCAGGCAATGGTACAGAGAGCAAGAGCCTTAACAAGGCTCCAGAAAGGATTAGGCAAATTACTGAAGATTAGGTTCAGTGGTGACTAGCAAATGTGATGATACAGGTGCAAACCCTGGCTCAACAAGGCATAAAATTACCAGAAGCTTGAGAATTAAACTGAGGGAAGGCTCTTTGTCATCTTGATTTTTTTTCTGCTTCTTCCAAGACCAGACCTTTGGTGTGACTCTGCATGACTATTCTTGTAAAACAGCGTTTGCAAAGGCTCCCTGTCAAACCAGCTTGTGACTTCAGCAGTGGCCTGTAAAGCTCAGGGGAACCTACAGCAGGCAGCTAAGAAAAACAAGTGTATTTTTAGTGCCTTTAAATTCACAATATGGTGAAGCTGAAAATTGTGTGGGAGGGGATACACATAAAGAAGATGGATCTAGATGTAATCCCTGTTATAGATTGAACCGTGCTACCACTGTCAGCAGTAATATTAAACCACTGATAAAAATCACAGAAATGCACCTGCATGATGCCCAAAAGGAAACATAAATAGCACCTAAATGTCCTCACCTGCCTCCTTAATCCGGAACTAACACCACACTTTTTTTCTGCAGAGTATTTTCATAGAAAAAGTGATGGAGAGTTCTTGTCAAAGTTAATAGCTGTCTGTTCCCCTGGTTGCATCCCCTGGGAATCTAAATCTCTAGGGTCTATATCTCCAAGGAAGCAAAATGTTTCACTCCTCCTGCATTTCAATGAGCTTAAGCTCTTAATCCCCCTAGAGTTTGAAAACCTAGCTAATGTGCATATATGCACACTCAGATACATACCTAACACTGCAACACTCTGACAGTATTTTTCTGTCAGAAAATATGCTTTGATCAAAGCTAATACAGCTCATGCAGCCAGGTTGGTTTGCAATATTTTTTTCTCCTTGAGAAGAAAAGGGGCAGGCAGGGGTTTCTGGACAGCAATATATTCTGTCCTAACAGTTTTAGGAGCAGGAGGTTCCTTCTTTCTATGTATAAGGAATTTTCTATTTAATATCTTTTTAGCATATCAAGTAGTAAGAAACATAAAATAAAAATGAAATACACCCATCTGATCTGAACCAATTAGTTTCCCAAGGTGTTCTATCTGCTTACCAACTCTTCAGTACAAAAACAAATCTAGAAAGATCCAACATTTTCAGAGCAAAAGCTCTAGGTTTGGTCACCGATTAGCAATATCTACTAGAGTTTGTTAGAACAACCTAAATTTTTATAAAATGAAAGTTTAGGTGTGAAGGAGGCTACAATAAGGCAGTGAGGATTTCTGCAGACCTCATCCTTTCTGACAGCAGTGTGAGCACACTGGTGCCAGTGCAGCGTGGCTGGAACTGCTGCTTTGTGCATCGTGAGGCCCCTTGGGATGCCCTGAGATGTGGAGGCTTCTCTTCACTCAGCACAAACCCATACTGTAAACTAAAACCAGAATCTTCCAGAACACAGCATTAACACACAGGTCCCTGTCAGTTTCTATCCTCTTATGTCTCTGACCTTTTGAGAATCTTGGAAAAAAACATGGGCCTCAATATGTTTATTTTTCTGAGCTCTAAGCCTCAATTTTAAGCCTAAAATGAGCAGCCTTCCTTAATCAAGTGTGGCTGACAAGAAAAGTCAGTACTGAGAGGTGCCCTGAAGGCGAGAATTGTGGGCTGCACCAATACAGCTGTTCTTGAGCCCAATCCCAAAGCCCAACCTTAAATGTGGGCCAGAGCAGAACATGCAACAGATGGTAACACTGAAACAGTCCATAAAGTGCCACAAGATCCCAGTCCCTCACACTCTGCAGCAGTACCAATATGAGCGCAGGGTTTCATCTGTCATAGGGGTGCGAGGAGGGCTGTTTACAGCCAGCAGTGAGTAAGTGCCTTTGGTTAGTCATTAGCATCCCGCCTGGCACTCTCTGCCACCTAGGCTCGTACTCTCAGCAGAGAGGGCAAAGACTGAGCTGGCACAGAGATAAATTACTCTTTCCACGTTGTGGGTGGCCCCTCCACCTCAAAGCAATCGTATTAGAGCTGCCTACCTAGTGAATGTCTGCTTGGCATACAAATGTGAGGTTTTCATGAGTTGCATTTCAATTGGGTTTTGTATGCTTGCACACATTTGCAGTTTAAAATCAGAAAGAAAGATAAAGAAAGATTAAGTTATCTTCCACTGTCCTGCTTTGTGTTAATGATGTACATTCTTCAGATTTTATGCCTGCTCCTGTCTGAGTTAAAAACCCCTCTGTTCTAGACTCTGGACAGTATAGATAAGTATGAATTCTGGGTGCATATGGCATTAAGGGTTACCTTGGAGACGAATATTCAGCATTTTTTTTGTGTGTGCATTTATATGCGTGAATTAATTGGACATAAAAAGTGCTGCACACTTTATATAAAACTCAGCATATGCAGAAAGACTCCAGATTACACTCCGGCCTTCCCTCTCCAAGTCACATGCTAAGAGGGGCTGTGGGAGTTCCCATCGATCCCTGGAGGCATTCTGCATAAATTCACTCAGAATTGCTCCCTGCAATAGCCACAAAGCAGAGAAGTGGAGTCTCAGCCATTGTCAAGACCCTTCTCAGAGCTCTCCCTATCCTCACATCTTTCAGTGTGATAGGCAAGTTCTTATTTAGCTCTGAGCCAGACCCACTGCTGGGGCTGAGCCATTTCGATACCTCCACGAACACTTTTTAAGAAGGTGGAAGAGGAGGTTTTTTCCTCCATCTTCTTCCTGCTTCTTCCTTCTTCTGTCCCTTTTCTCTTCTGTTACAGTTCTGACTCACAGGAGTCCAAGTTCAGTTTTCATCTCTACCATAGACTGTCTATAAAAAATCAGCCCAAGATCATTAAATTCACATTAAAGTCATCAAAAGACAGTGATGTGATCATTAATGATCTTGGTCAAACTTCTAAACCTCTCTCAGCTCAGTATTGGAAAGTTGAAAGCAATACTATACTGTTTGGTTTGAGGATTTCAATGAACATGAGTTATAACTCGTCTGTCTACACACACTTTCTTATACTGCAGCTCCATTGAGCAGCTATGCTGAACCTCAGCAGGATCCAGGAGTGTGGTAAAACCCTGGATAGAATCATGAAGTGTTTTGGATTGGAAGGGACTTTTACCAGGTCATCTAGTCCAACCCCTTTGCAATGAGCTGGGACACCTTCAGCTGGATTAAGTTGCTCCCTCCAACGTGACCTTGAATGTTTCCAGGGCTTGGGGCATCTACCACCTCCCTGGACAACCTGTGCCACTGTTTTGCCACCCTCATTGTAAAAAAGATCTTCCTTATATCTAGTCTGATAAAATATACAACATACTATGAAGAAAACTAGTAACTCAACTGTTTCAGGAAAATATTCTCCACAAAACAGAAGAAAAACATTTCTCATTCATGGAAAGAAAAAAACAAGATCTAGAGAAGTGACTCTAAGCATCTGACCACAAACAGTATATCAGCTTCAGCCTCCTTGAGTGTCCTAAATTGGAGGAGGAAGGAAATACCCAACATGATTGGCTGATTTTGAAATTCTGGGACAAAGTTTGGGTAAACAAATACTTCAAGCTTGCTCACAACCTGTGTTTTCTTCAAGCAAGTTGTAGCACATTATCTTCCTCCTTGACCCAGAAAATCTTGACAAAAGCTTTGTAATCAGAAGGAAGGTTGAATTTCCTTTCAAGAGCTAGGTTTTCTGATACTTGGTTACCTCTCAGGATTGGAAGGCAGGTTTTTGCTTTGGCTTATTAATAATTTTTAACAATTGTGTGCACTTTCAGACTGTATATTATCTAGTTTTGCTCCCTTATGTCTATAAATAAATTTGACAGCTTATAAATAAAGACTCACATATTAAAACTAGCAGCTTTTTCTCCTGGGCTTTGGAAAAGCTTGGCTCCATCATCCTTTGGGATGCACTTTTTTAATCTCTTGGCAAGCACCTGCCCACTGTCCCTTAGATGAAGCACTGTCACAGCTGGGATGCACGTGGTCAAACACGATCACATAGAACTACCTGGCAGCATAGTCACACCAGCTTTCCTTCCACAGGCATGCCATCCCCAGCCCAGGCCCTCATGGCTCTCTTCTCAGCACCATATCCAGCTCTCCATAAGCCAAGAAAGCTTCATACTGTCAGACACCGATGAAGAATTACTGAATAAATTAACAGAAGGAAAATACATCCTTGACTAACCATAATTCTTCTTCCCTCAGCTGTTTTGGAGGAGTTTCACTGCTGAACATTGGATATTTATTCACATTTCTAGATGTATATAAGATCCTCATGCTAGGTTTTACATTTCTTTCAAGTTGTTTTCTTCTATCCCATATATTCCTGACATATAAAGCAATAAGTGCAGCAAGAAACTTCTCATATTTTCCAAATGGATTGCAAGGCTTTCTAAGAGAGCAAGCACACAATCCTATCTGTACATAATCTCAATACCTCTGAAAACGCACCTTAAAATAATGACCAAATTGGCAGGTGAGACCTTTTAAAAAAGTGAACCAAAACTGGAAGTCTACCTGCAGTAAACACATTGACCTGTGTTCATTCCCACTGCCATAAAAAGCTAGAAAGAAGTCAAAAGTCTTGTTCCAGTCGCTGCTAGCCAAGTGTCATTGTGAGGTTATAACCCAGACTTTGGAGGACGAAATACCTTATTGTTTAAACATGCACAGACTGAAACCAAATTAAGGAGGTATGCATGGTCAGTATCTCATAAGGCACAAAACGATATCAGATTTTCCTGCCTCTAACTCTTTAAATGGCCTGATACTGTTGAGTTAGACCACAATCTCCTGCTGGGGGAGTATTTTAAATGCCAAACTCCACACATACATCTACATAAAATGAATTTTCATTCTCTGTGGGCCCCAATTTACTGGACTTCTGATGGCATTTCTGCTAGGCACAAACTGTGAGAAATGAGTCACTGTTCTGCATCAGGAACCAATAAAAGTTACCCAGGTAGCAGAGCAAACAAACCAAGCTAATGGTCTGGGAACAGAAGCTACTCAGGGAGACAAAGTGACCTAAAAACTGAATAACATCATTCTGTGTGGTCAGACAGCCCTGTTATTTTTGCATATGTATGTTTAATGCCATGCTACAGTTTTATACAATGCTGTTATGGGGGAACCACCACAGTGATGTCCTTATCTCCAAAGAAATTAAGACATGACAGTGGGATGAAAACAGAGGGAGAGCAGACACCAAACATCTAGCAATTTGAGCATTTCTATAATGACTTTCAAACATGTTAAAGTGCTTCCCAGCAAACTGTGGTGTTTTTTTGTGTGTGTGTGTTTTTGCTTTTTTTTTTTTTTAAGGTAGGTATTTCCTCGGAAAAAAATGCTAGTGTGCAAAACAAAAATCTCAGAGCACTTGCCTGCTTGATTTATCATGAGTTATTGTCATTCATTGTGGGTGGCAGCAGAGGTTTGGGGAATTCCTGGGAAAAGTAACTCTCACAGTGCTTCAGATCCAGCTCCCCCTAGTTGTAGTCTGCCAAGGTGATTGATAGTGTTTGCAAAACAGGTGCTGCAGGTAACTGGGGAAAGGAGAACATCTGCTACAGCTGCTAAGCAATTAAATATCCCTGCTAAGCCATTTTACTAGCTTATAGCCTTTTAAAGACCCCTACAAAATGCATTTACAACTCGGTAACCTCCTTCTGTGGAAGCTACATGTCACTCTCCTTGTTCTGTTTTGACATGGATAGTCTCAAACAGTCCTCAGAATATCCAGGTATATTTAGATAGCCTACATTCACTTGGGCAGCATGATCTCTGATGGATGTGGTGCCTCAGAGCATGACACAGATCTGTGTGAAGGATGCCATTTAGCAGTAGACAGACAGTCCAAGTTATTTATGGAAGAACTAGTATTGTTCATTGTTTTGCCTGTACAAATTGTACATATAACTCAGCTGGAGTGTGAATAACAAATGAATCAAGATTTTATAGTTTATTCAGTGTGGCAGAGAAAAATAACAAGACTTGTCACTGCACAGTAAGGAAATGCTTCTGATCTCCCCAAAAATCTTCTGGCTGGTGTGCATGCCATGGACACTACTGTATAGATGCTCTGCTTACAAAGCAGTAAGAAGACTTGTTGAACCAGGAGATGTATGAAAATGAAACATACTGCTTTCACTGCCATGTATAACAATCCAGGAAAGGCATGAATTCAAAGACTACAGATCACACAAGCACTTCAGCCAGAGAGGCACAGACCCTGGATTTTTCTCAGGTAAATGTCTGGTACTGTGGTTGCAGATGAATATTCTTACGACCTTTCTTGTTGGTAACACAGATGTGTGTCTTAACCATTCCCACAACCCAGCAACAACTTACCTTGTTAGGATCTGGGAGATCCAACTGGCCAGGGTGTAACTCAGCCTTTGCCTTTGACTGCTGTAACAAGAGGCAATCTGAGTATCCAGGTAACTTTACACCAAAGCAGTGCTTGCCTTTAACCTAGAAAGCAAGGTATAGTTCAACATTTTTTCTGTCTATAACAAGGGGCCTAAATACTCAGCATTGAAGTAACGTACCTTACCTCAAAAACATATGAGACTATCACCCTATTCCCACACTCACTTTCCAGTAACTATAATGCCTTTGCCTGGAGGGATTTCTACAGTCAACAGTCCTGTACCTATGTCAGTTCTCAAAACAAGTAGTTTAACCTGGCTAGAACACAGAGATCGACTCTTCATGACTACTAGCTGTATCTATGAGCATTGTGCTCTTATTGTCTCCTCCCACAACTTCAAGTACTTTATCTCAAAGTACTGTGCTTATTTGATTTTTTTTACAACGATCTGTCAATAAAACAATAGATGTTAATTTGAGGAATGAATAAAATATCTGGGAACAGGCTTCTACATCTCGTAACCGAGATTACACGACCCAAAGTCATTGCAGTGAAGGCTGAAATACAAATCAAATAACAGAAAGATTCTGATTCACAGTGGGACTTTCAGGTGAATAGATAGTGCCTTGAAACAGAGATTCTCAAGTCTTGTAACTGAAACTATTCTTGGTAAAAAAAATAATGCCTGGAAACACCAAACACAGCACAGCACCATTTTACATTGTGTCCTTTTGACCATGTGTGCTCCAGTCAGTCTCATGGACAGAAATTCATGGAGTCAGATTAAAGTAGTTCAGCACAATGAGAAAACATTGAGGAAATTCAGACAGCAGAATAATTTCTCTGAGATGAGATCCCACACAGACAAAAAAATGGGTGAAGGACCATTAAGTCAAGACACAAAAGATAACTTTTCTAGTCACTGAGAACAGCCAAAGAGGAAGACCTGGCATCAAAAAACTGTAAATGCAAATCAATGTAAAATCATGCCTAGGAACAGAAGAAAGCATGATAAGAAAGTTGGGGAAGGAAGCAGAGAGAAAGTTTTATTCAATGGACAAAGTGCAAAGTGCTTTTTACAATGAAATGACAAAGAGCAGGTTGACTTCCCTTCTCAGGCTTAAGGATTTGCTTTCAACACTCCTGAGTCTTGACTTAAATAGGTGGAAACCTAGGGGATTTCCTTTGAAAGACTATCAAAGGTAGAGCTTATAATGCTTTCTAGATATAACTAGAGCTCAGATTTTTTGAAAAAATGTCTCTTTTCATCAGCCCCTCATGTGAAGTTGTTTTTTTTTTCAGAAGAAAGCAGCAGTATTGGTGTATATTTAACTAAGTCAAAGGATAATGCTGAATTGTTTAACTTTGGTACAGTCAAACAACTTCAAGATAAGAGCCCAGTGACAAGTGCCATCGTTCATTGTTTCACAAGTAATGCAAAGTTAACAACTGGAAAGGCAGTGAGTCAGAAAGAATGCTTTAAAGGCCTTGCAGACACTGCTGCATTATCCCATCTCATACCTTGTTTCCAACCACCTAGCTCTTCCTCTGATAGCATTTGTAAGCAGATGGAGTTCTTAACACTTTTTTTTTGTTTGTTTGTTTTTGGTATGAAAACATCTTTCTTCCTAGGAACACTGATCTCTTGGGGAAAATTCTGGGATGTGAATAGGTTTCAGCACTGTTTACTGAACACGCCACACAGCTGGCACTGTGACACGAGGCCCCGCAACAATGCGAATGGGAAGTTCTGATGTGGGAACACACCTAGCAAAGACAGTATGTTCCAGTGCACTTCAGTTTTGGGAGCCAATTTTAAAAGCATGCTGGAGAAATTTGATTTTTTGAGGCCAGGAAAGCTGTACTGGCTACAGACTAAACGGATGATGCCTCAGGAATATATCTTACCCCCACACCCCGAGGCTGAGATGAGTGCTGATGACCAAACATCCCAGTACCCACCAGAAAAAACAGTTCTCTTCACTGACCTAAGTTCTAAGGGCTATCTTGCCTATCAGGTGAGGGAAACCCTGCTGCTGTTTGCCTTTTAGGCTTAGAAATCCTATTAGCCAGGATACATTAATTGCTTTGACTACACTATGCTTACTACAAAGGTGCAAACTAATACAGTTAAGAGATCTACAAGTACGTAGTGGAGGGTTAATCACAGCCATCCATTGAATAGGCATTTTGTGTGCACTGGACTTTCAAATGCTTGGGCTTGAATGCCTCCTGGGTAAGGTTTAAATCATCAGCTGTGAGCACCTGTGCTGTAGTGCCAGCTGGGACTAACCAGGTCTTGAACTAACAACTTGGATGCAGTTTGAGTTTGACACAAACTGGGTTTGCTCTAACAGCTTCTTGTGACCAGAGATTTTTGTGATTGTGTCAGGCTGCAGAAGACAAGTCACGTTCAGTTTAGGATCTCTCATAGGCACATAGTGACCTGATTTCTCTGATAATGCTTTCAAAGGCTGACCAGATGGCACTGTGAACATAAGGTGCTTATCTTACAGCAAATCTCTGGCCTTAGCCACTCTGTTGTGGAGCTCCAGCATGAAAATGTGGAATTAAATGCCCACACTTGAAGATATTCACAGTAAGTGCATCTGAAACACACAAACGTATGTTGGCACAAAGGTTGAATGAGGAATTTTTCTTGCAGAGACTCTGAGCACTTGGACACTGAAAAAAAAAAAGTAATTTTTTGGAATTCCTTCTGTGCTGATTGTCCTGCTCTAAGATCAAAAGACAAAGCATGAGGAGAGAGCTGTATGTTCAAAACACAATGTAGGTCATCTAATGGCTGCCATAAGTCTTACAATACTGAAGGGCTACAGGGAACCACAGGCATAGATGCCTTAGAATCAACACCCTCACTCATGTCAATTAATTTAGGAGTAGGGAGCTCTCTTTGCTCCCCACTAACAATTGAAAAAATACTTACTGAGTGCTACAGAGAAGTTAGCTGTGATGAAGACAACCGCTCACTTCTAGGAAGAACTGGTTGATCAGAGGCAAAGAAAAGACTGATGGGTAAAGCTTTTTATCTCCTAAGCTTCAACCAACAAGATGAGAAAGTCATTACTAAACTTTGGACAAATTCTCTTCAGAGCAAACTTCTGTAAAACATGAATCTGATCGGTGTTCACCATCTGCCAACACTTTGCTAAAGCTAATCATGAGAGGGAGTTAACAACATCAGACAAAATAACATCAGGCAACAGATCTCCAGACTTGATTTAATGAATGCTAAAGTCAACAGCAGTCTTTCACTCAGTTTTGGCAAGAATTTTCTTGTAAGAACATATATATCTACAATAGGAAGTATTTATCCCTCTGATTCCACGTCTCACCTGAGTTTATTATTTGAGATGATACCATCCATACAGGATTTTAGTTTTCCTTGGCAAATGCAGTCACAAGAAGTTGCCATACATTGGATAAACAACTTCTTCAGAGCAAAAATCCTGAATTCTTCTACTGTACGTGGGCCACACAAATGGGATGAAATGATTATTTCATGCAGAGGGATGAAAAACCAACAGCAAAAGCCCCCATTACTCCTTTTGGTATCATATTTTGTGTAAAGAATACAGAATTTTTTTTCTTCTGCTAACCAATTTGAAGAAAAAAAAAGGAGATCCCCAAACCTGCCTCTGCCCCAGTACTCCTTGTCAGAGGGATCATTTCTCCTGCGCTCCTGACAACTCCCGGTGCCAAATGAGACAGGTTGATTTGGTGTTAGGTGGTGGCATTAAGTTTTAAAGGGGCCACCTGGCTTACTTAGTTGACAGAGTCAGACCAGGTTCCAGCTTCTGTTCTGGCAGGCACAGAGATAGTTCAGAAACATCTCCACTGGAACTTGAAGGCTGTGCAATTTTCATGCTTGACAGCCAAATGCACACAGAAACACAAGATACAAACAAATGCAGTTGTCAGCTTGAACAAGATAAATGTACCGCTTTCTATACACATACAGCTTGTGTACTTTGAAAAGCCACTGAGCAAATATGTTTCTTCTCAGGTAATGCCAAACAAATATACACAGAAACGAAAGGAAAACAAATGCAAGAACATGTACCACATGGGGAAAATAGCCTGGTATGTGAGCCAAACTCTGGTGAGGAATCACCTTCAAAATCTAACACATGACATTCCCATACCTCTAGGTAAGGCAAAAAGACAGGTTTGGGCAGCAGTCACGGTCCATGCTGAAGTAATTTGAGGATTCTTGCTTCAGTTTGTTCAGTCAAGACCAGGGTGTTATGCAAGCAACATTTAAACTCGAACCTTAGGTTGAGGCCAGTCTGAGAAACCAAGTGAAAATACTCAAGTGCATTGGGTGACGGGCCTATATTCCTCCAGAGACCCACAGCATTCCTCTAATTGTGCTAATGGTCTTTGAGGCTTATGTCTTTGCTATGAGAGAGAATATTTTGCCTGCAGGAGGATTGGAGAGTGTGAAGCACTGGTTGGAGGTTGTGATGCAAATCCAGATATAAAGGAAATGAAGTCAAGCTTGCACTAGAAACCAGAATCTTCACACCTGTTAGCAATGCTTTACACCAAACTGTAAACAGACATGGCCATATTTTACAGAGTAAAACCCTGCTGGAAACACATTTAATACCAAAAATGGTTCTTTAAATTTACTTTGTCATTTTTATTCTACAGTTTCTTTCATGAGCTACAAAAGACAAAACAGAAATAACATATGTTTGCCCAGTGTTCAGCAGCAGAACAATCAAATACAGCTGCTTCACCAACCTCCTGACTCAGATATTGTGAGAAGGACTGGCATCTCTCTTTATCCTTGATATAAAAATGCTATGCATGGTCAGCTCTTCAAAAACAGAAAGCTGAGAGTCAGAGCTATATAATCTCAAAACCAAGAGGAAAATAAAGTAATAACAACAACACAGAAGACTCAGAAATAGGTTCAATTGCTCAGTAGAAACATTGCCAGTAAGAGAACATAGCCACAAAGCATGTGCCCATAAACTTGACCCTTGAGAATTGCATTTGCCTGTGTGGGTTACAACGGGCCTTCGACTATCTCCATTCAACTCCCCCAAATTTTGAAGGGCACAGAGATAATTTCTGTCATATGGAAAATTATGTTAAGAGAAACAGCAGTGCTATGAGCACTGAGGGAAAAATTACCATTTGCAATTTGCCCAACAGAAAAGCTTGCTACTCCTCCTCATGTTCACTAGAATGAAACTCAAATTTATGAACACTTCGGTAATTTTGGTTTAAGGACTCACCCCAGGCAGAGAAATAGCAGCATATGCAAGGGACAGTTAGATAGGATAGAAGATACATGAGTGAAGACCCAATCACTGCTAATGGTGTCAGCAGAGTGTGCTTCAGTTTCTCTGTAATTCAGCCTTTAGATATTACTCTTAGCATTTATTTTCAGCTCCAGTAAGTTTTATTTATTGAGGTGATCACACAACATGAGTGTCTTAAAAGAACAGCTGCCCTCTGGCTTCAGAAGGAAGAGGTTCAATCTGATGAGCTTTAACATCTTTTCAATATGCTGTTTAATAACCACCTCATGACATTCTTCTAGGAAGTTAAAGAACATGGCCCTTTGCTTTCAAAGGCAGACTTAAATCCCTAGAGGAGATACTGAGAAGCTTTACCACTGTGCTTAGGGCAGGTCCTTTACCACTGTTTTAACAACATGCTTATCTAGTTTCTCAGTCCTTTCTAAATAAATGATGAGCTCTTTCTCCCTTGCTGGAAATTCTCTTCCAAGCAGATTTCAAGCATCAGAGCAAGGGCTGCAGTGAAAATCATCATCTGCTTAGCTACTAACAAAATCTTTTTGTCGATACAAAATAAACCATTCATTGAAAAGGTTAACTATGCATATATTGTAAAAACAATAACATCAGCTCTTTCCCACCCTTTAGACAATACAAAAATGCAAAACAAAGTGATTCAGCCAGCTCTTCTCTTTCTCTTTTTTAGGAGCTAAATGCTGGTTCAGTGCAGAGGCATATGCAAGTGACACTGGGTCCGATGGCAGTCAGACAGCTTTGCCTCTTTATCTGCCAGGCTAATGTGAACCAGATGCAAGAGCCTGAGTGAATGAATAAACAGTAGTGACTGAAGCCTTTCTCAAACAAAAAATAATGTCATATATACTCATATCCTATCTGTGAAAGGAGAGCCCTCAACCAAGTAAAGCGCTGGTAGGCAGGTGCTTTTCAGCCCACTCTCAGCTCATTTTAACTGTGGAAGGGGTCCAGGAACTATCGGAGGAGCACGGGCGCAAGGCTTGCAGTGGTTCCTCAATTTCATGATAGCCATTTTGGAATACATACCTGTAAAACAAAGATAAGACGGAGAGAGCTATTTAATTGGAAGTGGGAAGAATGGCACAAAACTTTGTAACCAGAAGCTGAGCCATGTTTGTATAGGCAGGTTTAGATTGTCAGTGATACGAAACTAAAAATGATTGGGATGGCTATTGTCTTTTTTCTTTCCCCCTCTTCATTAGATTGCTGGAGATCACCCATTCCCTGTAGCCTTTTTTTCCCCCTGTACCAAAGATACACAATCACTGGAAGTATGACTGCTGCTGCTTTCTGGAAGTTGCCACAGTCAGAGGAAAGCTTTCACATACCCGAGGGCAATACTCTCTCTCTCTCTCCAGAGCTCTAGTCCCACAATCAGCACATCACAGTGTCTTTCCCTTTTCTATCATCATGTCCATTATCTCTTCAGGAAAGAAATCACAGGCTGAAACTGACTTCAAACATCTGCTTTCTGGGCCAATAATCATTTCTGATGGAAGAATAAAGTTCTGGGAAATCAGTGGTTTTGCTTCAAAAGAAGTAGCCTGCATGGTTAAATTATTCCCCTCCTTAAGCCACACTGAGTTAGCCTCCACGTGGCTTCACAGCTTCTTCCCTAGCACAAAGAACAGCATGGAGTAACACTGAGAAACAGTCAGTGCTTTGCCTGCAGACTGTCTAAAGCAAGTAACATCCCCCTGCAAAAGACAGCAACACGGAAGCACAAATCACACAGAAATTTTATAACAGCTATACAAAACCAAGCCAACGTTGTAAAATTCCAGTCCTTGACTGCCTCAAGCAAAACACTGTGCTCAGCTTTGGGCAGTTGCTGCATTAGGCCTAAGCTTTTACATCTGCAGTAACAGTCAAAACGGATTCAGATGAAGCAGTTTCATCTAAGCAGAACTGAGACAGAGAGAAGCAGCCCTCTGCAACAGAGAGGTGTGCCCCTTGTGGAAATAAATACAGAACAATGCCTGATGTAAAAGAAGTCTGGCTGCAACTGGGGACAGGAGGTGGGTAGGGTAAGAAGGCTTGAGTGCTGAGAGACCCAGGGAAGAGTCTAACGGGGGACAAGCAACAATCATCAATTACTACTGGGTCTGCAACAGAGGAAGGTATTTCAGATTCCCTTTGTAAATACATCTTTGTGGTGAATGTATAGGTTTTAATGGAGTGCCTCCTTTGTACTTCTTTCTCCCTCTCAGCATAGTACTTTTCATTGCTCCGTGAGACTAGTATCCCTGTATTTTACCCATGTGAAACAGCAGCCTGCTTTCAAAGGAATATTCTCTTTGGAAGCAGTTTTTATCAGAGGCATTTCATGCCTGTTGCATGAAAAAAGCCTGAAACACCTGCTATTTTGTCAGACAGAAGAAGGTACCTTAGATTGAAAAGTGACAGCTATGCTCATGACATGAAATCTCAGTACTTTGGAAAGGTTACAGGTTCAGCTAGACAGGATATGTGGTCTGTCTCAGGTCAAAAGAGACAAGAGGCACCTCTGTGTGTTCAGCATTGTGTTCTCCAATCCTCCTGGAGGGGCTGGGAGCACACTGTTGTTGATTGTTTATAGACAAAGTCCTCAGTTGGTACTACACCTGCCAATTAAATAAGGAACCTGAAACAGGAGTTATAAACCCCTAACCCACAGGCATAACACTGCCTTGATATCAATGGGGCTCTGCCCATAAAACAAAGCCCACAATTCAGCACTGAGGACTGGAAAGGAAGGAAAGGCACCAGCTAAAGGAGAACTGCAGAGAAACACAAGAGTTTCCACCTGGGTTAACTAAATACAAAAAGGAATAAAGCATCTAAGATACTTTATTAGCTGGAATGAATTTGCTGGAAACTTTACATTAGTAATTTTATAAAGAAAAGATTAGAGGGAGATGAGAAAGAAAATAGGACATAGACTATTTTAGATCCAATTCTCTACCTTTGAAGTTTAATTAAAAGTTATCAGATAGCCATTTTAATGTATTTAAGACTTAAAATGCTGTTCTTCTAAAAAAGTATACCTAATCTATTTATTCTAGATGTGTCTGTGGTTTGGACTTTTTTATTGGGGTCTCACTGAACCCAGGGATACTACAGACTTACAGAGAGAAGCAAACTGTGTGTTTTCAAACTAGCGATGGTGCAGCATCACCACATTAAGGATACATGAAAGTTGACAAGACCGTTACAGCTATTATATTTATGCAGTGACAGCATTGATATGATGACAGAAATTCCAATAACCCCTTTAAAACACAACAAAACATTCTTTCTGCAGGAAATATTCCTATTGCTATCAAAAGCAGCTCTACCTAGAATTGGAAAATTAGATTTCATTCTTCCATTGTGCATCTGAACAAGACATTAAGTTACCTTCCAGCTGACTTACTCCCTCCTTGCATTACCTTGTTTCATAGCCATACAAATGAAGCTGTTTGCAGCCTTGGGGAGGTACACAGGGTGTTTTAAGTAAACAAAAATGTACACAGGCAGGAAAAACTGAGCTTGTATCTGAAAGTATTTGCATCGGACCATCAGCTCACCGGCACCAGCCAGTCAGAAAACAACACAAGAAAAACAGTGAAGATTGTTTTTCTAAAAGGACGATTGTACCACTTGGAACTCCCATCTAGAATGTGGCTGCTTTAAGAAGCAACAAAATTCTTTACCCTCACTTTGAAGGCTAGGTCTTCCCTTAAAACCAATGGTCTCAAAAGACTCCAGGGTGGCTTTACCCTTTCACTCTCTCAAGGAATGGAATGTGTTTGGCTAGAAATGGCTTCAATGCAAGTACACTTTTACTTGTGCAGGCCATAGACAATCATATTCAGGACAAACTCCATCTTTAGTAATTCTTTCTCCTGCTGGGGCTTTGGGTTCCAGATTTTTTTGTTGTTGTTGTAACGTATGGAATCCCACATTGGTCTGTCTCTCAAACACAGAGAAGGATGCAGACACAGATAGGTGGTGACAAGGCAAAGCCACCATGACACTTCACTCTTGCAGCCTCTGTTCTTATTAGTGAGGAACTTATGCTATCATACTATTCTTCCTGCCCTCAAAGCAAGAGTGAGACCTTCTACAAAGCAGGAACTGGTAAGAACACTTTATGCTTTGATCGGCCTAGATCATATTTCTCTTGATGGTTTTACACTGTGAATATTGAATAGTTCTTCTACTTACTTCTTCCCAATTCAACACTCACTGAGGTGATTAAGAGAACAATTCCTCAGTGGTACAATGATGATAATACTCACCCACATAGAAAATTCTGTGAAGTCTGCAGATTGAAAAAGCTCTAGGTGTTGTGATGTATTTGTAATGATTACCTACTTAAGGAAATGAAACTGTAAATCTTATTACCTTTATGTACTTTTTTTTCAAGTTTGGCCTGTTTTAGGCAGCACGGTTTTTTAGCCTTCTGACCTAAGAGAGAAAAAGGATACATTACATGGGGAGATGGGTCATGCAAATAGCTGAACATAGACACAAAAAAAGGTTAGAGTTTACAGACATTTCAATTACCTTATTTACCACTGAAATCCTTGAACAGCAAGATCTGTGAAACAAATATTTGTAATGACTGCTTTCTATACCTGTGCATAGCTTTGTCCCTAGCAGAGAACAGGAATTAATTTCTCTTCCATCATTACTAGTAGACACGACAGATACTCTGTGAAGTTTACCCTTTGAAATGTTCCATGTTGGAAGGCAATACAAGCAGCAAATTCCAGCTGTGCTAAGTTAAGAAAGAGATCCTTCACTCTTTTTATAGTTACATCATTTAATGAAAATATAAAAGATTACCACGAGGAAAACAATGTATCTCCATGTCCATATGCACAGGAGTGTATGTAATACATTGCTTTGGATGAGCAAAGCCATTTAATTATTCCCTCCCTCCTAGACCTAAGTAAGTGAGCTGTTGATTGCACTTGTCACATTCTGTTCTGGACACATTAAAGGGAGAAGAAGGGATGGCTCTGGAGGGGAAGTGGAGCAGAAAGGACAAAGGTAAGTGATTTCTCATCAACCAAATCTCACACAGGTCAATGTTTGTGGAAATCCCTGTAGCAGTTCTACAGCCAAGGCTAGTGATGGTGGCTGTTCTAGCATCCATGAGGTCTGAGGTACCATGTCACTATCATTTAATTGTGATGAATGTGCACACCCAGGCACTTCTACTTTCCCATCAGGGTGTTTATGGGGACATAACATAAGGGATAAGGGACAGCACCTTCTTTACAATTCCTCCTCGCCTTCTGACTCACTGAAGCACCAAACCCCTAGGATTCTCATTAACAAAAAGGAACACTATTACAGAGTCTCATATGCATTCATTTGGGTTTTATTTGGTATTGCTGTCTCCTGTCCTTCCTGGACAGGCTTCTGCTATGCTCCTGAAGACACATCAAGATATTCTCCAACTCCCTTTGTACCATTCCTTGCATTTCCCTTAGAGGCCTATGAAACCTGAATCAAGAGGAAGAAGGCGGCTTTCACGTCCATATATGACATCGCTCTAGAATTCACCCACCCCTCACCACAGCCCTGGAAGATACCTCTAACACTCAGAACAGACTCCAGTAAATGAGAAGACTGGGAAGCTGACTTGAACAGTTTGAAAGACGGCCTTCCACATGTTTCTCCACACTCATATTTACACATGAAGTGATTCTTACAAGGTTTCCAGAAAATACAAAGCAAGGCAAACCTGCAGCTCCTGACCTTTGGACATTTAGCTTATTTGGTTTTCCTTCTCTCATATTCATTCTCTATATCTGGTGTAAAGTAAATACTAGTAGAACAATTTTGGTGAGACTCTGAAATTAACTGTATCAAACATCAGATCTGAACAGACGACTCTAAAAGTTGTACCTTTCAATTTTAAAATCCTACCAAACTGTCTCCCTGCAAACCCAGAATGACACCTCCAGGGATGCAGCTATAGACAGATGGAAAACCCTCTGTTTTTAAGATTTGAGCTGCTATGTGAATTTCTGTGTTTTACAATATGGTAAAATGGGGCCACAAGATTATACAGTAATTAGAGTGGAGTATCAGTGGTAAAAAGAAAAAAGTCAAGACTGATTGAAAGTCAGAAGAGCTACTTTTACCTGCTTCACTATTCTGTAAAGAACTTCTCAGTTACTCCAGTTCTGTTGACCCGACTGTTTCACATGCCCTTGTTGCATAAGTGCAGAAACTTTTTTCCATTAATGTGATTCTCGATATCAAAAAAAAAATATTATTTTATATTGGCAGATGGTTATCTACTGGAATAATATAACAGATTTTTTTTTTCCAGAGGAGAAGGTTTCAGAACAGAGATAAAGGTAAAAATTCATCACACTGTACTACAGGCAACATGCAGTAACAGAGAGGAAACTGTATAAACCGAAGTATTGATATGCAACCACATTCTGCAGCCTAAGTCCTTTCCTAAATTAATTCTCTCTGTTCCAGTTGAAAAAGCTCTATTTGTTTTCTTTAATTAAAATCGACAGAGAGAACAAGCAAAGAATAGGAAAAGAGACAATTGTGTTAGAAGAATATACTGTACCTTCTGCAGGAAAAGCATTAAGACACAAAAGACAGACAATCAGAAAGCCCCACAGCACCAGGAACCTCATCCTTCCAACAAGTCACCAGATGTCTTCAAGGAGGCTGAAGCAGTATTCTGGGTTGCCTCCAGCACAACTCTACCTATTTATAAGGTAGATGGGAAGGAATTCTGAAATGGGTGGAGATTTGGCCTTTGTATTATACTTCAAGGGATGAATAAAAACAGCCCTTCCTATAACAAGCAGCAATTTACTAAAAATGAGGCAGCAGTTGGCTGCTTAGAGAGTGTCCTATCAGCTAAAACAGAGCACCTGGCTTTGAGTAGCAAAGTATACAGGGATGCTTAAGTGCAGAGTGTCCCGTGGCTCCCAGCAGCCTCCTGAAGTGACCCTGTGTGTTCCTTTGGGTGCCTACAAAGGCAGAGAGCATAGCTGAAAGGAAGCTCTGTGGATAGCTAAACTCTGTGAACTGAAACTGAAAAGGCAAACCAAACCAGGGCTGCTTAAATCAAAGCAATTGCCAACGTGTTGTTAATGTAATTAACAAGACAGCTGGCTAAGCAGCAGGTATCTGAGTTTATTATTAACTTCTCAGTTTCTATAATTAAGTCTGTTACAGACATTCCAGTTAACAATCAAGATTAAGAAGTCTATCAAATTCAACACAGTATCAAGGTTCAGAAAGCATGCATTAAAAAAAAAAGTCATTCAAGCAGGGATCAGGGATCAGCTGCAGCTGAGTCTGACTCTCTTAAATAATGTAAAAGTGTAGGTTTGTCAGCATCTAATTCTCACAGCTTATTCTGATAAGATTTGGGTCTCTGACACCAGGATATGCTGTCAGCTATACAGCTGCGGGGCCTGGCAGGGGAACCCGAGAGCCACTCTGATTGGGAACTGTCAGTGGGACAGAAGATTTCACCCCATGCACGTAGGTTGCTCTCTCTACTCCACTCCCAGATTTCAAAGGATTCAGATTTCAGCTTCTGGATTTGGCTTGCTTCTTGCACTGGATGAGCAGCCTTACAAATCAGGTCACCCCTTTATCTACCTATTTTACCCTCAAAAGCTTAGCTCTCCATTCCTACCCAGCAATAACCAGATATTGTGAAGATGGATAATGCCTGACAGTCTTTTCTTGCCAAGGCTGACATGAGAAAGGTTCTAGGGCCAAACCAGTAATGACACTTGCTACAGATAGAATTATCTTTCAAGTGCTTTATGAGCAGCCCTGCCTCACATTGGCACACCTCTGTCATTCCAACTGCAGTAAGGCTTTTAGTTCACAGCACTAAAGTGTCTCAGAAGGTACTTTTCCTGTTCAGTCAATGACACTGAGAAAAATGAATGAGACAAGAAAGGGTCGCTTCTTTAAATGATCTCAGGCTTCTTATGAATAGTTGCAACATACAGATGTAAGCTCTCATCTTGTATTTTTAAAATCAACATTCCTGCTGCTTAACATAGAATCCATGCTTTAATTTGTAGAGAAGTTCTATACTCCTCTCTAAATAAGGGAACAGTTGTTACTGTTACCTAAGCAGATTCTGTCAGCTGTTTTATATACATAAATATATATGTTATATATGAAAATAACTGGTTACACAAAGTATATAAACAAGAGCCACTTAGGTAAACTAGAAGCATTACCAGAAGGACTTTTTGACATGGAAACATCCCTGCAGTCCATTTTAATAACTGAATCCAATTTACAGCTTTAGTGTACCAACAGAAATATGGCATTGCTTTGGATTAACTTGAAATGGAGAAAAAAAGGGTGGCTTCCATAGTTTTGAGCACAAAACAGCAATATCCCTTCAGCATGGCTTTCCCCAAATAATCTTTTCCAGTCCATCAACAACTTCTATTTTAGCAGATCAAGGTTGATTTGTTACCAAAGAATCTCAAACTTGCATTTGTTTCAGTTAATGGCACAGCCCATCCCACTGTGCTTTAGGAAAACCTTTGATTGTACTTCTGTCCAGTCGTGCTCAGGAAAGTACTCGTTTGATTTTAACATGGCAAGTGACTTTCCTGTGTAGGGTGTTGACCTACACCAAGGTCTCACAATGAAAATTCTCAGTTTTCCAGGCTGACACTCCTGTAATGATGTGGTTGTCACCCCTTAAGTTCCTGTACTACCTGGCAGCAAAGCTGAGGATGAGAGGGGGTGCGGGGAAGAAAATGAGGTTTTAAATAGGACATATGACTTTACAAACTGTTTTCATCCTTCCACATGTTAAGTCAAATTTTGGTAATTAAATAGAAGAAAAGAAAGCTAGATGGTAATTCACTGTCAGCAAAATACTCCAAGAGAGAAAAAAGGCACAGGCTAACAAGTTGTGCTGAAGGTCAAGCACAGCATGTAGCCCTTGCAATTATCTCCTTACTAGTGACTAAAAATGACAGAAACAAGACAGTTTGCTGCTGCTTTTGTTACATCTTTTCACAGAATCACAGAATCTTAAGGGTTGGAAGGGATCTCAAAAGCTCATCCAGGCCAACTCCCCTGCCAGAGCAGGACCACCCAGAGCAGGTCACACAGGAACTTGTCTAGGTGGGTTTGGAATGCCCCCAGAGAAGGAGACTCCACAGCCCATCTGGACAGCCTGTTCCAGTTTTCTTTCAATATGTCCACTGAGAGATTCTGAGCAGCACCAATCTTGCTGCATATATCAAATATCTGCACAGGTACTGTAGAACATATAGATATTATCTTTTTTTTTCAAGGAAAACAAGCAACCAACCTAAGCTGAGCCTGTAAAGCAGAGCTGGGAAACCTACTGGGATAGTCAGCCTACTTGCTAAGGTTTGTAGAACACCCAGAAAGTCAATAAGGCACGTGAAAGGATAGATACGAGAGTAATTTTTCTACAGTACTTGCTCAGACTGCCTGAACAGTGGTAGCACTGAAGCAAGTACACATCTCACTTAGCGAATACAGTATCTTATCTCCATTACACTTTCTGAGAAAGTTCTAGGCAAGCTCATGTGTATCTGATGATGTTGTGCAATATAGGACAATAATTGTCATTGTAAAGGGGGTCTAGATATAAGCAGTTAATAGAGATTTTCATCTTGGCTCTGATAATTAAGTAAAAAAGCAATACATGCCAAATTCTGCAGAACTCAGCACATTGGGCTTTTAAATATTGAATCAAAATCAATTAAAACTTGAAGTCTTTAATTGTTCTATGTATTTAAACCTGTAAAAACCTAGGAGGAAGCTCAAAATTTTGGATATTTTAAATCTGTAAGTTTTTTCCTACCAAGTTGAGTCCAAGCCAAATTTTCCATTATGTGTTTGGCTTGGGTTTTTTTTTTTTTTTTTCAGTTGTTGGGATTTTTGGCTTTGTGTTTTATTTTATTTTTAGAATTCCAGGTCCAGACAAAAACTGTACATTGAATGTGTGAGAAAGATTTTTTTTTTCCAAAAGCAGTATTGGTTTAGTTTTCCTGAAATAAAAAGAAGGGAAAGCTCTTGTTTTACTGACAAGTTAATTCTGGGACTTAGCATAAGCATATATAGGCAGCACCTATACAAATAGAACGTTTCAATAGTAACTCAGAAAAAACAAACAAAACAACAAAATTTGTAATCAAAAGACAGAGACTCTCTAACAATAAATGTTAAAGCTCTCATGGCCAAAAATTTTGTCATTTACTCTGACCATCTTAAAGCTGTTTACTCCTCCAAACAATTTTAATTTGACTGATTTTAAGGTAGTTATTTCTGAAACTTACACTCAAAGTCTTCACATACTTCTCTGTTAATAAAGAGCTGTGCTCCCCTCCCTCAACAACGACTGTTGATACTGGGTTAACTTTGTTGATAATAGAAAAATAAATAGGGAAAATCCCATCGCCGAGTGCATCTCATCTCTTAAAATGGCAGCTGCCTCATCCAATTAACTTTCTTCCTTAAACATAAAAGTAAACTAGAAAAGACCTCATAAAAGGCACATATTAACTCAAACCTTTACACTCAAAGTGTCTTTAGCATTAGAGACATTGCCTTCTCTTCCTTTGTGCACAATACAAAATAAAAGAACACAGGAGGAGGTAACCAGGTAAGATGGAAACTGCACTGCCTAAGAATCATAGAATGGTAGGGGATGGAAAGAATCTTTAGAGATCATCCAGTCCAACCCCCTTGCCAAAGCAAGTCCACCTAGATCAGGTTACACAGGAACGTGTCCAGGTGGGTTTTGAAGACCTCCAGAGAAGGAGCCTCTAAACCTCCCGAGGCAGCCTGTGCCAGGGCTCCCTCACCTGAATAGTGAATTAGTTTTTCCTTATGTTTAAATTGAACTGTCTGTGTTCCAGCTTCATTCCATTACTCCTTGTCCTGTCACCAGATGCAACAGAAAAAAAAGTGATGTATGTAAAAGAGAACCTTGTCACGTGATGGTGACTGTCATTTCCAGATATGCTCGTTGTAACAAACTGGGAAAATGCTGGAATGTTAAATGCACCACAGCTGCTGCCAACACCTACATCAAAACTGTTTCTTCTGGAAATATTAACTACAGATTATTGGCAACAGCAGTGTTTACAGAGACAAGTTTTTCTAAACATTGATAATTGCGTTATAACTTTACCATCCACCACAAGCAAGAGAGCAGCATGTACGACTTGGATGCCCCATTTGTGTTTTGCTTGGAAGAGGCAGGCTGCTACTTGATCGCCTCTGTTACAACAATCCAAGCCTTCCAGCATCTGTGATAGGAAAGGAAACAAACCTGGGTACTTATGTGCAGGCTCAAACACCCCACAGAGAGAAGGGGAGCAGGTGGTGGGGAGTTTTGAGTTTGAAGAAGCCAAACCAAGCCAGTTGCTTAAAAGGACTTGGCCACATGAGTCTAAAGTATTGCTCACAAACCTTCAAGTCTGCTTCTAACCACAGGAAGCTGCCACCACCACCTCTACAGCTCTGGTTGAGCAAAGAGGAAGCTGTTACCTGTAAACTGGTTTTGCCCTCAGAACAGAGAGGATCAAGGATCTCTGCTCCACAACGTCACACAACAGTCAGTTTTCATATTTTCTCCCTTATTTTCTCCACTATGCTGAAGACACATCACCCTCTGTAAGAGAAACTATCCTTCATATTCTTTGATCTTAATTTTCCACTCAATCTGTCTATAACTTGAGTAATTGCTGGCTGCCTGTCCCCTCTACTCAGTATATCTAAGCCAATAATTACACTGATTTAGGTTAGCTTTTTAAATGTCTCTTCACCGGGGGTCTGAATTCACCCCCAGATTCTACTCGAGTCTGTTCTTGTTTCACATTGCTTTCTTCCTTTTTGCTACTTTAGTGCCATCCAGTTCTGCCTCAGTGTCCTTTTGCCTTTATTATGACCTAGTAATAAGTGAACAATATGCAACTGTTTGTCTGGTTGTTTTTCCACACTTAAGCTACTTTTTCCTAAGGCATGAGTCTGCTTTTTGGCAGAAATATTCTGACTTTTCAAAAAATACAAGTACTTGAAAACCTAGGTATTATTTCCTTCTTAATCAGTCTCAAGTCATAGATGTGCTTAGACTCTACCATGATTCCCCACAGGAAAGAAAGTTCAAGCATAAAATTTCACACTCATCACGTGAGCTAAGTTGTGCATTCAGGGTAATTTTGCTTAATGTGTTGTGGTTGGAAACCTGCTGATGCATAGGCCAAGTTGAAATAGGTTAGGCTTTGGAGATCCTGCACTAAGTTGGAGCTCTCCATTGAGAAGCAGAAGGGTCTGTCTGACCATCTCCAGCCTCCCCACCACACCAAATCTGGTCACTGCCAGGAGCCCACTCCCTCCCTGAGTGAAGCAGCAGCTGTTTGGGTTTCCCAGCACACCCTGACTACCTGGCCTATTTATCACAGCTCTCATCTTGCTGCAGCCAGGCCAACTCTCGTCAACTGCTTTCCCGAAACCTGTATGTTTCAAGACTTATTTCCCTGTCCCTCCTCCTGAGTGCAGTTTTGCATTCCGTTCTTGTGTAAGCAAACCTTGCTCCCTATATACCAACAAATATGTAGTTCAGTGTGACAGACTTAATTATGGCTGGGAGGCCAAAAGCAGCTCAAGTTAAAGGGAGTTTTGGTTTATGTGTTAACTTTTTGATACCTACTTAGGTGTTTGTTAAAATCCCCTGCTTTTCAAAGGGACTTTCAGTATGACAAATACACTAAGGAAGACTGCAGCTATGGCAAAAGTTAAGCCTGCAATTAAATTAGCATCTCATAGACAGGGTGTGCAATAGACTGCAGTACTCTCCCATGTACTATGGAAGGCATCAATTTAAAGTGCTTCCCACAATCAATTTTTGAAACACGATTTTTAAAAGCAGATTTTAATATTCACTCTTAATCTTGTTTCACATTTGTACACGTACATTATTTCCCTAAGGAATGGTTCAAAGTTGGTTGATATAACCACAACTGCCATCAATTTTTATGAAATGCATCCTTTGCCTTCGAGGCACCACCACCTTTGGCATGCCTGGAGGTGGTACAAACACTACTTTTGCATTCACACAGCTCTGTACGTGCTTATTCTGCCTTTGATATTCATAATTTTAATACACTAGGTTCATCTACTAGAGAATTAGGGTCAGTTTTTAATTTTTTATGTTTGCAAAGCTCTGATCACAAACCTCCTGTCTATACAGCTGAGGGCCTCCCCCTTTCCCTGGTGTTCAGGAATTCCTTGCTGTTGCAGTAGGATGTTATTGTTTGATGTCACTAGTTCTACCCTTATTTCCTCCCTTAACTGTTGAGATCCCATGCAAGTGCTGGCTACTCATTACCAAGGTGAGGATAAACACCTGCCCTTACTCCAAGGGCTGATTTTTCTTACTTCCAACAATTGTCCCTGCTGCTCCTTCCTAAGTCACAAAACAGTAGTGTCAGGGATGTCTTGGGCCCCATTGTCAGAGCTCTTACTCTGCCTCAGGCCTTTGCCTCCCTTCCCCAAGGGCTATCAAACACACTCTAGCTACTCCTGTAACTGCTGTTCTTGAAAGCACATTCAGCTCCATTCTCACGACCTGCTCATTTTCCATTTCCTTCCTCTCCTCAGGGCTTTTGTGCTGTTACTGATGCATATGCAAAGGACAACTGGCACACCTAACTGTGACCATAAAACTCAGTGGGATTTTTGGCAAGTCTGGGCATGACTCAATGATACGTAAGCAGAATGTGGCTACAGATTCCCCCACCTTTTACACTAAGTCCTTGTTTTGTTGTGTGCACCGAAGAACAATAAACACGAGGCAATTAAAACCTGCAATTAAATTCAAGTATGACCCTAAATAAGACTACAGCTGATCCTCTGAAGGATTTCCATAATGTTTCAAGTAATCCTACTTTACATCATGATCTAAATAAGCAGCTCCATATTTTTTTAATAATTTACTTCACTTTGTTAACAAGCACATAACAAGCAGTTATTTCCCCAAGAATGGGTTCTTCAGAGCCAGCTGGTCTGAGCAAGGCAGACAGACTTGACCCACACATACATGTTTTCAGTTTGCACAGCACAACATGACATAGCTTTGCAATTTTCATCCAGCTTGTTCCACTTCTAACACTGCTGGAAGTTGTGAGGTAATAGGCACTGGCCTTCATGAAACTTATTCTAGGTGGTCCTGCGCTGGCAGTGGGGGTTGGACTAGATGGTCTTTTGAGGTCCCTTCCAACCCTTAAGTTTCTGTAATTCTGTGATATCCCAGTACACCTATAAAATAGTAACACTTGGTATGCCTGGTGTCTTTCTACAACATGCATTGCTCTCCAAATGACAAAGATGAGCCTTCCCTATATCTGCTCACATTTCAGAGCAGGATATATTTTTTAACTCTTCAACATTTGAACAATCGTTTTCAAGGCAGTTTATTTTTTCTTTGAGAGATGAGCTTCAGTTTGTAGCACATTTTGAATTTAAAGACAGTTGGCATAAATTCACTTCAAATTTTGACATGGACTCATTTCTGGGAAACAAAAAAGGGTCTTTCCATAACCCTTCCAAATAGCATTGTGTTAAGAACTGGATTTTTCTTTCAATATTCAAATATTCCAGTGATCTTTATTCACAGCAAGAAAGTGGGGGTGTGCTCTCACAAGACAGGAAGCTGAGTACAGCACTCTGTGGCAACCCTCAGTGAGGATGGTTGTTCAGACCTGTCACCTGGCACCGGAAGGCCAGCTGCTACAAAGGCAAGTAAAAGAAACCTGCTGGCACAAGGCTCTGACATCAGTCATCAACCCAGCATTGACCCACCTCCATCTTACCAAGCAGAAACAGCCTCTGAGCACAAGTATAATGCAGAAGTGACACACTCTAGAAACATCAATGTGTCACATCCTCAACACATCAGAGTGATGACGTTTAGACGTAACCACCTCTCCTCTGCCAACGATGAATGGGAATAGCTTCACAGGGATCTGTTCTCTTTGCTAAGTCCTTCACCTTGTTTTGCTAGCATTTGGTCTGCTTTTGCAGACATTGCCATTAAGCTTCTGAACCAATCTTTAGCGCTTAATGTAAGGCCTTTCCTTCCAACAACTTGTACACAGGTGCTAAGTTTAACTGAAAGACAGTGGACTGCATTTTTGTATGAATGAGCAATCTTGTAATAATCACGTATTCCTACTTATTGCTAGGGGTCCTAACACCAAAACAAAAATTACCACAGTTTTATTTAGACAAGTAACAGGACATCATCTTCTTCTTGGAAACTGAGAAGTCCAAGAAGGAATTTGCTCTGGGAAAAGAAAGTAAGACAAAAGGCAGCTTCTGACCACTATCAGGGAAACAAAAGATGTAAGTAAATCTTTAGCTGCAAAATCTAAGATTAATTGAAGTGAAAAACTCTAGTTAGGCATTTTTATAAATTGTCTGGTGGTGTAGGTATCTACAGAAGTACTGGACTTCTTCCCAGATATCAACTCAGCACCTCTGAGATTGCAGAGGCCTGATAATTTACTTGTATCAGGCTAACGGCTTTTGAATTCCAGGTGTTCATTTATTGAATGCAAGCCTAAAAATCACTACACCATCCCACCTAGAGTGGACACAGGATGGTACACATTTATCTTTACTACTGATTCACCTTCTTCCTGCAGTGGTAATTCCTCTAGAGATAAGATTACTTTTTCTTCCTAAGCAGTACAATACATGCTCATCCATCACTATCTTTCCTAAGAAACAGGATGCCATTTAAAAAAGTGAAAACAAACAAACATACACACACTACACCCAAACTGCAAAACCAAACATGAGCATTTTTTTAGGAGTCAGGATTTCTGAAGGACTTGCATGAGCAAGAGTAATTTACCAGATTCCTCCCCACATCCAAGATAACGTAAGGAAACTAAATTCCAGATATGTCTTCAAATTATATTTGAGCCCCAAGAGAATAAGAAGTAATACAAGCGGAGCTGAAACAAAAACTTACTTTGCTACCATTTATGTCTTTTATTGAGATGGAGTATGTGTTTCTTCTTCCACTTCTTCCTAGTAACATAAATACTACTAAAATGACCATAAACACTTTGGGTGACAGACTGTGTTCATTGCATTGAAACAGTGCCAGTGAATTAGATCACGAGATTTCAGCTCGTGCAAGCTGACACAAGTAGGTGACACTAAATCAAACAATGGAATGTTTTCCTCAGACAAATGTCTCTCTGCAGGAGCTTGCAGGAAGAAATTGAAACTCTTATTATAGAAATGCAGAAAGCCTTAGCCTCTAAACACCTTAGTTCAAGTTCTGGACTTCTTTTGGTTGTGTAAAATAATCAGCACATCCACATTGTAGAGAAGAACCAGGAAGAGGCCACAGCAGCAGAGGAACAGTGATTATACCTACTCAGAAGCACAAACTCCCTCTGCTGTCCCTGAACCCACCTCCTGTCAGATCAGTAAATACAGTTTAGATAAACAAAGAGATCAATATGCAGAGGAACCACAAAAATCTTTCCAGAAGCCCTGGAGGCTGACAGCTGCACAGTATTTTCTGCTTTTGAGGCTTGCCAGTTGAATTAAGCTCCTTATCAGGAAAATGATGAGTGAGATGCCTGCCCAGACATTAGGCACTGTACCACTTCCTCATACTAAGTTATCTGGAATAAGCATTGTGCAACCATACTGCTTATTTTGTATGAAAAACCAAATAGTGTCCTGTATTCTTCCACCTTCTTTCTGAAAGACGGAAAAACCAAAGGCAAGCAGCAGCTGACAAAGTGAAAGATGGACAAATCTTTCAGACTCATGGTAAATGGCAAGAGTGATGGCACTCCCTGATTAGGTGCTTGTGTTTTTCCCCACTCTGAGAGGAAAAAGTAACACACAGAGGAAAGAGATCTGCTTCTGTAACAAGGTTACACAGTTCCTCTCATCCCTTCTTCATGCAGGTGTGAGCTCTAGCAGATTAGCTGTCAAAAGCAGTTTCCCGAATCACATCTTGCTTGAAGACCAGATTACCACAAGAGAAAAACATTTCCCTCACACATAGCACACCCAGCACTGCAGCCGATGTAAATGTTTTTGGACTGAAGCCTTGCTTTGATACACTGTTTAGAAGCCTACAGCTACCAGATAAACTGCTGCTCATCACATTTAAGGCTTTGGAAAACTACACAAAAACCAGAAAACTTGAAAGAAACCAGGGGGAAAAGGGACATATAAAAACATAGATAATCCTTAGACTGGCACCAGCTTTTGACAAAATACTAATGAATCTTTTATTACTGGGCCACTTCTAGACATGACAACTCTGTGAAGAGTGCAGTCTTGAGAGTTCACCTACTTTCTGGCAAGTGCAAAAAATCCCAAGCACTCAGCACCATGGATAATTGATTTTCTTTTGAAAGTATTCAGTGTTTAGGAGAAAGAGTTCATCCTCAGTCGTATAAGCCACTGAGCAAGATATAGCTAATGGGTTCTAATACCTATTTAAAAGAATCTCTCAAATTTTACAATTAGACAATTAAGGAAAAAAAGCCAAACCAACTCCTAAAATATTGTTTACAGTAACTGCACCTTAATAAGCACTATTGATAAATCTAAACAATATTTTTTACTTTTAGAAAGCCTTTCAGTTTGTTTGCATTCCAGGAATATCCTGACAGTGAGCCAGTATGACTTCCCAGACAAGATGCTCTCCCTGAAAAACGGGCACCTGCTCTTGTGCCTATCAAACTACCACATTTTAGACTTCCCAAATTAGAGCTGTCTTAATTCTTTACCCAGCACTTCAAATGTAAAGACTCACAGAATCTCAAGGGTTGGAAGGGACCTCGAAAGATCATCAACTCCCCTGGATCTTCTAGATTAGGAGGCCCACACTAGACAGCATGACATGTTTTCTTGCTGGTATAATCCCAACCACTGAGTTAAACCACTTCTTTTCAGAAATGCAAAAACTAGCACTCATGCCTCCCCAGGCACTATTTGGTGTGTTTGTTCTTAAAAGTTTATCAGGCTTTCCTGCTGACCTCACTTTCCATGCAAGCACCTCCTCCCTTAAGTAGAGTGCTGTGTTCTACACCTCAGCATTTCAAACAATCCAGGATCTCTAATATGGTTCATAGTCAACCACTCAACTTTCTCCTCAGAATCTAGACTAAAGGAGTTTTGCCTGAGTTTGCCTTTATTACAGGCACAAAGAATTTTGTTTTAAGACAGCTCCCCGGGGATTTCAGAATTTGAAGACAAGCACACTGCTGTGTTCAGCTACAGCAACAGTATGTAGAAATTGAGCACATAAAATTGCTTAAAAAGATAAAGCCCTCTAATGGGTTACTTACACTTGACGTGATCCAAAGACTTCTTCCAAGTACTTGAATGAAGATCAGTGCCAGGAACTAGATTGCACCATATAATCCTTGGGCACAAAGAAGTTACAAGAAGCTTCTTCACCATCTGCTGCTTCTTGCCTATGACTGAAGAGACTAAAAATACTACGGGGTATAACAGTCATGAAAGCAGCACTGGCTGCAGTCAGTAGCCAACAGGTTACACTAATGGAACTACTTGAAGCAAATGTAGATAAGCATCCTTCATCTGGGAAATATCCCCAAAAAGACGCTAGGTAGTGGAACTACAAACCAGATTTTTTTCAGAGGAATATGCACTCTCACAAAGGAAACTGTAGACAGAAGAAATACTTCATAGTATTCTTGACCAAGTCATTAGCACAGAGCTACTAAAATAGTTAACACAGGGAAAGTGAGAGTAGTCAACTTGTGAGGCTAGAATTTTATTTTCTGTAAGTCAACACATAAACAGCACATTTACCAGAAACTGAAAGTCTGAATTGTTGACACGAGCTCAAAATTTTCTTGTGCCCAAGAACTCACCTTTTATTCCAACCTACAGCAACAGAGCCTGGCATGTATACATTTAAATCAATTTCACTGAAAGGGAACATTTTAGACCAAGCTAAACATACCAATTTGGAGAATAATTAGAAACAGACTAAAGCTTACAATGGTAAATTTATGGTACTTGAGTTTACAGCAGGCCATCCTCAGTTCCCTCCTTCTGTGCCAATTGTACAAGCTTGTAAGAGATGAGCACGAGGAGCTCTTCTGAAGGACGCTTCACCTGCACTACCGTAAATTAGTCACTGGAAAACAGACACAACCCTACTGCTGTTCAACAGCTGGATAAATCTAGTATCTAAAGAACATACCTATTATATCCAGTCAACATTAAAGCAAGGAGTGTTCATATGCACTCCAGAAAGAGACTGAAGCTCCTACGGGACAAATGCCACATAGTTTCCCCATCTTGTCTTCTTCGTACTTTTTGGTCACCTCACCTGTCAAATACAATGTGTTTCTGACCACTGCTTAAACTTCTCTAAGTTTCTGCTCAGGTAGAAGTCATTATTGCATTTAGTGCCATATCCAATTTGTTCAGTTCTTCTTAATGTGTCACTAAAATAGCATTTATGCAGTCTTAACTGAAAACTGATGCATCTCAAAAGTATTTCATGAAGCGGCTTCTGTCCTTATCTGCACATAGGACATAAGGTTGAAAGTTATTTCCTTTACTATGCAGTAACTGTCAAATCCATTAAAGAGCAGGTAATAATATTGTACTCATATTAAAAATAAATTACTTTCCCAAAATAACGTACAATTAGAAGCAGTTTACATTTATTTTAAACACAGAGCTGAAAAGTGTTTGAAAAAAACCTATTAAGTCTGAATTGCATTGCACTGAAACAATAAGCTGAAATGCTTTAAACTTCTGACTTGCAGCAATACTGTCTGTCACCATCAACTTTTATTTATTATGTGCACTGAGGAGGCTGTCAGACAACTGCAAAAAGGAGTCTCAGTTTACTTCCTCCTGCCACCTCCACCACCCGCCAGCATGGTGGCCACCCGAATGAAGATGTTCAGCGTATCTGTGTAGATACCCATGCACCTAGGAAAGAGGAAATCAAAGTTAGTATTGTTGAACAGAGGTAGTAATATTTAGTGTTTCACATCATTAGGCATTTTTAAAAGCCTTCATGAAGCATCTGTAACAAAGCCCAACTATGATTGCTCTCAGTGCCTGAGATGCCCCCACATTTTTGTTCTACCATCTCCTCCAGCAGCAATTATTTACAAAAGTCTTGAGACAACATACTGTTCTCATACATAGAGAGCTGCTTTAATGCTGTGCTTTTAGCTGTTTACCTTCAAGAATTTTCAAGCAGGTCAGTATTATTTTAAGAAATCAGAACCAAGGAGGTAAACAATTCACCTAAGATCGGACAGATAATACTTAAAACCAAGCTGCCTGTTAGCCAGAAATGGTCTGTACCACCAGTCAATTAATCCTTCTTTCTCTATCACACTGATGAAGCTTTTTTAATTTAGTGACAATGACTAGTGAATATTGCCTATAAATGAGTTAATATCAGCTGAGAGAAAAAAAATGTTAACATGTATCTTCATAAAGCAGCCATAAATTTTCCCAGCAATGCTTTACTAAAAAGAAAAACCACTTTCTATAAAGTACTGCTGGAAGCCCTGTGACACTCCACATTCAACCTTGTTTCTCTTATTTCAATTTCAGGCAGATGGCTTGAGTTTGAACTCCACTAGCTATTTTCACATTGCATTTTAAAACCCTGTGATTCTTCACATTTAACAGCAATACACTTTAGAACAGTAAACAAAAGATCTGGCTGTTTTCAAAGCATGCTTTGATATAGCTTGAAGCAAATCTTTACAGAGGCAGAGATGAGCTGTGTTAACACCAAGTACTTACGCATTGATGGGATCATATTTTGTCATGCCGTAATAGGGAATGGTTTCTGCCCGCTTGATAACGTGCTGTGTATCATAGAGCAGGAACATGCCAAAGAGGACCAGCCCACCATAAACAGCTACTGAATACAGGCCAGCACCAAAAGCAGAAGTAGGAGGCAAGAACATGGATCCTGGGGAGGAACAGATAACAGCATTAAAGAAAGCTACTATGGTGTATCTGATATTGAGTTGGGTCAAACTTCAGTTACTGTAGCAAGTTTTTTGTTGAGTGTTCCAGTCTCAATTTGTGGTGCATTTTTTGATACCAAGAGCTTTAATACAGAAGCTGAAGATGTCAAACACCTAATCCACTAACACTCTGAGGGATCATGAATACTTTTATGTGAAAGTACTTCTGTCCCTAGGACTAAACAATGCTCAAAAACACATCAGGGAAAAGAACTACAGTCACATTTACTGTCTTCCCTAGTCACCCAGCAGTAACTAGAAACAGAAATCACCACTATTCAAGCCACCACTACTGGCTTTTTATCAGATTAACACTTGCCAGAACTGTAACTTCATGTTTGTTTTCAACAAATTTAAATGAGTATTTTCTGCTGTGCTAGAGTTGCAAGGCAAATCTTAGCTGGAGAGACCAGTCTGCAATTACATGTGAGCTGCATCTTAGCAGCACAAGTTTATAACTTATTTTACCTGACAGTATTAAAACAGAACTTTACCAATTGAAGAGGCGAGAACAAAGCCTAAGCCTATTCCAAGAGGTGCTCCCATGTTCAGGAATTTTTCACTTGGAGCACACATGGCCACAGTTGAGAGCCCTCCGACGATCCCAGCGGTGTACCATGCAGCTCTGATCAGCAAAGGACCACCCAAGAAAGCCAGGGGAGCCACCACTGCACCCATCACACCTATCCAAAGAAAACAAAACAATATCTGTAAGATTTAGAACAGTTCTACTGAAAACAACACCTGCCAGGCTTCCTCCCTCCATCCCTCTTCAGTCAAACAGCATGGCTCAAACTCATCTACTAAAAGGGCAAAATACCACGGCACTTGATTTTGCCCCTGTCTAGAAGGGAGCACAATAAATTGCCGACCTTAAAATTCCACGAGCTACATTTATCTAGCTCAGGGCAGAACTTCAGGGAGCTGCTCTTTGGAAGAAAGACTAAGGAAAGTCAACACATTGATCTGTTCAAAACAGAGCTGGTAAGAGACACTTAGCATGGACTGATCAACTATGTAATAGCCATACGAGCACTAAACACTGAAAAGAAGGACAGATTTTTGCTACTATTAGTTAGGCAAGTAATTCAGACTTCTTGATAAAGCCTTGTATGAAACCTCTATCTAGTCCATTAATATAACGTCAGGTGGTTATCATCTTAATCACTAAAATTAACACAATTTCTTGGTAGAAATGATAGTTCAAGAGATAAATATAATTCCAGTGCCTAACATCCACTTACCTGCCTTGAATCATATTTTTTTTTCTGGGAAAACGCTTTCAAAGAATGATATCCACTGTTTCTTGAAGTGAGTATCATCAGTGAGAAACTGATCTGTTCTCACAGTTAACATAACTGATGGGAATGTGTATCTAAGCTGCAGTTTAATACTAAAAATCTTATTCTAGTTTTCAAATACTCTCTTCTTCTGTACAGCTGAAGAATGGTAAGTGTAGGTAACAGAGCTCACAGAAGCCACAGTGCCAGAAAGGAGTCACGAAACCAGCTTCTAGCCACTGTAGCTCAAGTTTAACTAGAACAGAACTTCTAGAAGATTACAAATATTAAGAGTTCTAATAAGGACGCTTAAAAAGTCTTCCTGACATTTAGGAGTTCTCACTTGTCTCTGAAAAACTATAGCTCTCCTACAGCAGGATATAAAAATTTACCTTAAAGTCTACCTTTTGTTAAAGTAAGAATCTGGTCACATTGAAGCACAGACATCTCTAGAATGAACACTCACCTGAATGCATCATCCAAGCCAGATGTTTAGCTGCAGGACTGTTTTCATAGGATATAGACCTGACCAACATTCCAGCACCAATCATGGCTGCAAAAGTCGCACCTATTGCCTGTAAAAACACCATTACAGAGCTCAAGTTACTGTTATGACATATGGTCTCTGTTCTAGCCTCTTAATCTACAAGTCAAGAGTCTAATTCTGAGAAGAGCAACCTAATTTATAACTGGAGTATATGTCAATTTTGCTCTTGTGAGGTTACAGTCAAATCTCTGCAGATCCTTACTTGCAGTTACTTCTCATTCTAGGAATCACAGATTAGCAATAAGATAGCAACAATCTTAGTGATGTAAAGTACAAGAAGGAAAATGTATGGTTCTGTCCTTTACTCTGATCCTCATTAATGTAACTGAAACATTAGCATTGCTTTTTTTTCCTCTACGTTTCTCCACTCAAAGTTAATACTCAGCTGAGGTGCCTCTGCTACCAATGATTTTTAAAAGTTACTGCCTCCTCTTGCAGATCATTCTGAGCAGAATCATCAAGCAGCCAGGAAACCAGTCAGAAATGCACAACTGTGGTTTATCACCAAGGATGTCTTACTAAATTGATCTCTGTAAAATTAAGTAGGTGTTGGCATTTAACTCTCAACGTTCCACTCCACTTACACACTGAATATGTAGCAAGCAGGTACATTTTGACAGCAGATTACCAGTATTGTTTCAGCCTTGGCAAAAAGGAGACAGCTTTCAAAGAGCTATATTGAAGAGCACAGGGTGTATGAATACATTCCATTTTTAGAAAGCAATATAAATTGTGTCAAGAGCCTCAGATGTCTATTTGTAACAGCTTCTTCCTTGCATATAGCTGTTGAAGTAGCAGTTTTTTTCTCATGTAGTTTGTCTTTGAAAAACTACCCAAGACATATAGAAGGTGCATGTCAACATGTAATTAGAATCACCAAATCTTAAATCAGAACGCCTCATTAGGATGCTTACACGGTCTTTACATATAAGGACACTAATGCAAGTGAAGTTTCGCTTGAACTTTTCACCAAGCAGTTTACACTTCACATTTTTCACATCAATCACCACAACTGAGGTATTTTTTAAAAAAATTTTTATAACATAAGCTTACCAGCCAGGAACCTTTTGTCATAAGGCTCATGAGTGCTGGAGATCTGCTCACTGCCACAGCAGACAGCGCTGTCAAGCCGATGCTCCCTGCGAAGTACATGTATGTAGTGCGAATTCTGTCCTTCACATACTGTGGCCAAATACTGAAAAGTAAGCAGTCACACGTAACTGTGAAATTCCCAGTGCTGGAATGAAGATCAACTGAAAACACATTCAGGCTGCCACATGTATTCATAGCTATAGATGTAAGGGAAGTTTCATAATAATGCTGTGGCCCAGCAACTTCTACCATGAGTTTATACATGGAGCTGAACTTTTAAGTCTTGCTGGTCTAACGTAACTGCAAATTACAGATAATGCTTTTTAACGGTGGGAAAAATAGAGAACTGTGTACATGTAACAAACTGGTTTAAGGAAAACCGTCCACAGAAGATATACTGGGCACTAAGCAGTCTGCTGAGCAGCTCACAAATTGCTGAGTCACAGAGCATACGATTACCTGACATCACAAGACACAAACATCATTTTGAGAGCTCTAAAAATAGCAACAGATCTGGGTGGGGATAAGGGTTACTGCAGTATGAGTTCATACTATTGACAGGAAGCTTTCCCTGCACCAAGTATACAGCACACATTTTATTGTTTCCTTTTATTGTTTATTGTGGAGGAAAAAAAATTACAGTTTTATCAACAAAAAAGTTCCTCAGATGCAAGTAGCAAGCATTCAATATGAATGTGGATCACTGCTTCCAAATATAAATGCAGAGTAAGTAAAAGCAAATGTCTTCAGCACTCATTTCTTCCAGGCCCATGCTTATCATTAACCATCCTTTAAATCTAGGTACCTATTTGGTTTTGCCATTGCAGTTGGCTTTTTGTTGGGAAAAAAGTCAATGTTTTAAGTAAAACGTTACAGCAGGGCTTATGCCAAGATAAGCAGTGTGTTCAAAGGAGACTCTCCTTCCAACATGTTGTATTAAAGTGTAATGAACTGTCTCACAGGAATACCAAGTAAAATGGTCTTAACAGGTTTTACAGAAGACTACCCTTCATAAATGATCTGTGGCACACCTCGTAAGACGTATTTATGTACTCACCACAAATAAAGTTCAAATTTAGCAAAACAAAGCAACTCATTTAAGCCAATATGCACTGAAGCTTGGGTAATTTAAATTTTGCTTTCAGATACGGGCTGTAAAATCCTGCACAGAGACAAGAGCTTTCTGTTCAGAGCTTAAAGAAAATGTAAGCCTTGTGTACGCTGGGTGGTATCAGCTGAAGACACAGATATAAAGAGGTAAGAGATCCACTTAGCATACTCTACTTAAAACAGAAAGCCATCTTACTTACACAGCTCTCTCAATAGCTCCGATCTCACTGGACATGCCCATTCCATAGTAACACAGGGCCCCCAGGCCAACAGCAGCCCCTCCAATAACAATAAATTTCCCAAGGCGATCAGCTGTATAAAGGAAAAGAAACAATCCACACTCTCATGAATGCTTTTTCTTCCTCTGATCCATGTTAGGTTTCTTTCTGAAAGTTCCACTCAAAGTTAAGTCATTGCATTACCAGTTTTAAATGAGCTACACGTGAAAAACTCTAACTGAGCCTGCTAACACAATACAGCTTCATGAAAAAGAGTAAGAGGTACGAGGACAGCCAGTAACATGCCAGGCTTACTGATCTTCATTTAGTGACAGGAATTCCAAGAGAGAATCAGTTAACAGGTTCTCCAACACAAGAGTTCACCTGTCAGCTGATTTAGTGTACCATTTCACTGTTCAACTCGATAAAAAACAGGAGACAAACTAGACATTGTGCTCTTTCCTCTCATTCATCTACCCTTTACATTTTGCTCCCTTTAAAAAGAGATTTCCAAAGCTCATGGGCAACAACACATGATTTACTATTAGGTTCTGCTGTCTGATTTTTAGACATACTGCCAGGGTGCCACACATTGGATTAGTGCTACAAATAAAAGTATCAATTACAAAATATAGTTATATCTGAAGAGCAGCAGAGACCAAACACCTTCACTTCAGTTGTATACTTTAACACTACATTTTTTCCTCATGTGTTATAGCCAAGACACCATCAAGCTAATCCACTTATATTCCATTTGTCAATTCGATATTATTACAGGATGTTTACAAGCCTGTTCTGCTGAACACTGCTATCTAAAAACATCCCCTTGTAATCCACTGAAATGACAATCCACACTAGATGTACCAGCAAGCACTCTGCATAACTCTAGCACCAGAAACTTTTTGTTCTTGCAAACTATACATGCTGTAGAAACATCCTTCCTTTAAACACTGTACAAAGTAGATGTTGCAAAGGAAATTTTAGCATTTTTTTTTTAATATCTACTACCAAGTTTCCACTAAGAGACAATCCTTTTTGACTTAACAGCTCTCAATAGCAGGGTGAAGACAAGAAACTTCTCTATATGGTGACACATCTGCAGCTTTAAACCTTACAAGGAAAGCATGCAGAGAAATTGTCTCCAGTTATTTGAAGGAGATCACTGAGCAAACTTACATACGAAACAATATTCAGTCTCTTGAATGGTTTGAAGGAAAATGATTCCTTTGAGGAAGTTTTAAGAGAAGTTTCAAAGATTCTCGGTATTAAAAGCAGAGCTACTCTACCTTTAATTGCTGTTTCTGCAGATGGCTCAAATGCCGCTTCTTTAATTTCCTGGCCAATTTTTCCACGCCTTACACCGGTTCTTGCTCTGGTGGCATAACACTGTTAGATTCAGAAACAACAGAAGATAGATTTAATGCAATAAAATAGAGAACATTTCTTACCAATTTACTTGCTACACTTAAAACTGCTACATAGTCTCATAGTTATCTGTGCTTCCCTCTCAAACACATGAAGTAACTGTGCTCAACAAAAACAAGTGAGCATTAAAGTTTAGGAAGCTTTGTGAATTACACTCACACATTTCAGCAGCAAAGAATCAACGCAATGAATTTCAGAAGCTCAAGTTTTTAGTTTGCAATTCTTCTACTCCAGTCCCACTGTACTAAAGCAAGCTGTAAGGTTCTGGGTTTTTGGTTTTTTTTTTTTCGGTGTAAAAGCATCTCTTTACTTTTTTGTTTTGTAAAAACCAGTCTTTTGCAAAGTAAAAACACTCTTTATGTAAACATTTATGAAAAAACATTCTTGCATAACACACTTTATAAACACTAATTTTGGAAAATCAGTATAAATTCTTTGCTTTCAACTCTAGCCTTGATTTTGAGAACAAACCTTGAACAAAGGCTTATCAACTTCAGAGTTTTAAAGCTGACAAGCTCCAAATAAATACAGCATGCAGCTCAAAGTCTTAGTAAGCTGCAAGAGTCAGAAACAATAAACTTGCATTTAAGCTCAGAAACAACTTTTGAAGTTTCCTTACCATTGTTTCCAGCAATTTCTAAATCATTACACAGGTACCAAGGGTTCACTCAAATCTATCTCAAAAACCCCAAAATTACAACAAGCATTGCTATCATCAGCCATTAGAACAAGAAAATTCAGGAAGTTTCCTACAGACAGAACTTCAGTTTAATTGTGTTTTGCACCTAACAAAACATAGACCAACATGGCAACTAATAAATTCACCACAAAAAAAACAACAAACCAGCAATAAGAAAAGAGTTACGTGTACACACACACACACAAATCCAATATACCTACAAACTCAGGATGCTTAAAACAGTTTTTAAGGGTAAAACACAAACGAGGTGAAGAATTTGCCATTAGCACTTTCACCAAGATGATGACAAAATAGTTACCTCCAAAACATTCCACCTCCTAACAGCTGAGAGTTACCAGGGCAGAAATGAAAAACGAAACAACTTCTCTTAATGAAATGTATATGGACAGTGTCTTAGGATAACAACAGTCCAGTTTGTAAAGTTGCTGGTATGACCCATGGCAGCCCAGTTCAGAGATTGCCCTGATCTGAGTTACAGCTCTCAGCACATATCATGACTACAGGCTTTGAAAATAAAGTATCAACTTTAGCATGGCATTTAAGATTCCTGCTTAGAAACAGGGATAAAGTCACACAAGAATTTCTGCTCCTCTCACCTTCCACAGTAAAGCTTGTCCAATACCAATTACCTCCTTTAAGATCTGTTTTTTTTTTGCCCCGTAATTTCAATATGGAATAGAAGATACTTCCGTTGGCCTTAAAAATACCTGTTTTTTTGATGAAGTAATGCTCTACCTTCGGTAAATTAGAGCAGGTACCTCAAACAAGCAGATGACTCGTGATCATTCAAAACAGGTACTCCAGACAAAGCAATTATTTTGGTAAAACACTCAACCCTTTAAAATAGCAGCAGCCAGAACCCTTAGAAAGGGAATTACCTTACCTGGTTAGGTTGCCACAGCCTGTATGCTTTTATATTGGAGTTCCTCAAAGCTGGGGAAGCTTGAGTAATGGTGGGGCGGACAGTCTGGCATGATAACGCCCTGAGGCATACCAGCCTTGCAGCCAGCATGGTTGCTTAGATAAGGTAGTACTCTGTGATCCTGCAAGTGCACAAGGAAACATGCTTTGTGACATAGTTTTTGGACAACAAGGTACACTTATAATTTATTCTCAATTATAGACTATAATAGAAATGGTATTACCACGAGAGTACTGTAATAAGAGCCAGAATATGCAGTTTAACTCTGCTGGACCTCTATTTGTCTCCCATTTTCATCAGAGACTTCTCTCTCACACAACTTACCCAAAATCAGGTGGTCATACAACTTTCCATATATCTAAATACATCAAGACCCATTATGTACTTACGCCTGAGTTACACTGGCAACTAACTTCCTTTTTAAGACACAACAATGTATCAGCCCTCTGTCCTCCAAATAAACACTAAAAAAGATGCTCTCAGTTTACAAGGTCTTTAGCTAAGATCAAACCCAAGACACTAAATACAATGATATATAATACAGAAAAAGTTTTAGGAACGTTTTAAGCTATCTTTCAATGAAGAAACTAGCTTTACAGACTCAGCATTCAGTCAAGGTCACAGCCTTGTTCAGGTCATCCCGCAGAGTTTTGACCACAGTGCAAAGAAGTGAAAAATGCCAAAAACAATCCTCTTGTCAGAGTAAGTCACTTCTCTTGGAGCTTCAGTTACAAACCCCTGACCTTTGCAAGCAGAAGCGTTTTCACAGACACACGCTGCTCCTGTCACTGCACCTCACTTTTCCACTGGGGTGACACATTCTGCCAAAAACTTACAGCGACAGCTCTGTAACCTTGTTTGGTTTTTTTCTCGCACCTGAAACTACCAGTTCTGAAACCCATATTTGACGCAGAACAACCTAAAGCATAAGACTTAGAACAAGAGTGAACGACAGCATTAAAGAAACCCACCCAAACACTGACGTTAACTGGTAGCAGCCCGTTAAGTGGTAGATACGGCAGCAAGGGCACACTGCGAGGACAGTGCTGCAACACAGCCTAAGGACACCCGTGCCAGCGGGAGCCCCGAGGAAGCGGCCTGCGCCCGCTCAGGCCTGCTGGGCCCTCATTGGCTCTCGACCCGGGCCTCTGCTTGGGCCCAGCTCCCACCGCTCCTCCCCAGCCCGGCCCCGGCCCCGGCCCCGGCCCCGGCCCCGGCCCCGCGCACCTGCGCGGCCGCTCCACACCGCCCGTCCCCAGCGAGAACCCTCCGCGTCGCTGCGTGCCCGGAGCCGGAACTGCCTCCCCTTCCGCCCACAGCAACGCCACTGACGTCAGGCGGCCCCGCGCCGCGCTGTACGCTCGCGGCGATTGGCTGGCGCGGCGCACGTGACCGCGGGGCGTGCCGGCGCCATTGGCTCTTAGCGTCCATCTTTAATGAGGGCAGGGAAGCTTCTGGAAGCCGCCCGAAGCCGGCCTGAGCCTTACGCAACGCTGCGTGTGGCGGCCCCCAAGAGCCGGCGCGGCGGGAGGCGGGCCCGAGCAGCGCTGAAGGGGCGGTGCTGGCATCCCGCCGCCGGGCTGCGGTGCCGTCGGGGGACGGGAGGCGCAAGGAGCGCAAGGAGCGCAAGGAGCGCAAGGAGCGCAAGGAGCGCAAGGCGCGCAGGGAGCGCAGGGCGCGCAAGGAGCGCAAGGAGCGCGGGCTCTGCGTGCTGGCGCGTGCAGGGAGGTGGCGGGCGCAGGCTGCCCGGCTCGCGGCAGCTGCCCGCCGCAGCCTCTGCGGCCGATGGGCGCGCTCCCGGCCTGCGGGAGCCGCTGCAGGTTGCCGGCAGGTGGCACGAGCAGCCGAGCGAAGCCTCCCGGGTTCACTCTGCCTCCCGGGGCAGGGACAGCCGCCCGCGTCGCTCTCCCTGAGCCCCCTCCAGCGTGCCGGCAGGGCAAGCAGGCTGGGGCGCCCACCTGTGACTTGGCCTTACTCGAGGGCTTTGCGTCACCTTTGGCGCCTGCTGCATGTGAATTTAAGCCTTGCCCATCTCACTGTATCAGGAAGTTCAAGACCTTTGCCTTTCCTTCCCTTTCTGGGGGAGCAGCCTTGTCTGAAGTGGGAGATAAAGCTTCCACTGACCTTGGAATCACACCTCTCTTCCCTGTGGGTACATTATGTGCTCTAAGGACCCTATGCCAGATAAGCACAAAACATGTTACTGTATACACAAATTAATGAAGTTAACGCTTCCAGCCCTAATTTTAGCCTTGCCCTGGGCAGAGCGTTGCACTCAGTCTTTCCAGGGGCTTTTAGCTAACCTAATTATTCAGTAGATAGCTTCTTTCCAGCCTCACTTCAACTAGATCACTGAGCTTTTTCCCAAGCTTAACCCTAATCCTAAACAGCCCTCAGAAAGACACAGCAGCCCTTCTCTAGACCAGGAATACCAGAGGGGGATATTATTTTTGCAGCCAGCCCTTCATTTCCTTCAGCAGCTCAGCTCCAGCTTTTTTCCTTTCCACCAGCCCTAACCGTAAGCCTACACTGAGCCAACATCTTAATATTACCGGGCTGAGAATTCTTTCAGCAGCCCCATTTCTTCCTTGCCAGCTGTACATCAGGCTTTCTTGTTCTCTCAATTCTAGTGATAGTCCTAACCCTAGTCTGAGCAGAGAGCCATTGAGAACACAGTATTCTTCAGAGGAGAACTCTTTCAGGAGCACTGTGTTTTGGCAGCCCCTTTCCAGCCCCACTCTACTTACAGCTTTGTAGTTTCTTTCAGCCTTAACATTACCCATGGCATAGTTCTTCACAGCCAACTATGTTGGGGCCTGGGCTATACTGACAGAGGTCAGTGCAGAACAACGCTTACTGTCAGAGGAACAATAAGGTGTTCATGCTCAGCCTGCATTAGCGAAAGTTAGTAACATACATATGTAAGGAAAGTTAGTAACAAACATAAGGTTAGCTAAAAAGGGACAACAAGGGATAGTGTAGAATAGATAACAGTACGGTATTCAAATAACAATGGAGTGTTCAAAGACAGGTGTGAAGAATACACAGTAGGGTATTCAAAGACAAGTGCAGTGTCAGCTGATGTGGTAGGAAAGTTGAAACTAAGAGAGGAGAAAAGTAGATACAGAGTAAAAAGGTAGAAGGTTGGTGATAGAAACATTGAAGCAATCATGCTAGTAAATCAATTATTGTATATTTGAATCAATCAATTGTGCTTGCTTAGAAGCTTTAGTTGTATAAAAGAGGCTTGTTTTTGGCAATAAATCGGAACGTGGTTCGCATCATATTGGTGTTCTCGTCTCACCCTATCCGGAGGACACCCGGCAAAACTAAGATTGAGAAAGCCTTGAACAGGATGAAAGAAATATAACAAATAAAAAAGGTGTTGAATATAGAATTAAGTACAGGAACAGAAGGAGAGTTACGGATACACTTTTGAGGACTGTGAGATTAGCCTCTCTGTATCTTGAAGCCTCCTTGTTTAAACTAGAAGAAAGGAAATAGAATGAACTGCTAGTTCAAAAATGAAAGTCAGATACGAGAGATCAGATGTGGGAGAGGTCTAAAAGTGCAACAGCACATAGGATCTTGAAGAAGAATTTGACTGGTAAAAATGCAACAGAATAATGCGCAACAGAAGGGTGGAAATTCCACAAGATGGGGTATCTAATGGGATTCAAGGTCTGACTCTTACTTGTGTGCTTTCCTTTGGAGTAAATGAAAACGCAGAGCTTTGAAGTTGATTGCCCCGAGGTCCTCTACAACAGAAGAAAAAAACCCACAAAACAGTTTCAGGCCAAAAATATCTTGTTTATTTAGAGACTTCTAGTGTTTATTTCAGAGTTTGTAACACTCTATAATTGTTAGGTACTAAAGGATTCATTATAATAATTATTATTTAAAATTCAGTTATTAGTAGTCATCATTTATGCAAGGAATCCATCTTCTCTCTTTTTCTACAGCATGTAATCAGGTATGAAAATCTCCTGGGACTTTGAAATAAGATCCTCAATCCAGCTCTATCCCAAATTGTTTCTTAAATAGATAGCTTTGCCAGAAGCAACCCAAATCCACACAGGGCCCACACTGCAGCATATTCAGCTCTTGAGACTTTTTCACAGAAACTTGCCTGCTAGCAGTTACTCCTTTTCTCCTAGATGTGGAGGAATGGTTGAGGGACAATGGGCACGGACCCAAAGGGTTAAGACTGGGCCCATTAGGCCCTGGCAGTGTTAGTTTTAGCTGCCTGGATTTAATGCACAATTCAGACCAAGTCCTAAGTCGCGTTGAAACGGCTGCCTGCTGATATGTATGTAGCTAAAAGAACATGTTGTTCTGCAAGGTCAAGGCTGTCCTTGACTGAAGCTGGCAAACCACAGGAAGCAGGACATTGAAAATGAAGAAGATAGCAGCTGTAACCGCAAGTAGATGAAACATGCAGACACAAACCTTTTTGATAAGTAACCTATCAGCTATTGTCACGTAGACAGCTTGCAGCTTGTAATGTATAAAAGATGTAACTTGCTTGGAATAAACAAAGTCTCCTTTTTTACTCACATTGAGTCGGCCAGGATTCTTCTCACCCAGCTGAGGCTTGATCCTTAGGCAAGTGCCAGTACCTTCCTGGCACCTAAGTGTTCAAGACATGTAAATGGTCTAGCTGGTGAAATCAGCATGAGTGGGAGAACAGTAGCCTCTTATGTAAGCAAGTCCCCAACCAAGAGTTTTTGAGTTAAACCCAGCAGGCTGGATCTTATCTGTTGGCACCTCTGTAACATGACGGACTGAGGCAAGAGCTTCAAGTCACTGCCACTTGGTACTACTGCAGAGCTTCAAAGCTGCTGGCTTGCTTTTGCAGTAGTTCAAGCTCATGCTGACAAAAGCATGGAGAACAGGGAGGCAGCAAGGCTCATTGTTTTCTGTGTGCAACCAAATGCACATAGAAAAAATTGCCTTTTAACTCAGATGCACCATTCCTTCATGGCATTGCATTCAAAGACACTGTGTGTCCAACACCTGGATCTGGGTCCAGTGCTGTTTAGCATCTCTGTTAATGAGCTGGATGATGGAACAGAGTGTAACCTTAGCTTTGCAGGTGACACAGAACTAGGAGGGGTGGGTGATATACCTGATGGTTGTGCAGTCATCCAGAGGGATGTCAGTTGGCTGGAGAGCTGGGCAAAAAGGAATGTCATGCGATGCCATTTAACAAAAGAGAATGCAAAGCCCTGCACTTAGGCAGGAGCAACCCCAGCCACCAGCATGGGCTGGGGCCACCCAGCTGGGAAGCAGACTGGCAGAAAAGGCCCTGAGGGTCCTGGTGGGCACCAGCTGAATGTGAACCTCCAGCGTGCCCTTGCAGCAAAGGCAGTGGCAGTATCCTGGGCTATGTTAGGCAAAGCATTGCTGCCAAGCCAGGGGAGGTGTTCCTTTCCCTCTGCTCGGTGTGAGGCCACACCTGGAGTGCCGTGTCCAGCACAAGAGAGATAGGGGCTTACTGGAGAGAGTCCAGCAAAGAGCCACAGGGTTAGTTAAGTGACTGGAGCAGCTTCCACCTGAGGACAGGCGGAGAGAGGTGGGACCGCTCCATCTGGAGAAGAAAGAGCTCAAAGGATCTTATCAATGCACATAGATACCTGATGGCAGGAAGTAAAGAAGGAGCTGGACTCCTCTCAGTGATTCCCATTAACAGCAAAAGAGGCAATGGACACAAACTGAAATAGAAGACATTTTGTTAAATGTAAAAATTTTTAAATGATTTTTTTTTTTTTTGGTACTGTAAGGATGATTGAACAGTGGAACATGTTGCTCAGAGCATCGTGGAGTCTCTGCATGTGGAGATTGTCAAAAGGTGACTGGACACAGTCCCGAGCAACCGGCTTGTGCAAAGAGTCTGGCCTAGATAATCTCCAGAGGTCTCTGCCAACCTCAGATAATCTCTGAGTCTATGAAATATTAACATAACAATGACACCTGAAGGATCTGGAGCACCTTTGTTTTTTCAAGACTGTTACGCACCAATAAGAGGTATTTGGCAAACAGTAAACATTTTCTCCAGGCAATGTGTAAAAAGTGTTATATCCAAAGAAACACAATTACTAAAACCCCCCCAAAGACACTGCTTACTTTTGATTTCTGAGGAACTGTTCACCAATTTTCTAAAAGCAGCTCATCTGATTGCCTGACTCCCAAAGAGCCTAGTCCAAGCTCCCCTCCTCAAGCCTTAAACAAGAAATATCATATATTTTCAACAATAAAGTCAGTCTGTTCTTAGAGATAAATGGTTTCTTAAAGGATTTTGTTGTCTTGCAGTGAAAGTGAGGATCATGAGCAACGCAATCATCTTTCAGGAGATACTACATGGCATTTTCAGCTGTATGTTCTGCCTTGCCAGCTACCTGAAGTGGGACAGTAAAAAACTCTTACATTTAGCCCAGTTCAATTGTAGAAAGCTGCATAAGCCACATTGAGCCTGTTATTGTGTTAATAAATAGGGTCAATGTCAGTTTTGAAGCTTCAGCTTTTAACTTTACAGCTCTGGCATCCTCCTACAGAAAAAGACATCTCTGTCAGTTGTTCACATGGCTGTGTTCATCGGCAGAAAATAAATGAATCTGTGTTAGCAGTATTTCTCCTTAGGGTAAGCTTTGCCATTGAAGTTTTTCAAATCAGAGCTGAAGAAAAATATTTTGAAGGTTTTCTGGCTGTGCTGATTCTAGCACTCCAGATCTATCTCCCAGCAGGTTACAGGGGACTTCTGGACTTAATCTGTTCCTGCTGTTCATGTGACAAACACATACTCATTAAGTATCATGTTCTTATTTTAGGTTAGATATCACAAAACACAGCAGTGTGTGTGTGAATTTGGGGAGACAGTACTGATGTGTGTCACAAAGCCTAGCAAGAAAAAATTGCCAATAAACAGAATATTACTTTACTATGGAAGAATAAGGTATTGCACATTGCTCCTTCCATGCAGAAATCTGAGCATCAAGAATAAGCTGGGATGTGCCCAAAGTGAAGCAGTGCCAATATTTTCTACAGGTGTGAAAATTTTTGATATCTTGATTTATTCAGCCAGATCTCAAAACATTTCAGACAGACAGTTACAGTGGCACCGACCTGTGCTCACACTGAGATCAGCGTCTTCACTCATTTCTTCTACAAAGTTTGCACTTCATTAGTTTTATAAAACATTTTGTTTGAACTGCAGCTTGTATATTTTGAGGTCTTGCATGTATATTGATATTAAACAAGAGTAAGTCCAATGCACTAGTATTGTATCTGGGATTCTGGGCTCCTCGGCTCAAGAGGGACAGAGAACTTCTGGAGAGAGCCCAGCACAGGGCCACCAAGATGATCAGGGGACTGGAACATCTTTCATACAAGGAAAGGCTGCGAGAACTGGGGCTGTTTAGTCTAGAGAAGAGGAAACTGAGGGGAGATCTTACTAACGTTTACAAATATCTAAATGGTGGGTGTCAAGAGTTTTGGGCATACGTTTTTTCTATGGTGTCTAGCATCAGGACAAAAGGTAATGGGATGAAGCTGGAACACAAAAAGTTCCATTTAAATATAAATAGATACTATTTTACTATAAGGGTGATGGAGCAGTGGCACAGGCTGCCCAGAGGGGTTGTGGAATCTCCTTCCTTGGAGGTCTTCAAGACCCGCCTGGACATGTTCCTATGCAACATGATCTAGGTTGACCTGCTTCTGCAGGGGAGTTGGACTAGATGATCTCTAAAGGTCTCTTCCAACGCTACCATTCTATGATTCTATGATTGGAGAAAAAGTTTGTGTGTGTTGGTGAGGAAATTCCCTACACGCTGGATAATGAACATCATCTACAAGGAACTTCACATGTTATATCTTTCTTGCTAAAACAATCACAGAATCACACACAGAATCATAGAATGGTAGGGTTTGGAAGGGACCTTTAGAGATCTGCTCAAGCAGGTCCACCTAGATTAGGTCACACAAGAACGAGTCCAGGTGGGTTTTGAAGACCTCCAGAGAAGGAGCCTCCACAACCTCCCTGGGCAGCCTGTGCCAGTGCATTGAGTGCATTGTGGCAGGCATTTTTGGTGCAATATCTTCTGTGTTGAATGAGAGATGTCTCAGTTTTTGTATGTGTCTAAAAATGGTGTTTTGAGCACAGCAAAACTAGTCAGCCTTCTGACAAACACCTAATTTTTACATACATTCATGTTAAAAATAATTTCAGAAGAGAAAACAAACTATATATCTGTTTGCAACCTCTGAAACAGCCTGGAAAACAAAACAATACATCTTGAAGAAGGAAACAACTAGCAGCTTTGCTTTAAATGTGTATTTTCATACTGCTAGAAGGGTTCTACTTTGTCACTACTCTTTGTGGAAAACAATGCCATGAGTACACATAGAAGTTTGCTCTGTGAGTACTCTGCACACTTCAAACTTACTAAGAAAAGTGTTTCTGGTAGAATTCATGGAAATGTGCACGTCATAGGGTAGTTTTATTGGAGGAACAAGTTCTTTAGTTTGGGGTCTTTTGAGTTAATACAGTGTTTTCCTCCTTGGGCATACTAAAGGAAGAAGCGTTGTATCAAGCTGTGGTGATAAAGAAGCTTTTGCTCTTCAAAGGACCAAATGAGAAAGAAAAAAATCTGTTGTGAACTTCTGCTGAGAAATTCCTGCATCATTTTTTTGATCATTCCAATTCAGGCCCTGTTTTCTAGGAATTGTTTTGGTTTTATATTATCTGAGAGGATACATGACCCAGCTTGCATTCAGTGTTTTTTTTGTCGGTTGGATTCCCTACAGCCTTACCAATAATCCTGAAATCCTGTCTCTAATCTGCATCTGCTTCCTTAGGGAAGAGGCACAGGTACCTTGGCTCTGGCTTTCTTAGCAGTACTCTCTTTTCTGACACAGACATTTCCTCTTTCTTACTCTGGGTCTTCCTGTGGTGACTGCAGGTGCCCAGACCTTTTCTCACTACTTCTCGCATTTCCCCAGGCTTCCCCTTGGGCACAGTTCTAACAGTCTTGGTCTGCTTCCAAGCCTGCTGTGTTTTATCCTTGCTTTCTCCCTGACCTTCATTGATCCCTTCTCTCTTCTTTTTCCTCTCCCATACCAGCTGCAAAATTGCAATCAACCCTTGGTTAAAGGAATTTGCAGTCCCTCCCTTTATTATCTTAACAAGAAGTCCACTTGCTTTTTTTCAGACATTAAGCAGCGATTTGTTTCAAAATATATTATGGGATTCATTCAGGCCTAGACAGCCTTTAGCCATTTAAAGAAACCTTTTTGCCCTACCAAATATTAATGCTAAATTTTATGAACTACTAAAATAAATCTTAAAAATCTGAGGTTTGATAAGTCTCATGTTTTCCATTAATTATGTATTTTCATTTGGAAAATGAGGACTAAAGCAGTCATTTCTATTCCTGAATTTAAGCAAGGTTAAAATACATGAAGGTATATAAACTTGGATTTCAAATCCCCAGTTCAGTAAATTGCTTGTGAGTAAGTATGATACCACTTGGAACAACACTCTAATGTATTTTAAGTTAAAGCACATACTCAGAAGTGTTGCTTTAGTTACTCAGGAGTAGTTCTTTGGTTACTCAAGTGCTCAGAGGTACATGAAGATGAGTGCTTTGGTGAACAAGGACCTGACATTGTGCAGTTATAAATGAATACATAAGGTAGAACATTTTGTTCACTGAAGATTCTATTTGAATAAATTGTACATAAAAGGACATTTATTTTTCTTGATCCATGCTTTAGAGTCTATAGCATGAATTATTTATTTACATCAGATGATAGAAACAAAAGCTAAAACGATTTAAAAATATTTTTCAATGAAAGGGTGAAATCCACATTTACAGCATGAGACCTGTCAACCTCCAGGAAATTGCTATTCATTCTGTTTACATGCAACAAATACTCATTTTCCTAAATGCCTATGAACTCCATACTGCAGCAAAAAACGACCTGTGGCTTTTACCAAAATTGCTGTTTGTGCTTTCTAATTACTTTCAACATGCAGGGCACTGTTCTTCTGTAACTTCTTGGAAAAAAAGATACCAACACAAACCCATCCCTGTTTGAAATTCAGTAAGCTTTGATTTAAAGTGATTGGTTTCCACCTGGAAGGAGTGAAAATTTCTTCTTGGGAAGTTTATTACTACATTAAATGATGCAAATTAATTCGTAATTCTTTCAGCTCATTCTCTTGGGAACAATTATACAAGGAAATTATTGATGTACAAGAAAACAACAGTTAAAAATCTCAAAGGGCAACAGAGGTGTGGAATATATGAAAACATTTAGACCTAGCTAATAGCAGAACTCAGTTATAATAGTAACGGTTCGTAAACCAATTCTAATTTCTCCTTATAAACTGATAGCTACACAGTGCAGACAAGGAATCAAAGATGCTGGCAAAATGAGTTTCCAGTCAAAGGCCACGTTCTCAATGAAATACTGTGGAAACACAGTGTGAAGAATTGAACACACACTACCAGGGCTTCTAGGATCACAGCCAAATTTAAGGCTTCGGTCAGTTCAACATTTTCAGTTTCTCTGATGTATACCATGCCATGGTGTCTGCATACAACACTATTGTTTCATTGTAAGACTCAGCACTCTGATAAATGAGCCCAGTATTTCTGTCTGGATAATGAAACCCTCTCAGTATCCATATTTGATAAAAAAAAAAACAACACAGAATTGCTTTTTAGGCTTCTTTGATGATTTTTTTTCTCCTTTTAGCAAAATGTTTAACAACTAAGCTGCTTTCCATTTTTCGTTTCATAATTTAACTGGCATGTTTTTAATGTTACATATCTAATGAAAACATCAAATATTTTTACAATCAGAGTCATAACACAAGCTATCACCAGGATACCTGTAAATGCTCTTGACTATCTGCTTCCAGCACTACCTGACATCTGACTATCAATGAAAAGCATGAGAGGGGAAACATATTCCCAAAACACTGTGAAACAAGCATCACTACTGAGGGAACTTCGCCCATGATGTGGGCATTACTTTGTCTTAAAGAACTTGCCCTTTTTTAACTTGAAGCACAGCCACACCAATACAACACAGAGAGATTAAGCCTCTGTGGACCAGTACCTCTTTCCTTGAGATCTCCACACTGAAAATCTGATTATAGCTTAATACATTGGGGCAAGAGAATCAACAGGGACATCACCTGAACTGAGAACTGATTTGATTATGGATATGCAGCAATAAAATAACTTGCAGGAGAAAAGCTCACATGCTTTTCTCTACAGGCTCTATGGAGTACTCTTTACACATGAGAAACCTTTACATTTGAAAAAAAATAAGACACACTATAAATATTTCTCTATTTTCGGAACAGCATAAGAACTGAAATCATAAAAATCTAAATAACATGAAAATAAATCCTCAAGAAGTGTGGACACAGCATACAAATCACCCAGACAGAAATCCAGGTTCTAAACACAGTGATATTTATTGTATTCTATCTAGTAACAAGTGGGCCACTTCCAAAGCTCACTCCTTCCAAATGTTTCCCGAATTGCAAATTAGAGACAGCGTTTTCATGATGTGCATAAAGGAAAAGAGAACTCTCTACAGGGTCAAAAATAGTATTGTTGAAAATATTGGTCAAATACCTGTTCTGTCTTGTTCCTGCAGTTGTCTGACTGGATCAACGTATTTCCTTTCGCTAAGCTAAAATAGGCAGTTTGCTTCCAGAGGAACAATTCCATCTTGCAGTTCAGTTAAGGCTACGGAGAGAAATCAAGGATTATTACCTATCTAATGCCATCGTTCTGTATATTTAAAAGAACATATAGACTTACTGGAAAAAGAAGTAGACACTTTATGCACAATTAATTTAACATTTCTGTGTAACTCAGATTCCACTAGCTAGTTTTCTCTTTGTTTGTTCCAGAGTCCAAAATCCCCATGAACTGAGAGAAAAAGAGATGCCAAGGAATCAGAACAACATTTCTGAGTGAGAATATGGACAAGGGGCCATTATGGTTAAACAGTTTTCAAATGCAAATTTAATATATGAAAATACAAGCACAAGTTCTTTTTGCTGAGGGCAGGAGAAAGTTATTTTTCATGTCATGTTTATTCTTGCCCTTAACCCTTCCCCTGCTAAACCAACAATATAGAAAACTTCAGAGGAAGGACAGGCTATATGAAGAGGTCTGTGATAAGCTGTGGGCAATGAGAGGGTGAGGCTAGAGCAGGATTTTTATAACCAAAAACTTCATTCTGTAAGACTTTGCTTCAGGCTATCAAATGAGAAACAAGGTGATGGCATCAATTTGATTCTGGAGGGTCATGGGGCTATATGAGAAGGCTCTGATTTAACTTAACTTGAAATGCCATTTCTCCAAGGACAAAATGGACAGAGGTATTCCACATCACCACTGAAGTGATTTCTTATAAGGCTAGCACCAAAGTTCAATGGCTGAGATCCCTCAGCTGCTGCCTGTGTGATATGCCTCTTTGGAAGCAAACCAACAATGTCAGCCTTGCATAAATGTAAGTGCCAGATGCATTTTTTCCTTTGAAGTCCACAATCTCCGAAGATCAGGGTAAAGCCCTGGAGAAAACAATACTCAAGTTAAATATCATAATTGTTCTTGAGAGATCACTTCAGTAGCTATTCTAATTATTCATGGTAATTCCCTATCTATATAGATAGCAGACAAAGTGTCACACAAGAACAGTCTTTCAGAAGGAGTCTCTCACCTGTAGACACAAGTATAGAGGCCTGAGTTAACATAAAAATGCATCAGTCTGCAGATAAAAAAGATGAAAGCTCCTCTAAATATCAAGCTCTGGGTTTGGTTACTGGATTTCTGCATTTTGGCCTTTAGCATCTTCATCATTCAGAAACCAGCTGCTGATTACTTCCAAAGCAAAATCTGTGATATAAATGCATGAAAGCATGAGACACTGAAGGAAATAACTTTAAAAATGCAGCAATGCCTCATTGATCCAGCAAATTCACTTAGGCTGCTGAAGTGTTCCCATCCCTGTTATCAAAGAATTGCTAATCCACTGGAGGTGCCCAGGTGAGACCTACCTCAAGTGGTACTGCTTTCTTCCCAGTAACCAGAACGCAAATGAACTGGAATTTTCAGTCTTGACATGAAAAACAGTCTTCTTTCCTTTGAACTGGATATTGTTCCACTTGTGATCGCAAATTAGAAGTGAGCGAGTGCCAATAAAACACCTTGGTTTAAAGATATTTACAGGAAGTCTCACTTATTGCTAAATGATGGAGAACAGTTATAATCTATTACAGTTAATTTACTACTACATAAGTAAAAATGTGCTAAGAGCAGCACACTTGTTAAATTTAAGCTCACTTAATGATTACACAGAGCTTGGGAATAACATCCTGTTAAAGAGTAAGCGGTAAATGGATGTTTTCTTTAGAAACATTCATTTTGGGAAAATACGATGACTGAAGCCCTTTAAATTTTTTGCTGCTGATAAAATTAAATAAAAGATCAGAAAGTTGACTAGGAGGCATTTCTTCCTGTAGTGGATAAAGGCTACTGGCTCTAATTCTCCACCCATTACAGCAGGTGGAGCTGAAGTTAGTCCTGTTATCTTGCTGTATAACTCTTACAACAGATTGAAAAGAAAATCAGATCAAATACTAGTCAGGATACTACCTATTATCTAGTCTGTTGGTTTTGTTTTTTTTTTTTTCTCACCACCACAGTATTTGAAAATGGGATGTATTAAGTGAATAACAATAGCAAAATTCCAAGCCTCAGATGAAAAGTGGTGTTTTCCTCTTTATGGAAGTGAGGATTTTAGCTGAATTGGGGGTATTTTTTGGGTAGGGAGTAAACTTGTTAATACTGAGTTGGTGATGAGAACGGTGAGGATAAATAAATAGTGAAGAGATGGTACAGTAACACCCCTACTGATAGAAAGATGTTCTCCAAGTGTTAAACTTCAGCATGTTTCATCAATGAGCTTGGAGATGATTGGTCGGATTTCTTATGAAAAATCATGCATAGAAAACATTTCTTGCCTTCATTCTTATGCTTCAACCTGGGTTTGTCACCTTTGTTCAACACTATTTCAGACCCAGACATACTCAGAAGAAAGGACACTGAGGCTAGAGAATTTCTAATTCAAAAGGCAAACATTTCAAAATATTTCTATGGCATAGTTGAAATATAGTTCAGTTTAGTGATGGTCTTGGCAGTGTGAGGGTAGTGCTTGGACTCAATGATCTTAAAGGTCTTTTCCAACTGTAACATTCTATGATTCTATGATTTTGGAAAAAAATATTTTAGTTTTGAGATGAATTATGAAAGTAATTTCTAAAGTTACATTTTCACCCAACTCAGCCATTCCTAAGTATGAAGATGACTGTAGCCCCATTTCTTCCCCGTGATGTTCAGTATATGTGGCATTTTTGCATTGAATATATTTGTGAAAGAACTTGATTTAAAAAAAGAAAAAAAAGTCTTAAGTGTGAAAAACCCTCCACAGCAATCCAAATACACCAGTTTTAGGTAATTTTTTGTCACCATCTTTTCACATAAAAGCTTTCTGTCCTGGTTTAGGCCCATCAGGGAACAAAAGACAACGATTAGCCTCAAGTACCAAAGACTTAAGGATTGTCAAAGGCCAGGGAGAGCTTAATTGCTGCTTAAGGTCCAGGACAAAACAGATCAGGCTACTTGGCTTGGGGAAGAAAACAGAAAATAATTAAATACCAACTAAAGCATAAAACCCCAAAACAGAACCAAAACAAACAACACAGAATGGTACAACATCCTGTTTGCTTCCAAGCAAAAAAAAAAAAACAAAAACCCAAAAACAATATACAGAGAGATCATATTTTTGAACACGAAGTAAATGCCAATATGCAGCTTTTACATAAGCTCTATGCACCTAATGCATCTGTTTCATAAAACAAACTTGTTTTCCTAAAACTCTTGATCAACTCTTGATCTGCCCATCCGGCAAAATACCGCAATAGACTGACAAAAGTCAAAAGCATATTTAGGTAACCATCTTATAACAGGTTTACTGAATTTTACCCTGGAAAGAACTTATGCACAACACAGGCTCTGAAGTCTCACATGATTTCCCCAGCAATTATGGAACTTGTAATTGAGGTGAAATCTCAGGATTATCCTTTCAGACACCCATTCTGTATGAGATAGAAGATTACAACCAGGTTGAGTCCAGTTCTGTGGCTAAAAATCGTGACATGAAAAAAAAAAGAAGTATGGATAATTTCCAGTCTGCATGTGTATAGTTTGCACAGGACATGCAAGAAACATGCTCCTGCCAGAGCACCTCTGCCTTTGACTTACTTTCTCTTTTCCCCTATTCCTTTATGCCCAAGGAACCTTGTAAATACTTGATGATGTATCTTCAGGACCTCATGTTGTAATATGGAGTAATTCTTCAGAAAACTGCTGAATTTGATTTGGCAGCAACAAGGATCTTGATTTCTGTTACAGTCCTCTACAGTAATACTGAGAATCATACTGGGTAGGTATTACCAAGAGAACCAAAAATTACAAATTTTGATGGGTATTGCCAAAAGAACCCAAAGGAATGAGAAGCTGCTAAAAATTAAGGACAAGAGTTTATATCTGCTTCCCTTGGCTGCCTCTGTCTCACTGTCAACCACAGTAAAACTGAGGGTTTAGCGATATTTCCTTTTAGCATGAACAGAAATAATTGATTGTAAAAACAAACTCAATGAAATATTCGGTAATAAAATGGCCAAGTCACTAAATAATGCATTCAACTGGCTCTAGGGGTTGACCTTTGCAAAATTCCTTGGAGGTGAAGTGAAAACTATTTATTTTTTCAATGGTATATTCCTGGGGAAACACTGCTCTGAGAATTCTATATTTCACAATGCATATTCTTCAGTGGTGACGTTCTTCCTTCTTAGCATGGAATCGATACCCTGGTATAGTGCTAATGGGCACTGTGCTTTTTGAGGTGCCATCTTTCAGAAGAGAGTCTGAAAACAAGTTCTTGTCTCTGTGATTTTGATGTCTCCTGTGGCACTTTTCCCCTGTCTTTTTTTTTAATAATAAAAGTGTTAGCATCAATGGCCACAGTCCAAAGTTGGGTAATTACATTCTGTCTCCCTAAATTTTGCTTTGTGCTGTTTTAATTTAATATGGTGCTACTCTTCTCTTCCTGCCCTAAGTTGTTTTGTGTCATTGCTGGACACTATTAAATAACCTCCATATTTCCCCCGAGACAGATGCACTTAAGCTTGTGGGTAAGACAAAGGCTGCACATGAAATTTGTGAGCTGTTCCCAGAGAAGGAAACACAAGCTCACTTGCAATTATTACACGCCAATGTTTACCTGGACAAACTCCAGATTTTCTGCTCCCCTCTAGTAGTTTATTTTCATTTGGAATTTAACTACACAAATGAAAACAGCAAACATAGGGAACACTGTCCCTTCTCAAGAGGTCGCAAGGCTCATGCATGGGAGGACTTTTTCAGCAGGCAAAGTAGTTTTATCCTCTGTCAGAGAACATGAGCTGTTACAAGCGGCTTTCTTCTAAAATAATGGCAGTTACCCTGTCACAGTCCCGCACCCGCTTTTCCCGTCTTGTCCCTTGTGGAGGGTCCGTTTGTCCTCCCAGGCCAATTGAACAGTGCCATAAGCTTGCTCCTGCTCAGCCCTCAGTGCTCATCTAACAGACAACAGAGCTGCCCCTCCAGCAGACAAATTCAAATGGGCTTTATGTGAGCCTGCGAGAAATGAAGCTAACCCCAGCACATTTTTGGATACAGTTTACAAAGTTATCTTCCTGGTGGTCTTCTGGTGGTACCTAAACACATTGAAGATTAGCATTATTATTTTGAGAAGATAAAAAGTAGCCCTGAGAAAAATAGCTATTAGGATATAACAGATGGGAATACTGAAAGAGGGAGGAGCTGAAAGAGCTCATCATAATGAGGAGTGTAACACAATATCTTCCATGAATACAGAGAGTTGGACCTGCAAGCCCCATGAATACCAACAAGGAGACCTTGCCTATGACACTGGAGCCTCTGTCCTTTGCCTGAGTAACCTGAGCAGAAGGGGCAGATGGTGCTGTGTGTTGCTATAGGTCTAAAGCAGTTTTTATTGACTGAAGAGTCTGTAAGAAAGCCTGGCACTTGCCCAGAAAAGGCTCTGGATTGGAGCCTACTGGAACCAGGAGAACCAGTCTGCTTTTGGCGTCACATGGAGAGCAATAAGTCCAAGTCCATCCTGAAATAGTTTCAGAGAGGCACCAGCAGTGGTCATGACACAGCTGCTGGGTTTATGCTTAAGGCCAGGAGATTAGCCAGAGCTTCAGTGCAAATGCTCCATGTGTTATTCCCTAGGCTTCCGTCAAATACTGCACATTGCATGCTTCTAGAAAATGCAGTATCTGGAAGTAAAAGCATCTAGGAGCCATGTGCACTAGGCATTGTTAATCCAGAGAAGCAAAAGGCTTGAATCGAACATTTTTCATTGGCATGAAGCCCTTCTTGTGTAGGCATTGCCTCTTAGAACTGAAGTCAGTTGAGAAGCACTGTCATGAGTTTTTACAATTGTTCGTGCATTCTTTACTGGACTAAATCATTCCAAGGGTGTAAATCAAAGTAAGCAGGTCTTCTTCAGCTTGATTGAAAAGTATGCTAAAATTAAATATTAAAAATATAAAACATCAGGTGCAGGCTGCATAACCAGAGCCATCTAAAACAGGCTTATGGCTAGATCTTATTATAGATATATAAAAAAAAATCATGTAACTTAAGTTAAAGTCTTAAGTTAAGTCTTCACTTTAAAATAAATCATAAGAGTGTAACTCTTTTGCTATAAATCATCAACACTCCACCAATATTCTAGTTTACTATATCTGAGTAATCTTAATCATACATTATCTCACCTGGCTTTAAAACATTGCCAGAAGTTCTGGCTTTGAGGCTGTTACGCTGACAGTGTTGCTGCTCTTGCTTCCATGCCCTTTTTTTTTTTTCCCTTTTAAAATACAACATGCTTTTATTGTTTCATTTAAAGACATCTAGCATTTCCTCCTGGTGTCCAAAGACATTTTGCATGTAAAAACAACAATTAGGACCTTAAATCACCACCATCTGCTTATCTATAGCAAGATTCAACAGTAAAGGTGGTCTTTATTGAGCCCTCAATGGAAGTCATGTGTCTGTACAATTAATTTTAATTTTCTTGATAAAAAGAAGACTGTTTCTTTAGGGATCCCTATTATTACTTTGGGATGCTCTGCAACAAGAACAGTAAAAGAACCTTAATTTTTTGACACTCATCCCCTTCACTCTAGTGTGACTTTTTGTTTTACCAGGTATGTAGTTTGTGTCTGGTCCTGGCATGCCATTAGATTGCAGAATTAAATGTCTTTATAGATTTACTGTTAGTCTCTCAGTGGCTGAGGGGAAAGGTGTACTGACAAATATGATGGCTTTTTTTCAAGTAGCTGAGCTATCCTTAGTGACCCTCTGAAAAAAAACCAAACAAACCCAAAACCACAAGACCCTGTAATACCAGGGTTTTAATGGGGCAATAAAACAAAAAAGCTGAAGAAAAAAACAAGCCAGTCATTTCTGGTGGAAAGTGCAGATTAAATAATTGAAGAAATTTGCCTTCTGTAAGTATCAGCAGCAAAAAAAGACTCAAATAGGTTTTAAACTTGCATGAACTATGATTCTGAGAGACTTTCACAATAAAAAACACACCTTCTCTGTTCAAAGAGGAGGATGTGGGAAAGAAGAAGGTTGATAAGTTGACATCCTACTTTAGGTGGATCACTTTTGCTTCTAATGAGGACAAGTACCAATTGCAGTGCAGCATAAAGGCAGACTTCTGCTGCTCTCTGATTTCACATTTGACCCTTAAAATACAGTGTGGGGGTAGCAAGTCGATTTTTACTTCAGAATGTTTTTTAAAATCTCATTGTTACAGTTGAAACTATCCCAATACACTTTCAGAGGCAGAGCTCGTTGCACTACATAGATAAGTTTTGGGTTTTTTTAGAACTTAGATCCAAAACATATTTAATTGGCTTTCACTGAGGTGTATGACAAGTGTTCTGAGTTCATAGCACCTAACACTGACATATTCCATACTAAAACCACAGATAAAATTCCTAACATTTACCGTTTCAGTTATACCAGAAGGTAAATTAAGAAAACCTATGTTTTTAACATGCCTAGTAGTAACTACTTTAAATACAATTACATAGTTGCTCTGTACATAAGATTGTTCAAATTTATAGGGTTATGACATTTCACACTACTTATCCTACTTGCCACTGTGGCCCAATATTGAGACACCTTGATACTCTAGCACAATTGAAAGAGGGGAAAAATTCAGGAGCATTTTTTAAAGCTGACACTGATTGATAGGAGGAGCTTTATTTCCTCTCAGCACGTGAGCTGGGATCTGTCTATCCGAATTACAGGTCTGCAAAACGAGTGTCTGAACTCTTTTTCTAGATTTATCTCCTCCTAAGGTAGAAGTTGAACAAGCACAGATGGGTTATGCTGTAGAAACAGCTAGTCCCTTGACTATGCAAAAGTGTAGCCCCTCAGCTCAGAGAGATGACTCTAACCCTAGGTCTGTAGCTGAGTTGTTCATCACCTAGAAATTGGTGGCACCCAGCCATTGCTCTTTCTTGCTCATGCTAAGTGCAGCTTTGCTTTAGCTCTATAAAAAACTACGGAGTATGAAGGCAGTTAGGTGGTATCTGAGTACAAGTGAACAAATGAGGAGGAAACGAGACGGAATGAGGAGGAAATTGGACAAATGTATACACAATGCAACACACAGTCCAGAAAGAGGTCACATCTTACATTGTTCAGGTGGTGGATACTTCAGTTAATTTGCAAGGAAAAGTGATGTTCAGAGACCACATGTATAGACCAATTGAGTGAAATCCTGATTCAGCTGAAATCAAATAAAACATGATCCTGAGCAGGATGAGGACTTCAGCCTTTTTCTGTAGAAAGGGCACATTTCTAATACAACTACCATAAAGGAAAGAACTCTGGGGTTCTTTTCAAGGAATATTCAGAAGCTTAATTCCATCCTGATGAACTTACTGCCCAAAGAATATAACATGAATTAAAGGTTTAGGCAAATGAGTTATTGCAGTACTAGATTCAGTCTTGGACTCTCAGAAGGATGCTAGCTTTGAAAGTTCCAGTGAACATTCAACTGCAAGCAGCCCTCCCATCTCCAACACACTGGGAGAAAGCAAGCTGGTATTTTTGCAATACTTCCCAAGGACAGCAGTAGATGCATTTTTAATTTAGACTACATTGTTCAAGCCTATCCACTCCACAGTGCTCTGGCCACAAATCAATTGCTATTTATCAACAGCTGTATGATTCTGTAAGAATCTAATAAAGGCCAAGGGTGGTGGGCAGCACAAAAGAAAAATCAAGTTGCGTGGCTTTAGCTAGCCAGCTAATTCTGAGTTCTGCAGCACTCAGCAGGAAGAACTTGTAAGTGTTGTGTGTGAACGCAAACATCAAAGATATCTGATCTAAGTGTGAGCTGTAACCTGACACACAAAAGAACATATGACCTTTAACTCCATGAAATATCTGTCAGCCAGCTAGGGCTAGGGCAGAATCTACATGCAGTGCCTGTGAAGTGTTATCCTCTTTTCAGGCCATCCAGGTTTCGTATCTTTTTTTCCCAAACGTTACAAAATGAATTGACTACAACCACAGCATTCATGTAAAAGCAACATATCTGATATGAGTGATATGGATAACACCACCTTTCATCAAAAGATCCCAAGGGTACTATGCATCTTATTCACAATAGCTCCAGTCCTGTAACAAAATCTTGCTTAAATTTATACACAAGCTGCTCCACTGAAATCTAATAATATGTGCAAAAGCTCTCAGAGTCAGGGACTAGTACTGCAAAAGAATTATGTTTTTCTTTGCTGATAGCAAAACTCTCTGTAGGGCAAATACAAAAATAAACCCTGTTAACTGCTTGAATTCCTTGAGGAATTATGGATATCAGATCTGGGTTTTGTCCAGGCCACAGGGACCATCATCCTACTCTGGCTGATAATACTCCTAGATACTTAATGACAGAAGATAAGCAGGATTTTGTGCAGCTGACAAGCCAAATACTCTGTTGGGAAGGTCTGAGCTTTTAAATGAACTTTCTCAACTGGATGACTAATTCTTTGGCAAAGCCAGAAAAAAACCCACAATACAAATGAGCCATTAGGGTGAGAGAAAGAGTGCCTGATGTTCAGACAGATTCTGTTTTTACACATCATTCTCTGTAACCTCAGAGACAGAAAACTATGTAATGTGCTACCATGAAATGAAATAACCCCACCTTCCCCCAGATTGTTTTACTAACAATGTCTGTAAAGGTGAAGTGAGAAACAATGCATAACCTTTTATTTTACTGAAGAAGAATAACTGCTTTTGTAAACACATCAATAATGAAAAAGCTTTGAACCCCATTCTCATATAGGCTGTCAGATAGTGCTGGTTGCCAAGTTGTGATTGCATCACAAATATGTGTCTAGAACATGCCACAAACCTAAGCACAGTATAAACATGATTGTATAACCTGTCTCATCACATGGCTGAGTTGTAGATGTGAATGTCACCAGAGTCTAGAGTTTTGGCTTTGGTCAAGTCTGCTATCAGCAGGAGAGGATGAATTTCAGAGTTAATTTTAAGTGTTAGTGCTCTTTATGCTTAGATCTAGCAACTGCCTCATGGAGTCAGACTGATGGTCCATTCTTCCTGACTAGTAGTCATGGTCTCTTGGCAGAATAGCTCCAATGTAAATAGTGAGGAGTGATGAAAAGCAAATTTCAGATCTTTCTCTGAACTTTGGTGAAGTTCCAAACCTCTATTTGGACTCAGATCTGACCCTATGCCAACCAAAACTTAAATTGGGATTGCTATGCTGATTGCTCTAAGAAATTACCAAAATGCATTTCTGTTTGCAGTCCCTTCTGCAACAGCCTTCTTCACTGACCTTCTAAGGGAATCATACTTCTAAATATACAAAATAATAAACAGGCAATAAGCACATTACTATTTTGTGTCTTTTCTCCCTTCCCATGCAAGTCCCATTACAACAGTTTGCAGTAAGCATGGAAGTACTCTTGCAATTATTAAGCATTGTAGTGAAGGCAGGTCCTTTGCAGTATAAATCACACACAACACACCCTTCTGTTTACCTACCTTACAATTCAATTCAGTTAATGCCCCTTAAATAAGACACACTCCCTTCCCAGAAGGCAGTCATTTGTCAGTGTTATCAGATAACTGCTTATTTTGAGCTGTTAATAGAAATGCCATTGTCTGCCAAGTGTGGTAAGCTCCTGCCTGCTGCACAAGTGGAATTCATTAAAACAAAATCTGGGGGAAGAGATCTAACCTCTAACAGTCTTCAGGGGTAAAATGATAGTATTTCCAGAACCAGTGAAAGAACTGGAGCTGTGCTATTTGGCAGTTTAACATCAGAAGAAATGCAAAGTAAAAAGAAAAGAAAAAAAATCTTTTAAAAACAACTAAGTTCAAACATATCACTGCCAAATCCTCTTCACTTGGAATGCCTTAGGTAACAAATCCAACCTATACTTTAGTCTGCATACACTACAAAAGAAACAACCCAACCTGCTGATGTGGAAATCTTGAAACAGCATGAAATGACAAATTATATCAGTATTTTACTGAAAGGCTAGACCAGCTTTTGTGTCTCCTAGAGATATTTCAAAATACTGGGACCTAGGAGGTGAAAGAATAAGTGGATCATAATTTAATGTCTCCACCTATCTAGTTCCAATTCAGAAAATTAAACTGTCCTGTTTTACATTGATGTTTTTATGATCTTGTGTTTCCGCAAACTCAAAAGTCTCCCGTGTCCTTGGCAGAGATGAAGGCAACACTTGCTTTTCATCCAGCCAGAAACGTGGACACACTCAGCAAACCTGTTAGGGGGCCCTTGCTAGACTGCTGCCCTCTCCATGCAGATACATGTGCAGACATCCACAAGAGACACATGTCGGAGCTGCTGCTCAGCTGAGGCCCAGCTTGGCAGAGTGGAGAAGCCAGAGGTTTGTGATCAGCTCTGGCTTATTCAGGGGCACCCCTCAGCAGTCAGAAATCAGGCATCTGAAGGTCACTCTGGCTCTCCACCTCTCTCTCCCAGCCTGGTATCTTCTCTACAAGGTGTGCTCTACGTGCCAGTTAATGAGGAAAGCCATCTGCTAGATGAGTCCTAAACTTGTAGCCCAAAAGACCCAAGGTTGATGGCCAACATACTGCTTCAGTAGCTTTGATCCTTGCTGGCGCAATCCAGAGTAATGGAGTCCCTGCTCTCCCAGCAGCTCTGCTCTCAGGATTATCATGTTCCTTCCCCCTCATCTTGCTAGGAAAGCTGGGAGAAGAGCTAGCAACTTCCCACTAGAAAGAATCCAGCGTGCGTGGAAGCAGTACAGAACAAAACTCACAAGTCCACAGAAGCAGAAGCAGATTCTTCTACCTTCACCTCAAGACTGGAAGGCCTGTGTCTCCCACTGCTCTACCGTTGGAAGCATTTACCCTGGCCCACTTTCCCCAGCAAAGTCTATCCTCTCATTACTCTGTTGTGGTACTTTCCACAAAACTGCTAATGCCATCAGAAGCCAGAGGGAAACAGAATATCAGGCCTGTCACTTTTTGTTTTTTTTTGGTTTTTTTTCCATCCTGCAGAGTCTTTTAAATTGTTCTGCATTTAATAATCCACATCCCTGTCTTATGTCCCACTTTCAGACTCAAATCCTTCTGATTCCTTCTATCAAAGTGACAAAATGAAGGGTTCTTTTTCTTAAATATATATTTTAACAAAACCTATATGGAATATGCTCACTTGGGTTACTGATCTGGAAAATGTGCTTTGTCTTTCTTCCAGAGAACATGCACATTTCAGATTTCCCTTAAGCTTTCATAATTGTTTCTGATCTTGATGGTTTTACTTTGTCAGTCCAGCTGATACCAACCAGATGCAAGAAATCGTTTGAGGGTGGATTTTGTCTAGGAGAGAGCAGGGGAGAAAACCAGCAGTACAATTCTGTTAATTTCTCATTTTGTTGTACAGACATGTCGTGGGCATTTGCATATTCTGGCTGTGAAGAGAGCTATAAGCGGATGACATGGCAGGAAAGGCTTGAAATGTTATTCAAGACTTAAGGTGTAAGTGTTTTTTAAACAACAAACATTTCATATAGAGAATACTCCAAGGAAAAGCATCATATTGTGCACCTTGCTTGAGCTTATTCTCACAAATATCATAAAGACTGAGATACTGAACATAAGTTTGTATATGTGAAGTGTGTGTACATCTCAGTGAATGTATTCAAGACCTTTCAATTTAGCTCCCAATCCTGGTAGATAAAATGCTAGCTCCTGTAGCTCCTGCTTTCAGTGTTTTGCACAGCTCCATCACTGCATTTGTCAGCTGGCCTCGGAATGGAAGGAAAGATGAGATAGGAATTATCAAGATACAGCTTATAATGGCTGAGTCATAACACTAAACTCCTCTAACTCAAACTAACAGGATCATTTAGGAGATATGACTTGCTGTGACACCTGCTGAAGAGGGGAAACTGGGTACTTAACATTTTAGAATAAAACTCAGAGTTTGCCTTCAGCTGTGTTTAGTGCCTGAACAAACTCCAGGGCAAAAACTCAAGTGCCAATTTAATACAGACTTCCTTTTGGGGAGACTCATTAACGTTGTACACAACTGCTTAAAAAAGGTTAAAGTCTTGGCAGAAAACAGCAATAGCAAGTATTGATTCAACTCTAGAAACTCTCCAGCACTTACCCTGAGACTCACTAGCCAGGGAAACATTAAAACACTGAGCACAGTTTCACCACCAAGGCACACGGCAGCCCGTGGCCCAGGGGGCCTGCAGGCCAGCATCCTGTGCCTGTGGTCACTGCCGTGTCCCTTGTGGTGCCAACTGATGCAGTCATCAGTTAACTGAATCCCAGTTAAAGGCTCTCCACTGAATTAAATCTGCTTATATGCTTCCCTTAACAACATTCTTTATAAAGTAGGACAGACACGAATATTTTGAAGACCTTATTTTATACTAGACTACTGTGAATTTCCTCTCTTGTAATTGAGGTTCAGTTTTGACTGCTGCTCCCTTGGTAGATACTTGGGACCATAAAAAAAAAAAAAAAGAAAGAAAATAAGAAAAGAAAAGGGTCAAATAGAGAGAGAGGAAAAAAAGTGCCAAAAGTGTTTTCTGCTCATTCATGCCAGCAGTGGCTTTAGAAATGGCTTGGAATAAACTTCAATTCAATCAAAAAATATCCAGAAACAAATCAGCAAAAATGTAATCCTGGAGAGTCATTGGCATTGCACAAGTTTTCATCAGTTAAGGCCCAGTCTCACCTTTTATTAGCTGTGTCTTTTCTTGTTTCAGACCTATAGTGCATAATAGATACTTCCAAGTTCTTTCATTAAGAGCAGATATTATTGTAGAAGATGTTAATGAAACACTTTGAGGATGTGATTCGGTATGAAAGGCTTTTCATTTCCCAAAGTTCTCAAAGCAGTTTACCATTCAAATGAAGTGATACAGATGGCTCACACACTCACTGAGTGAATTCCAGCTGAGGAATGGACTGCAAGAAACATTGAATAGCACCCATTTAATCTACATAAATCTGTAGCAAAGTAATTGAAAGATACCACTATTGACTGAAATGGGAAGGTGAATGTAGCTGGAAAGAATTTAATTATCTAAGTTGCACTCTGATATGAGGAGTGTATCACACTTTCTTATGGTATGATAACATTTCTCTGCTGTGAGTGGCATTCTGCATATAGCCTATAGAGAAAGCAGTCTAAAATGCTAGAGCCTGAAATCACTACCTGTCCCAAAGAGACTCCTGCAGCGGGAAGAATGGTTTGTAATTAATGCAACTTAGCAGACTTGAAATCCATAATTATTTAAGGGGCATGGGAAGAACCCTAGGAGCCTCAATCTTTAGCTGAAGGAAGGGTAGGTGACAGAGCAGTGTGCCCTCAGCCTGCTTTCTGGCACTGCAAAGCCACTAGTGAAATGGCTCCTTAATAGAAGCCCTGAAAAGCTCAGACGTACAGGACTCTGCTCACTGAAGGGCACTCAGAGAAGCAGAGACAGATTATAAGGCTAAGGTACAGCTGCTCCTTATCTGCTGTTTGGAGGTTCCAATAGGTGTTGTTACAAAATTCATCAACTACATTAGTTCCTTTTATATTTAGTTCCCTCATCGCTGCCCCCAAAAGTCCTTACTCTAGACTCGCAGTGAGTTGAACCTGCAGTATTTACAGTGCTAGAATTGAAGAGTAACACTGGTGCAGAGGATCTTGAAAGATTATCCTGCCCCACAACAGGCTCAACTATACCTTATAGCATTTTTGGTGAAAATTAACTGTTCTTGAAGCCCTTAAGTCCTGTTGAGACTGCTTACCCAGAGAAATGTCTCTCAGCATCCTCACTGTCGGGAAGCATTTCCTCCTCTCTAATCTGAATCTTGCTCTCCTGTCTGCTGCAAAATTGCGGATGTACCTAAGAATGTGTGCCATTTGGACTAATGGTTTCCTTGGAAGGCTGGAAAGAATATGTATTGGCTAGCACAGCGTTTATGGAGAGAGGCAAGAAACAGCAGTATTAGGAAAAGAGAGGAAGGCAGCTGAAGCACCAGGCAAAACAAAAGTTATTCATAAGTGATATTTTGTAGACTAAATGAATGCAGATTCGATGAGGAGCATAAGTAACTTCTTACAGGGTCAGCAGGGAAACCCTAATTAGGCAGGATGCCCTTCCTCAATATTAATTAGAGTTATATGCTTGATTGAATAGGTAGCACTTCTTCCTACTACTGCAGGAGTATATAGCAACCTGTTTCTCCCTCTCTTTCACACACAGGCACATACCAAATGTTGCAATACAGTCTCTCTCTTTTGTATATGCATCCTCCTGCACACAGATACAGGTAGTTGCAACCCATGGGACCTCTCCATCTGCTTCCTGTCCTTTCACAGCAGATACTACTTATCAGGTGCCGTGGTTCAGAAGGGTTAACATCATCCTCTAGACAAGAAGGAGACTGTCTAGCATGCCATGGTCAGTTGACAAAAAGGGAAAACAGAGTAGTAGGTGCATGCAAATAAATAGCTCACACCATTTCATAACACATTTCTCCTAGCAGATGCCACAGGTAATTATGCAACTGAGGGTAGTGCTTCTGGGAGCACTCATAAAATACAGCTTTTATCTTGCTGCTTCCAGCCCATGTCTGGTAATGTATAAATAATGTTAACAGCGACTGACAAAGATAGGATGTGCACTGTGGATGCATGCCTGGTGAAACATAGATTTTGCTGCAAACTTGGAATACGTTAGAAGAGAAAGGAAGACCTTACCTCTTAAAAAAAGGCCCTAAACAACACTTCTCAAGATGCTACCTATAAGCAACAAAAATTCCCAGCTAGGTAAGAAAAGCTGGGCATTTAAATGACTTTCTGAGTGTCTGTTTAGGCAAGTAGCCTTCCGATGGATTCAAGATAGGTTAGGAATATGGGGTGGCAGCTGCTTGACACATGGCTGGCTCCATACAGCAATCTGACAGCTTCATATGCCAAGAAACTTTGGTAAAGTGACAGCTCTGATAAGCAGGAGACTCACTGTACAACAGTATAGTTAACAACAGAATCCATTGTGAGGCCAACATTATTGTAAAGATAGATGTCAGCATGCTGAAGAAAAATAAGCAAGAGAGTAAAATGAATTTTTTGCTGCATTCAGCTTCCCATCCACTCATCAAATTCTTCCATGTCCACTTTGTGTGTGTTCCAGCCACCCGGAGTATCTCCACAAAGAACCTTTCAAATGTGCCATGAGTATATCCCATTTTATTGTCCACAGATTTGGGAGCTTAAAGTGCACTGGGCATACTGTGAATATCATCCAGAAATGTGATGGAAAAATGAAGAAGGTATGCAACAAGAGGAAAATATATGTGGAGCAACTAAAATGAACCACTGATATCTTCCAAGGACATTCACATGTAGAGGGACTCTGCTGCAGCTACTTTGTCAGCTTTGTTTTTGTTCTTCAGACTTATCAAAATGAAAACAGTAGTAGCCGAGAGGAACAATTCTGCAGAGCAGACCAACATAGTTTTGTAAGTACATTTCATTTGTGAGGATGGCTTTAGGTGCATTTAAATAAATCACATTGTAGTTTATCGACAAATGCATGCAATATAACAGGCTTTCAGTGGCTACAAAACTGAAAGAGATCCTATTATCTATAAAGAATTCCTCATTATGTAGGAAGTACAGACATACATGAGCTGAATAGAGGAAGGAAATCAAAACAGTAGAGCTAAATATTCAAATGGGACAATTTGACAGAGCAAGGACATCAAGAAATACAAAAACCAGACCCATAGTCATTGCTGTTACTGGGAACTGATGGAGGTCATATTTTTACAGTTATTTTCCTGCTGGTAAAAACACAGGTTTTAAATCTGAAGTTGAAACACTCTGCTTTCCACCATTTTTTCTAAATTTGGTATGGAAAGCTCTTTTGTGATACAGTTTGTATCACTTTATGTAAAAACACTGATAAAAGGGCTACAATTTTACATTTTCAAGTATCAAGCTGCTTTGCCATTGTATAAAGGAAAAAGTGATTGAGAAATTGGGAAGTGTTTTACTAACATCGATCTGTAAGGCCTTGTTAACGAAATTTGATTTATCATCAATTTTTGTTAGTACATGATTACTTTAATGAACTAAAAAAAGCAACCCATGAAATTGAAAAAAAATCTCAAAATAAGAAAGAATACACATTCTAAAGTAAGTTTTACTAAAATCCCAACCCCATAGTTTCTCTTTCATTTGTATTTCTCCAAAACAGAAGAAAAATATACATTTAAACTACCAGCAATTCAGGCATCAGCAATTGTTAACTTTGGCTGGCTTTCCTAAACCAAACCACAGAATCACAGAATCTCAAGGGTTGCAAAGGACCTTGAAAGACTGAGTCCAACTCCCCTGTCAGAGCAGGACCACCTAGAGTAGGTCACACAGGAACTCATCCAGGTGGGTTTGGAATGTCCCCAGAGAAGGAGACTCCAAAACCCATCTGGGCAGCCCTGTCCAGTGCTCCCTCATCTCAATAGGGAAGATTTTTTTTCCTTGTGTTACTTTGGAAGCTCTTATGTTCCAGCTTGTATCTGTTGTCCCTTGCCCTATCATTGGCCATCACTGAGAACAGCCTGGCTCCATCCTCCTGATACCCACCCTTTACATACTTGTAAACATTAATGAGATCACCCCTCAGCTTCCTCCAAGCTAAACAGCCCCAGCTCCCTCAGCTTTCCATCATAAGAGAGATGCTTCATCATCTTTGTGGCCCTATGCTGAGCTCTCTCCAGCAGCTCCCTGTCCTTCTTGAACTGAAGGGCCCAGAACATAAGCTTTCATTTTGGTTTTACTTTTAAAAATTGAGTCTGTTGCACCTCTTAGTACCAAATTCTGAAAAAGTGATCATCCTGTTACATGGCTTTCTATAAAATTCTTCATAGAATTACATGGGCACAAATATCAGTGTACTGAGAAGATTAATTTTATGTTTGTGACAGAAACATTTTCTAAAGTAACTCTCGAAAATACGTTCTGACATCTTTATACCCATGTCCAGTGCTGAAAGTGTTGCTTTGGCATGACTAACAAGGGGACAGTGTATTGTTGTTCGCGTATGTGATCCAGTAATTGAATATCCCAAAGCACATTGTGTATGGTAAGCTTTTAAGGGTGGACTGAGTTCAGGGACATTTTATATTCACATCAGTTAGAACTTTTGAGTCCGTAATAATTTTAGATTACTTGAACCCAAGAAAATTGTGTTGTGTCCATCTGCTGTGTTTCAGTAGGTCAGAGAAAATACTAAGAACCTTCTCACCAGGACTTCTCTCTGTAAAGACAAAGATGCACTACTTACAGAATTGTCAGTTACCAACAGTTTTGGCCCACACTGTTTTTGACTTGGCAGAAGTCAATAGGAACTTGTTTCTTAAAAAAACCCAACTCCCCATGGAATTAAGTGTTCTCAATCTAGCTCCTAAACAGCCCTCAATGTCAAAACCTGCCCTTTGTTGTAATCAGCATCAGCAGAGACAATGAGCACTGAGCTAGGTCTGGGATGTAATGAGTTCATGCATCCTCACAAGAAATTCCTGAGGAGCAACAGCACTGAACCTCATCGGGAGTACAGTAAAGAGAGGAGCTTTGCTCTTTGCATGCAGGAGTTGCATTTATAGGGCTGCTTCTTTGGCTCCTTAATGGGCTCTAAACTCTTGCAGGAAGCAGTTGCCTGCCTAACGCTGCTCTCCAGGACCTTGGATGGCAGCTTTTCTTGGGCTGTGTTGAAATTAAATAGTAATAAAAAAGTAATCTCTGAAAGGGGATACCAGTTTGAGTTAGAAAAGCCCTTGCCAAAATAGGCTTTCAGAGCAGGCGCAGCACATATATTATTGAAAAGCTTTGTTTCTATATGATGTGCCAAGTTGGCAGAAAGGCAAATTTAAAATTTAGAAGTGATTGCCAGGGAGCTGGGCAAGAAGAAACTAGAGAGGATGGAATTAATAGCATTTGTTTCTTTTAAAAAATAAATCTTGAGCCAGTTTTTTTTTATTTTTTTTTATGGCAATCTTACATTATTTATCTGTCTTTCTAGGTCAGAAAATAGGAGTAAATTTCCTATGCGACGCTTTCTTACAATCCAGTGGTACAAAATGGACTCTCACAGAATGCTGCAGTATTTTACTCTGCTGTCCTGGCATGTAGGGGATGCATTTTAGGGTCCTTTGTGGTTCGTTTGCTGATATTGTGCCTGGAACGATCCTCTTGTCTTTTTGAGAAGAAGAAAATAAAAGAACACTAAAAAATACAGGAGTAAAACGAAGTAAAACAGCCTCTATATCAAGGATATTAGAGACACTTCCCTGGGGAAAACTGAGCTGATTTTTCAACCTCTTTAGAGTCTGTCATATTTTTCAAAGTCTCTGTTTATCCACAGGACTTGTTTAAAGGACAAGGAACTAAGGCTGCACCACAGCAAATTTTGAGACACAAAGAGAAATAAAAGTAGGCTGCATTTTTCACCTCATATGGAAGCAAGTTGTTGCTCAGACTTCAAGAGCTGATAATGCTTTTGTACCTAAGATTACCACAGCCAACAATCATTTAAGTGTGTCATTTCCACATATCACAGCAACTTCTGCAAGTCTAAATCCAAGATGCTGGCCCTGAAGAACTAATGACAATTTCCTACATGCTCACACTGTAAGGAGAATGTGGAAGAGCAAAACATGCTACTGGTAGATCAAGAATATTAAGTCATTACTGCAACACCACACACACAAAAAAGCCTATGGTGGCACAGTGACCTCAATTCAGGTATGCAAATCTGTGTCCCAAAAAAATAACTCCAAACTCAAATAACTGCTTTCACAACTGCCCCGTAAAGGTTCAGTTTCATCCTGATACAGAGTTTCACCACAGAAGGGCAGTCATAAGTTGAGCAAATAAAAGAGTGAATTCTCACACAGGATTCAAATGTATAAATAGGTATATGGCTTCAATATCATCCTCAGGGCATACCAGCAAGATGTGCTGTCAGTACTCTCTTCCACAGCTTCCATCTTTCCACTCTATGCATCCACAGAAGTGAGATAAGCTCCTGGCTCATGCAGGAAATATCTCTTGGATCCATTAGTGGCTATTCTTGAAGAGTTTGCCAAGAGGTAAGTATTAGGCTAAAAGTAATAGCAGATACTAAATCCAACACCAGATTCAGCTTGTGAGGCAAGTACTGTAGTAGCATTGTAGCAATCTGACTTTAGATAAAGTCATTAATCAGAAATTTTACACAAAAAGCAATTTGTCTGTGAAAGAAAGTCACTATTGGCAAAATTGCTTATAGAGAGCTCTGTCATTGAGGTCATCTGTATTTGACCTCTCTGTAGCAGGTGTCCATATTGCAACAGGCAGTATCAGTCTTAAGTCCTTTTAGCTTTTGGGTATGAACTATGAAACTTCCATAAATACACAGCAAATGCCTTAATATGTCAGTTTGCTCTAAGTAATTGTAAAATTCTGATCCTGTAAGGATGGGAACAAGTCAGTGCAGCACTTAAAAAAAGCTAATAAATTAAAAGAAGCAATAATAAAAAGAAATGCCGGGTTCTGTGCTTCCAGAACTGCATGAATTACATGATTCCCACATCAAATGGAAGGAAGAATTAAAACTGAACCCACACATCCCAGTGAAGAGCTGTCTGAAACCCAGATAGTTATGAATTTTATGGCTGGAGGTTTACTCACCAAATTACACGTTCAGTTCTTGACACATGAACAGCAGAGCTCAAGAACATGAGCCAGAAATTTTGGCATTGCTGTGGCAGATCGTCCTTTCTCCCCAGTTGCTCAAGTTCTGCTTGTCTTGATACAGACTGGAGAGAGCAGCTCTGTCTCCCTTGTGCACCTGAAGAGATAGACAAGGGAAATATTAAACAACTACAGATGCTGAAAGAAAAGCAACTTTTCAGTCAGCTCTTCAGGTTTTTTTTTGTCTCCAAAGCCTTGCTTGGAGGACAGAACGGATGAGAATGTCTGATTTCTAATGTTTTTAAAACAAAACAAAACCACTCCAAGAAAAAGATCAGTCCAATAGGAGAACAGCTAAAAATCTATTTATGTAACAAAACAGAGGCAAAGGGCTATTAATATGCTTGCTCGGCATAGGAATTTCTGCTAATCTATTGTCAGGGGACAAGCTGCTATTCTGGCACAGTGAGGGCTCACATTAAACTACCAGTCTAGAGACCTTTTTTTTGCTCAAATCCCTCATTTCCCTCGTTCCTCTTGAGACAGGCCCTCCTCACTGTTATCACTCCCCAATGGCTGACTGGCCAGAGCAGAGCATGTCCTGTTTCCCTTTTTGATTTCTCAAGTATGGAGTTACAACACAAGACTTTTCCTTTTCAGCCTTGTCAGTGCACAGGGCAAGGTTTCATCACAGAGGGAGAAGCTTTTCCACAGCAGGCTGATTGAGAGGGGGCGTGGGAGAGCTATGCAGTTGGTAGGACCTTAAGTGAGAATCTACCTGGGTGTCTTTGACAAAGATACAAGCAAGAAAAATTTCCAAAGAACTTTTCTGTCAGTAGAAGTCAACACACCACAGGTCATGATGAGAAAAGGAGAAAGAGAGAAGCCACAGAAAAAACAGCTGTCACACAGACTGTGATAGTCTTAACTTGGGGAATTAAATAGGGCCCCTTATCCAGAGACATGCTGTCCCCTTTGCATTTTCTTATCTTCATGCCCTTACTTTATAGGTGTGTTCCCTAGACATGTAGTAACTGTATGACTTAATTAACAGTTTTGTGAAGTACACATGAAGGGATCTGATTGTCAGATGTACTGCTGTGACTTCATGCTGTTAAATGCAGTGCAGTCAGGGAACACAGATAAATCCATAGTCTCCTCCAAAAGTTAAAGAATGTCAGTAGCTTCTTTCCAGCATCATTTGCAGCTGACATTCCCTTTCTAAGTGGTGCCATCTGTTAACCATGTCATATCCATGATCTCTTGAAAGAAGCTAAAAAGACTAAACTGTTTGAAAAGTATAAGAGTATTGATATTGGAAGGAGACCACTGCAATGCACTGACATCCTATATCCAAGCGACTTCACTCTTAGAGATGCCAATGAGCAGTGGGGTTGCCATGCAACTGTTCAGCTTAGCAAACCCTCAAAATGTTTCCAGTCTCATGCTCTGCGTTATTCCAGTTAGACATTTACCTGTGTTGCCCCTGTTGAACTGCATTCTTATATTTGATATGCTGCTCCACTTCTACAACATGGTGCTGTGGGGGTACTTGAGTAGGTGGCCACCAAAGCAAATGCTGCTCCGTACTTCTCCTGAGAAGAAGTGAATGCTTATGTCCCCTTCTGTTCCTCTCTTCTCCCTCCCACCAAGCTTTCTACTAAACACAATTACGTGCAGCATTTGACAACAGAGCTGATAAATTATGTGCTGCTTGAATTGAAAAAGTGAAGGATAATAGGGATAAATATCAATGCATTCAGAGATGACACAAACACATTTCTTTTGGTTGTGCTCAGGGATGACTTGCATGAACTAATTCCTCAGTGCATTGTCTTTAAAGAAATCTCTAAAGAAAAAATGGACTATGCCTAAGAGGTGGTGGACAGAAAAGAGGAAAATGAAAAAAAGTGAAAAACCCACAAACCCCAAAGGGAATATTAGGAGCATGAAAATCTCTCAGCTCAGAGATTTAGTTGAAAATTTGCCAGTTTCACTGGAACTGGAACTCCAGTCTGGCTTTCAAGTGGCTACAATTTATTCCCATCTGACTTAGATTTATGTGCTGCCGGAAATACTTTCTTATGACTTATCTACACTAATTACAGGTGAACACTTCTGCAACAAGAATACTCTTATTGTTGGCTTCCATTAAACACAGAAGTCAGTCATCTCAAAGCTGTGGCAGAGTGCTGTCTCTTGTAGACACCATCATTTCTGAGGGAAATAGCAATTTGGGCAATCCATAACCCTTAGTTAAAAATTCTAATGTAGCTATATTGTCATTCTCTGGTATTAAACCAGTAATTTTCCCAGAAAACCCTTCTGTGTAAAACACAGACAGAAATCTCCATTTAGCTATAGATGTCGCCAATGGAAAATTTCAGAGAACACATGACCGACCTCCGGCGGCTGGCCGGCACGATGATCAAACCCAGACCGTCGGGCCACTGACACTGTCACCAATGTGGTGGATGACAAAATGATGTTTATTCAACAGTAACACTCGCTTATATAGGGGCTAACAAGTACTGCCCTTCATGGGTGGATCCTGCCTTATCAGCTATGCAACATTACCTTACTTGGCTATATTCCTGGGCCAATCCTCACTCACAGTACAACCCAAAATCTTCCGCAGCGCTGAAGGACTGCTTTTAGAAAGTGACACAGCTCAGGGAGGCATCAGCTGCCAACAGAAAAGGACTATGTGGTTGAAGGAAATGCAGACGTTTCTAAATGGCACAAGTTTGCATTTCCATTTGTTTCTCCATGTCTGAAGTTCCGGCTTCCAACTGAGGTTCGTGAAGGGGAACATGCACCAAGCAGGGGATGGAAAGGGGTAACGAAAGGAGAATGACAAAATCACCTATCTGTCCTGAACCCTCTCAGATGGAAACACTCTCTCCTTATGCTTCTCCTGTCCTCTCCATAGAGACATCACTGTTGTTGCTCTCAATCCCTCCCTAGGCTTTCCAGTCTCCTGGTATACTTCAGGGCCTCACATCAAGGTGAACCTCTGACAGGTTCTGCTGCAGGAGCAGACTGCATGACTCCCAAAAGAGAAGATGCTCTTCTCTATTGGTCGCCCAGAGACAGGAAGACAATTTCCACTACAGGGAAGTTGTGTACAATCAAAGAGTTGGGTATAGGTAGGCTTTAAGGCCATGGACCATGGAGCTGTTTCTGGTGCTAGGTCTCATGATTTGGTCTGTGAGCAGGAACATGGAACTGCTCAGAATCCCTTTAAGGATGAGAATTGAGTTAAAAAAGAACAACCATCACAAGTGCTTGATTTCACAGCTAGAACTAATTCTGCTGTGCTGGAAGATTTCCTTGTGACTAGTCAAGCTGACTTGTCTGACTCCCCTCAGCCTTTGTTGGAAATGTGCAGCTGCAGTGCAGGACCTGAGGTTGGCCTCTCCTTACACGCAATGGTCTGCCACTGGCAAAACTAAAATCTGAAGACCACCTGGGGAAAAATCCGTCCTGTGAAAATTGCCTACAGTTATTATTCTTCAAGGCCTCACTTTTGAGACGAGCAAAGCCAAAGCCACACAGCCAGGACCCTGCTCACGGTGGCAGCGATTTATGGCGTGAAATTTAGAGCAAGTTAGAACATATTGCACTGCAACTGGTGGACAAAGAGGAATAATGTGTACCTCACTGAACAGCTCAGAGAAACAGGGGCTGAAACAAGAGCCAAGCCAAATGATTCTCTTCTCTGCGACTCACATGACAAGCAAATATTTTGAGGTTAGGAAAAGCTGATCTTTTGCTGTCTAGAGGCAACCAGTTGCTTTCTATTAACGTGTCATTTTGTGTTAAGTCCTGTGCAAGTTGGAATGAGGAAATTCCAGACATGGGAAAAAAAAAAGGGACCCACTGAAAAACACTTGTATACAAATATACTAGCTATATGCTGATCCAAACTAAGCCATGTTTACATCTTCAAGAGTGAAAAATTTATTACTTTTGTAATTTATATATCACATTAAAAAATACCATGAGGTATATTTATGGCATTGCATTCTTTAGTTTTGAATAAATGATAAATATTTTTAGTGTTAGTGATGAAGCTGAGCTGCATAATGAGGCACTAAAGTGTACTTTTTGCCTGTTGACATATCTTTTTAAGGATAGAAGTGAAAATAGAAATCATCAATATTCTTGAAGGTTATATCCAAAGGGCTCAGTAACAGTATGTAAATAGAGAATTAATGTCATAATGTAGAGAACAAACCCTTCACATTTCTACGGGAAAAAGCTTGGAAAGCAAATATGATGTGTATGTGTTTGTTTATTACAACTTAATTAGTAGAGCACAATATTAAGGACCAACAGTCATGCTGGATATAAATTGAAGATTGTGTTTATGGGTATATCTGTACTTATATATAATCAAGAGTAATTGCCAGTATGATAAGAGTTGAAATAAAGACTCTGTGGAAAAGCTTCTGGGATTTAAGGGAAGCAGTAATATCACCATTTAAACGTTGATTCCAAATCTCTTTTACTATTTATTTCTAAGGGGAAAAAAAAAGATATCTGAATATAAAAGTTTGATTTAAATCAAATTTCCTGTTTACTGAGCTGGGGGAGGGAGAGAAGGAAGAAAAGACATTTTCTGGAAGTTTCTCCATTTCTTACTTGTATTTACTAAGAAGTGAAAGGCACTGAGGTCATTCATAGGCACCATGTGTAATAAAGACTTGTTTACTGCAGGGGTAAAATTATGGACTAAACAAAGTTGCTGACACCCAACAGATATAAGGGCAGGCTATGAACTACACTGACTAGCCCACATCACATTTCTTGTCATTAATGCAGGGGGCTGCAGTACAAACTGTCACCAAAAAGCTTGTCCCCAGATCTGCAGCTGAGCTATGCAGATCAAGATCTCCTGCCTGGCCCCAGCAATTTTGTCTTAGGACTGCTGAAACTCCCAGCAGTGTTGTCATTGAATGAGATCACATAGCCTCTTTGATTTTGCTTTAATTTTGCTTTTAAGCAAGAGATATGTTTTCCTCCTTCTGTATCGTTCACAAAATCTTTGTATTACATAGTCATGCACTGTGTTAAATAAGATTATTTAACTCTTCCTCAGTTAATACACGTACAATGTATTTTCGATATTTGTCTCATAAAACACCAGGAAGCTATATGACATTAGAATCCCCCTCCCTGTGGTTTTGCGCTGGCATCAGACAATGCAGAAATAAACACAAAGAGTTAAAGAGAAACAAGTCATCTGCCTCTCAAACATGTGAACAGACATTTATTTTCCAGACTCTACATACAGCCAATTATCTGAGTCACCTTGCTGCTCTGCTGTAGGATCTTTTGATGCCATTTTAACATTTTACCATAGCTGGCAGTAGCATGCTTCTAATGCAAGTGACCCCAGAGATAGCCATGGACAAAACACAGAGAAGTAAAGAACATTTTGGGCTCTTATGAGTTAAGTAATATAGTCTGGCAGAGAAAAGATCATAGTACTTCAACATCAGAACACAATTATGCATGGCTAGAAATGTATTCAGTCATGATCCATCATTCTGTCTCTGGGCTGCTTTACATGCAGAAAGATCATCTGCTTTAATCTTGCCAGTCTCCAGATCCACACAGAGCATCATTTATTATGCAAAAAGGTACTCTGGGTGGCAGCATTGAGTTCAACATTGCAGCAGGCTTTATTGTTGTAAGAGGGGCTCTTTTTTGTGGTCATCTTCCCCCCGCCCCCCTACACTAGGCTTCCCCTTTCAGAAAAACGTTTTAAAGTCTTTTCTGCTCAAAGGAGAGGTTCTTGCTACTCACTGTTTCTTCTCATACGGTTCAGCCTGCACCCACGCAGAGAGATCTTTGCTCCCCCATGCTCACATACACGAATCTCTGTCCATCACTGCCTTTCTGCCGTGCTGCAAACCCGGTGACATCCTTCACTGCAGAAAAGCAGACAGCATCTTGGCTGAATGACAATGAATTCACCCTAGATAGCACTTGAAATTTTTTGATTTTTAAAAAAAAATCAAATCAAATCAAACTTCAGTAGTCACAGTGCACGTGTGGTAGAGGAAAACAGTGTCTTTCAGCTGAATTCAGAGCGGTTTCACCACTGAACAAAATGCATTTTCTGCAAGCAGCTATTATTGACAACACTCTATGCTAACAGGAGTGGCTGGTGGGGGGAAGAAGACAGTCTTGGGCTCATTATAGGTGTCTCTCTCATCCAAAGTCCTGTAGCTGCTGCTGCAGAAGGTCAGGGAATAGGTGCCTGTCACTCCCAGCAGACTTGGGTATAGATCCTCCCATGGAGTAAACAGACATAGTTCCCTGGGAGTGCAAGGTGTTACACCATGCTACATCTGGTGAGGAGCTGGCCTTATTACTTTCTGCTTTTTCATCTGAGCCACATAAATTTATTTGACATATCCCCAAAATTGCTAGTGAAAGTGCAGCCTCATTTACTTTCACAGAGTTGCCCCAGATTTTCAAGGAGAGGAGAAAAATCAGTGTCCAGCTCCTCACTGGCTTGAATCATTTTTTGCCTGTGCAGAATGGCTGAACTCCCCCATGCATGTAAATGAAACAATCTACACCCACATGGGATAAATGGAAGTGACTTGCCAGGGGCCAAAGCAGTGTGGAGCCGGGCTCAGAGCCACCAAAATGCAGCTTCTGCCAGGCTTCCTACCTGTCTTCTTCAACAAGGATGGCTTGACTCAGGAGTTGATTTTTTGTTGCTGTTGTTGTTGTATTTGCAGGGAGCTAAAGGCTCCTGAGAGACTGCTTAGAGAAAGTGCTTTTGAATGTATGCTTCAGCATAGATAGTTCCCATTTAAAATTGAACATGGACCTTTTATCAAAAGATGTGGCAGGCTATCTTAAGGGTAACTGTCACAGGTGAAGGTATAAAAAGAAGAAAAAATCCTTTTCTCTATTGTTTCGGTTTTCTTGTAATTTCACCAAGCATTTAGAGAGTGAGATAATGTCAGACAGATCTGTCTGGCATTTTTAGGTATGTATCACCTTGGAATCTAAGTGCTCAGGCAGTATGTGGTAACACCCTGCAATACTTCCATCGCCTGTAGTTCCTCTCATCTTTCTCTTACTTAATATCAAATGAGCTCAAGTAACTTCTGATTTTGCTTTTATCTAGATCTGAGGTACAGAAAAAAAAAGTAGGCTTCTGTAATTTAGCAACTGGTAATAACAAGTACAGCACGAGTCAGACGAGCACCAAATTAAATGGAACCAAGGAATAAATGCTCATCACTTTCTGAGTATAAGAAAATATTTCAAATGATCATACCGCTGTTACTTTTCTTGTGTATTCTCTGTTCATCGAAGGGAGGATCTGGAAGCCTAACTGCCCTTAAAATTATACAGAACACTAAGTCTACCTGCCTGGGATGATTAAATGTCAGTATAAAATCACTATTAGAAGGGTCATTGTGCCCTCACATGAGGGGACATCAGACTTCTATACAGAAAGAAAAATTAACAGGTCTCCACTATGCCATAATACACCAAAATCCAGGCAATGCTGCTGACAAGGAGAAGAACATCTAGTAGAGGATTAAATTCCCTAGACCTAAAAACACTGTCCCTAGGATGCAGCAGTTATCTTGTGCTTTAATAGCTGGAGATCTCTGTGATACTGCAAAGATGATAGTCATTCAAAAGGAGATTCAGAGTATGTTGAGCTAGTCCTTTTCAGGTGAACACAAGCAAGCTCTTCCAACTCACTAAAAGCTATGTGGAAACTCAGCTGGACATATCATTTTAAACTTGGTGTTCTGCTAATACAACAGCACAGCTGCCAACAGCCTCAGAGCATGGATCAAGTCTGCTCACACCAAACAGATATCAAATGACTTAGAGCAGACAAAAAACAAATGGCCCCAATACAAACACGTCTTTGAAATCTGCAGTGTTTGAGTTTTAGACCTTAACTTTGCCTATCAAAACATAAGTGATGCTTGGCACCTTTGGTTTGTATCCAAACCCTCCTGAAATACACAGATTTTGAGCAGGATTTTGAAACTGAAGTCTCCTTTACTAACTGAGCTAGATAACATACACACGTAATCATCAGGGTAGGGACATCAGCAGGTGACTCCTGTAGGATCTTTCCAGAATTCTTCTCTGAATTCTACAGTCTCCATTTCTTTGATTACTTTCAGCACTGCACAGTTTGTCTGGCTTTATCCTCCCTCCTGTGTTTGACAAAATGGCTGGCCTGCAGAAAGCATATAAAGTGTCTCATATTTGTGGTGCTGGTAATGTCTTTACTTGAAAATAAGCCTCTAGCCAAAGCAGTGCTGGTCTTCTAGTACATTTTAATCTCAGTTGTTTCTTTCCACTTCTTGCCTAAAATATTTAGCTTTGGTTTATTTGCAGGACAAAAGCTTCAGTAAATTCTGAGGTGAGGGAAAGGGAAGAAAGTAACTTCTTCAGAGTCTCCAGTTCAGATGCTTTGCTTTCCCTTTTCCCAGGGACCTCATCTGCTTATAGGCTACTGACTTGGTCCCTGCCTTCTGGGCAGAGCACTTAGCAGCGTTACATCTGTGTAACAACACAAAACCTAAGATTGTTGCTACAGACCTTCTTATATAAAAATCAGATGACCTTCTGCACAGAGGAGGCAATACTATTTTAGTTTTCAAAGAAAGTCACAATCCCACACAGAGGGATTGGAACTTGCCCCTCAAGAGCTCTGAGAGCAGCCAACCCGTGTGACATCCAGTGCCACTGAAGAGATGAAAAGTGCTGGCTCACCCAGAGAGCAGGAAAGAGCAGTCAGAGAGCTTTAACCCCAAACAATCAATGCAGACAATGCTTTCTGCCATTAAACTCAGTAACAATGTGCAACAGCAAGAGCTCAAGTTTATTTTAGGTCACTTATGAATATGGCATGAAACAGAAGTACATTTGGATGTACTCTACAAATGGGAAAATAGAGATACTTAAGTGGGTATTGGCTGGTCTCCTTCTACATAAATGATACATCATAAGATTCAAGTTTCAATGTTCAAATAGAATGACTTAACACAACACCTAACCAGAAACCTAGTCCCTCTCAAACCTTCTGCATGTTGTGGTTTAACCCCAACCAGCAGCTAAGCACCTTGCAGCTGCTCACTCACTCCTCTGCTCTGCCAGTGGGTTGGGGAGGAGAATCAGAAAAAAGAAACCCACCAAAATTCATGGGCTAAGAACAATTTCATAATGAAATAGAACATAGAATCATAGAACGGTAGGGGTTCGAAGGGACCTTTAGAGATCATCTAGTCCAACTCCCCTGCAGAAGCAGGTTCACATAGTCCAGGTCGCATAGGAACATGTCCAGGCGGGTCTTGAAGTCCTCCAAGGAAGGAGACTCCACAACTCCTCTGGGCAGCCTGTTCCACCGCTCCATCACCCTCACAGTGAAAGAGAATGAGTGATGCCTGATGCAATTGTTTACCACCCGCTGACTGCTGCCTGAGCAGTGATCCACCCCTCCCTGACAGCTCCTCCATTTGATCTACTGGGCATGACATCCTATGGTATGGAATAGCCCTTTGACTAGTTAGAGTGGGCTGTCCTGGCCATGCTCCCTCCCAGCTTCTTGTGCACCTCCACCCTGGCAGAGCACGAGGAACTGGAAAATCCTTAAGTACTACGCAGAAACAACTAAAACATCAGTGTGTTATCAACATTATTTTCACACTAAATCCAAAACACAGCCTTGTACCAACTACTAGGAGGAAAATTAACTAGCCCAGCCAAAACCAGGACACTCCTCAAGGTGACAAACATGAAAACCTCTGTACAATAAACACTTCTCATGAACAGAAAGCCATGCTATTACTGAAGAGAATGAAATACCATACTCATACATATTGTGCAAACTTAGAAATTGTAAAGCACTGGACTGATGTGTGAGGAATCTCCCCATTTTTCTTCTGTCAAACCCAGGGAAGAGCTGGGATTTCCCATGGATGTTCACCTGTGGCATGCTGCACGCTTGGCTGGTCTGACAGCTCGTGTGGCAAAAAACCCTAATTAAAGAAGGCAAAAGATTACTGCAGTAATATGCATGTTTGTGTTATACTTGGCCATTTTATTCAGCTAGACAAAAAAGAATAATGGTTTAAAAAAATGAAACCGTAGGGATGAAGTATTTAATTTACTCTAAGCCTCACTGTATTCACTTGAGGCCCATGCTAGCATGTTGCCACCTTTCAGTCAGTTCTCCTCACAGGGTGTATTAGGTATACACTGCCTTAGATATTTCATCAGTACGTAACTGGGAAAACACTTCCATTGTGATATAGAGGAATCACAAGGTGAGTGCTATCAAAAATGTGGAGCGTGATGGTAGGTCCAGTATCTCAGGACGTAAAAATATGTGTTAATGCCTGAAGCCTGGTATTAACTTTCATGTTACCATTCCATACATCTATGATTTAATTGAGGTACTTCTTTAGAGGCTGGGGCAAGTGAGATCACAACAAACCTAGACAATACCAGAAGATTATCAACCTTTGCAACTGCCCAGACAGCAATACAGATAATATGTACAATGAAAAAAATCTCAAAACAAGCATCAAGACCTGTTGTGTTCAACTAAATGAAGGATTGGATCCATAATTCTTCTGGTGTTTACCTGGCTGGATTGCATGCATATGATATTTTATACACTATCTGGTGCAGCAGTTGAAAGCTGCTCTCCTCTAGGAAAAGAAGTCAAGTATCTGCTCTGTTTTACACTATTTGTACTGATGGGGTCAGATGTTAAAACACTCATGCTGGAGCACTGGCTGCTTCAAGTACATTCATTATGGATACCATCTTGCCAAAGGCTGAGGCTCAATAAAGGTCAGTTGACCTTCCTGAGAGTACTTCGAGTAGCTGAGGTAACAAAGAGAAACAAACCCACACAAATTCACAATTCTTTTGCTAGAGCCATTTGTCAAGGGACACAACACTGCTTGTTGGGAGGAAACATTTTCCCTGCAAAAACTCTAAGAGTCAAAGCTCTAGGAAACCACTGGCAAAGTTGTTCATAAAGCATTGCTATCAGGCAGTGATTGTACAGAGATGTGAGAATGTACATATGAAATATACTTCCACCCTGCAGTGGAACAAGAACTTGAGGTGAATGATGGCATCGGTTTCAGTCTCGATGGCAGAAGGGTGGTGCAGTTTGCTCAGCATTCTAGAGACAAAGCTAGTCTCCTCTGCCTGTCCAGAGCCTGCCAAGAACAGCACAGAGACTCCCATTGACTCTGGGAAGCCGTAAGCCATGGATCCAAATGAGCATCTCTCTTCAAGAGATGCATCGTTTAATGTTTTAATGCAATATAAACAGTAAAATAAAAAGCACTAACAGAGCAAGTTAAGTTCTGCTTTTAGAAACAGTTGTTTTCATGCAACAGCAATTGCCTATACCTGAAAACTTCAAGTGCTGTTTAGGTGCATTCCTAGTGTCTGTATGCAAATGTTAATTTAAGTCTCTCAGTGTGGCATTTGGATATCTTACTGAAGTGCCCAGTACTAAGTAGAGCTCACTATCTGCTGAGATCAATGTGCCTCATAGAAGTAGAAAGTTTTCTGAAAGAAGTCTTGGTTTTTCTGCAAACAGAGATTCGTGTGCCTATGTGCACAAAGATCCAACCACATTATGGATGGGGAAGGCAAAGATGTGTACAGTGGTGCACCACATCTGGATATACATGCTGTGACAGACACATAAGAAGAGGGAGGAAAGCCTTCAAACTTTCTAGAAACCTGTCCTGAACTAGCAAGAGCACTCTCTCCCGAGTGAGAGATAGCATGTACAAACCTACTTAAGCAATGACACAGAGAAGCATCTAGGATGCAGAAAAAAAAAAAAAAATCAGCAGGGTCCTTCCCATTTGAGATGTCTCTTCATCATCTCCATCATCTTGCTTTGTCTTGCTTTTCTGGTGGAAATGATAAACTACAGCTTGGTCACTGAAGGATGACAGAGACCAAACTGTCATAACAGGCAAACATGCATTACAACAGCAACAGTGAGAGACCACAGTAATTGTTACTGCTGTCATTATCACACAAAGTTAAGCACTCCCCCAGCATTGTAACAAAATATACATTCTTTACAGAACATTATATATGAAATCCTCACTGTGATCTCCTTTTTCCATGGATGCCAACAGAAACTCACCAATGGTTTCAATTAACAGCCAGTTGATTTGGGAGAGCAAAGCCTTATAAACCTCCTTCCCATTTTGCTGTATCCATTGGGACCAGGTTTCCCTCTGTTCCAAACAACAGAACACGAGGGAGCATTTGTAAATGTACTCTATCTTTTGCAAATAAATCTGACAGCATTAGAGATAAATCCACAGTCCCTTGAGGGCAAGATCAGTGCACAGTTGCCTGCCTGTATGAGTCTACACCTACCATTAGTCTGAAAAATAGGAACCTACTGACATGAGGGGTAGTTGTGATTGAGGCAGAATAAAGCTTTCCGCCCAGTTCCTAAATTTTTCTGTCACTGTTAATCATCACTGTTTGGAACAATGCTTCTTGTTTACTAGCAAACAACTGCCTGTAGATGAGCTAAGTATTTCTTTATCAATGCTACAGTATACTCATACCAGGATTCAAACCTGGATTGCCAGTGAGAGAGATTCTTGTTCTCCCTTCTCTCTCCCACAAACTCCATGTGCCTTCTGCAAAGCTGTCTTTCCCAGCTGTAGACCAGCAGGTCAGGTCTGCCTGAGGACCCTCTCCTAAGGATCTCCCATTTCCTTTACACAGGCTTCTATTAATGAGCAGCCCCCTCCTGCACTGCGTGAGCACAATTAATCAACATCACTAGAGGTTGCCACCACCTGCTAAGGTGCACTGCCAAGGTCACAGACCTGCTGCACATCCTGATGGGGAGAGAGAAAAGCATAAGTTGTTACTCTGTTGAAAGCTGGCAATTTAAAACTCTGCTTCTTGCAGGTGCTGTGCTGAAGGTATCTATCTGCCTGCATCCACTGAGCTGCACTGATAAACAACACACTCCAGAGAGCTGGAGAGGACAGTGGAAGACTAAAGATGAAACAGAATACAGCTGATGCTATAATGTCAGCTCTCTGGCAGCTCCCTTTGGAGGTTAATTACCTTTCCAAAGAGTAACAATTCATCTTTTCGCCCATACCATAATATCCTGCAATGCTAATTCTCATTTGGAAGACAGGAAAACAAATGACAGAGAAAAAGTTTAATTTATAACTCAAAAGAAAGAATAAATTTGCCATCATGGGGTACTAGACTCCATCAATAATAAACTCATACCAAAAGATCACAACTCAGAGTATTCCCAGAACATAAATATTTTCTAGGATACACCATCATTATCAAAACCCATCAAGGTATTGTCTCAATACACAGCATCTGCCAGAAGCATCTTCTCTGAAACAGAAAACATTAAACAAAATGTGGTGTCTCATTTATTAGAGGGGCAGATTCTGGGATGGTTTCTCTGGAGTCTTCCAAAAGCTTTAAAAACAAAAAAGAGACCTTTTGAAAGAGGCTATCTCATTTGATGCAAGGCTTCCCATCTTAAAAACTCTAAGATGTGTTATGAAGGCACTAACATTCTGAATATGATTTCATGAAAAGCACCCTTACTTACTCCTGAATCCCTCAGCTGTACTAAACAATTTCAAAGCCACCTTCCTGTCTGAGCTCTTGACAAAGCCTGCCTCCAGGAGAGACCAAAAAGGTACCTAGAAAAATCTCTTCTGCTCTCCCTGTGAGATGCACAGGTATAAGCAAAGAGCAAGTAGCTAACCCAGGGTAACTGCTACTCTTGTCGGGAGCTGAAACATTCATCCAAAAATGCAGGGTTACTTCTGTCATGATTTAGTTTTGTACTCACCCTGACTCATTTGGTGGTGTTAAAAAAAAAAAAGTTATCAGCCAAAACATAATGTACCTCCAGGACACAAGGTTTGCTCAAGTCAAATAAACACAGGCAGAGTGATACCAGATTTCCCCCAGGCATGTGTATTTTTTGGATGGGTTTGTTCTGGCCTCACTGAACTAGTTCTGTGCAGTACAGCTCCATGGCTAAAGGGCATTGGTTTGTTTATGTTTTTAAAGAGGCAGCTCAAAGACAAAGTCATCCTTAGAGGACCTCTGGAATACTTTTTTTTTTCAGCTAACTATAGCGATGCTGAAATGGCCATGGCAATACCACAAACAGCCTGATTTACCTTCTCAGGTGCTGGAGCAGCAGGAGTGAAATGTCCTCTAAGTCATTGCTAAAATGATAGAAAAATCAATGCAAACTTAGTGAAGAGAAGGCAGTCCCATTACAAGAAAGTAATTTTCAGGCTCTGCTGCTGTACTAGCTTCCAGAAAGCAAGACACAGCATGTGGTCGGTAATGCTGTGCCAACTGAAAAATGTTATGTCAAATATTCCCGTTAGGAATTTATTTTCAATTAAATGTGATATATGTAGAGAAGCTGGAAAAACCTGGTGTCATATCCAAGAACTTCTCTGGATTTTCATAGCAAGGAGGTTAAAGCCTGACCTGGACCCTTGAGAGAAACAGGAGACAAACAAAGCAAAAGCCAAACCTTTCAGCAATGCCTGTTGATTTTTCTCTGCCTCAGGATCGGTTGGTCCCTGCCGTGGGGAAGTCAGCAGTGGCAGCTGATGGCAGTGCCATCAGCCCATCAGCCTTACCCCACGGCCTCTCTCACCTCTGACTTCTGCACGCCTGGACCTAGATGACCAGATCATGACAGACAGAGACAACAGCACTGGGAAGAACAAAATCCAATCTCTCCAGATTTCATAGTAACTAAGAAAGCTGATCTACTGCTCACGTGTCTTTACAAGATGCCTTTCTCTGCAGTTTTCTTCCCTAAGCTTTAGGTGCCTGTACCACTCAGAAGGACCTTTGAGCGCAGCAGCAAAGGTTGTGTCAGATGCTGCTTTCCTGACATTTCAAAACGGTCTCACTTCTTTCGTGGACCTGAGAGCCAACCCGTCTCCTTCCTGAGGCACAGGAGAACATCAGCATTAACTCTTTCTGATTTTGCACATGCTTCAAAGATAACAGACAGGAGCTTTCATCTAGCTTTGCAGATGGATCAGCAAGCAGCAGCTCCTGAATATTTTAAATTCAAATGATATTAAACTCAGGTTAAACTAACTGCTGCAGAAAAAGCCAATAATGTTTTCTCCTCTGGATTTTTCTTTCCTCTCATTTCATTCCTCCTCTGCAGCTACTGTAGGGATATTGACTGCAGTTGGCAGTATAACCTTACTTATGACTTGTTCGGGAGCAGATGTTTTTCTTCACATCTACCCCTCCTCTCCTACCTTTGGAGCAGAATAATGAGATACTCTGCAGCTCTGGTTCAGAGCATGGTTATTAAACAGCTAGGGAAAATGATGCTGGCGTGGCAAACTGTGTATTGCTGAATTACTACGAAACATGGTGATGAGAAAATAGATCTGCTTTGAAGGAGAAAAATGGCCTGTTTTTCAGTCAAGAGCTCTTTCATGTTAACCAGCCCAGCCCATCAGCAAAGTGTTGATAGTGTACATAGCAATTTGTAGGCCACATAGAGGGTAGCAGTTTGTGCCTAGAAGCTGTCACATACCTCCCTAGGTGGGTGTATCTACCTAAGGATCATTAATATAATGAACAATTTATGAGATGTGATTATTGGGAATTTGTTGTTTATTCTTTTTTTTTTTCCCTGCTACTCTTCAGAGCAATGAAGTTCAAAATAATACAAACAGAATTTTCCTGCAGTTTCTCCTGTGCAGGATGTTGATTAAAGCCCAGAAAAAGAAAGTGTTATCCTTCCTGTATGCCCATTCCTGACAAGCAGAGCTCTGCTTTCCAGAGACACTGGCCAATTGCTTTGCTCTGAAGTTTATTTTGCACTGCATAGAAAACAACTGCACCAAAGAGAGGTAAAGGCTGACTTGCTCAAGGCCCTACATATTCAGCCTCAATACATAAACTTTCAGGAAACATCTAATGTCTCCAACTCTGCAGTCATATGAGATCAATCACCTGCAGTAGCACTTTTTAGGTTGTGTGGTACAGATTTCATTTTCTCAGGTGAAGAGTTTCCTGATAGAAGCTGACTTATCAGAACCTCCGTAGGGTCCTTTGACAGAAGGAAGCAGGAAATAGTGGGCTCCTGCTTCTTTACTGTAATCACCTTGCAGGGAAACTTGAGAAGCCCATAAGCAGAAAAATGTGGATCTTCCTATTCCTAGCATGCTGGCTGTATCATTACTGCCAGCAAAAGCTGCTCAGTGATGACACATCATAGAGGACCACATGGATTTTCTATTTCTCACCCATTCATGATGGACATCCACAGACCTAGATCCTTATGTCCCATCGCCCAAGACTGTGCATGGACACTGCAGCTTCTCTGATCCCTAGGATTATTCAGGAAGGGAAGCTTGAAGAGCAAGTTTTAAACTGTAATGAAGTAAGCAAAATAATTGACATTGACACACAACACAAAGAAGGAAGTAGCATGTTGTCTGTCTGTGTCTGTCACCTATTGTGTCTATCACTGTATTTTCAAGGTGCCTCCTAACTATGTGCACTTTCTTTAAGTTAAGGGTAGCTCCAATAACAGTGGCTTGTTAAACACCACAGAGGAGTTCTGCATTACACTTGTGCTTCAACCCCAAGAGATCTGTCCTTTCTGCATTTAAAACATGAGATGAATAGACTAAGTCTGCCTGTATCCTAGACAACAGCTTCAATGGACTACAGCTGCAGGCAGGAAAAAGCATAACTCAGACCTGTACTCAAAATGGATTTGGGCCAGCTCTCCTCTGCCTAAGTCTTATCCAGTGCCTAATCAATCTGGGAGCATTTCTTTATTGGTTCATATATGGGTCTTTTATGTAACCTGCCAAGAACAGCAGACTATGTATCTCAGTTTAGGAGATTGTGAACACAAGTGCCTCATTCTGTTCTTTCAGACAGAAAATAACACCAAACAGTACCAAAACCAGAAGTAAGAATTAGTATTGTTCTGTAAAAATTCCAAACAAAACTCTAAAACTCATCCTTAACCTAATCACTCAAAGAGCAAATAAAGTTTTTTCCTTATTCCCCCATCAACTACCAGACCACAAGGTTTATTTTGTCAGTGTCTTTCTGTTTTCCTAGCATCTGTACACACTGCAATTATGTTCTTCAGATGTTTTGCATGACACTCAAGTTGTGTATTTTCATAAGAACAGAGATGCTTATGTGATTTCTGGAGTCCCAATAAGTTACAGAGTAAAAAAACCAGACTTGCTGCTTTAGAATAGTCATTATTAAGAGGTGAACTTGGAGGTCAGAATGCAGAATCACTACTGAAATATTAACTTTCATTTAAGACACTCTCAAGGAAAAGCCAAGGACATAGAACTAAAAAAGGCCACATTATTCTTCATTTGGGAGGAAAAACAGATGAAAAAAAAAATCCCAAAGTGCTCTACAGACTGGTTCATTTGAGCTGGTATGGTAAGGGAGCTAAATGCCACTAGAGTCATTTTACAGCTGGACAGTGTAATAGTCAATGGACAGAGGCTTCAATAAAGAAGCGTCAGAAGCAATACGCAACTTTTCATCCCTTCCTGTAACCTCTAGGAGAAATACACTCTTTACTTGTCCTCTTTAATTATTTGAGAAGGCAATGGGCTATAACATCATCTTTTTTTTTCTTTCATCACATTTATCATGTTAAATATTTGATTATGCCTCTTATTTTGTTTTTGCAGTGCCAGGCACAGGGTGTCCTGTGTTCTGTTTAACAGCATACCGATTAAGGAGCCAACCATTCTTCCACCTTCATTTTCTCTCATACCTTAATCTAGATTCAGTCTATGTGGGAGTCTAAATAGGTGCTACTACTCCCCAGATAATCAGCAATTTGTTACTGCATTAGAGGTGGCCTAAGTATTCAAGCTAAGAGCTGAGACTGCCATATATATAAGCAAAATAGACTTTATTGGATTGCAAGATAAATGCAATGGATGGCTATAAAGTAAACCATATGAACTTTTTTCTCAGACCCAATATATTGAGGAGTGAAGGATGCAGACCAGTCAAAGCTGACACAACAGAAGAGGGACTAACAGACTTATTAAAAGGGAGGGATGAAAAAACCTTCAACAGCACAACACATATAGACACACCAGTTCCAAAACCACTAAGAAACAACCAATCCCAAAAACTCCTTAGCTACCAGAACAACAAGCCAGGCTCATAGATTTCACAGAATCTCAGAATGGTGGGGGTTGGAAGGGAGCTCTAGAGCTCATCCAGCCCAACCCCCTCCTAAAACAAGTTCCCCTCGATCAGGCAGCATAGGAACAGGTTGAACAGCGCCAGGTCTCAGAGCCTTTCCTCATCAGAAATCTGCTACAGAGAAAATGCAGAGGCAGAAGTAGATCTGGTGTAACATGCTTCTACACTGAAGGCAGCTGGGGAGCTGCATACAGCACTGTTAGAAAATGGAACCTGTGGGTTTCTTGTTTTTGCACTTGATTCCATGTTGTGCTGAACAGCCCAGGTGAAAGTAAAAGCACACTGGATCCAAAACACTTTTAATTGGCAACCTGCCTCTGCCAGTGCCAGAGTGAAGATCAGGATTACTTTGCTCATTCATGAAGTCCTTCTTATGGAAGGAAGGATTTTTGATGATCAGTTCTGGGAGTTATCTGCATTCTAGGCTTTATTTGCTCATTCTTTTATGGGAGGTTCTTTAACAGGGAGGGCACTTCTGAGCTTACAGACATAACTGTTGTCAGCTTGAGCCTGTCCTGAGGACACAATAGTGCTGTGTTACTCCAGTTTCTGTCACGTAACACAGCTTGCTATCACAAAGACAGCGTTCAGAGCACACTTCTGCAACGAGGCAGTTTTCACGGCACCGAAAAGCTTTAATGCTGTAATGAAGTGGGAGACAGGAAAATACTTGGCCTTAGCTCTCTGTTGAGCTAAACACTGTATTTTTCCCCTTAATATCAGAACCTACATTCACATTTGTCCATCCTTATCTTTAGATGCCAGACTCTTATTACACTTTGTCCAAATTATCTGTCATTTTAAATTGAACAATGATCTTAAATCATCAGCTGCCCTGATGAACTGTGTAAAAATTCAGACATGCTTTGTAAATGGTAGCTTTGTGACAGCAGTTCCTCTGTTGCCTTTCTTCTTGACTGTTCACCTGACAAGCCTCACTTAGCTAAGGGTTAGGGAAATAAAGCTATGTTTCTAACTATGTTTTCATTGACGTGTACACACCTGTCATTTAAAAAGCCTGCCTTATGGACAGAGTTGCACTCTAATACCAGCACTACAAGTCAAGTTACACCCCGTTCTGCTCCAGGAAAGCCTAAATCATCAGCCTTGCATGGAGAGGACATGAAACATGAAGCCTTTGCAGTGCTGGGCCAGAGCCAAGCCCTCTCCTTTCCTCCACAGTTCTCCTCATGACAGGGTCATGAGGAGATCATTCTGGCCTGTATGCTTCATGGGCACTGTGAGTACAATAGTGCAACCACAAATGGCTTTGCTGTCTCCTACTGCATGTCTAATGTTAGAGGTACCATCTATTCAGAGCAAGCTACTAGCTGTTGTAACCATGCCAACTTCTTTACCTCCCAGGGAAAGCTTAGTATATTAAATCCAGGCACAAGTACTGAACTTGGTGGCAGCTCCTGTCAGTCCTTTCTGATGCAGAGCACATCATGTTGGTAACCTGCCAGTGACAGTGCCAGGTCAGTGTCCCTCAGACTGCAGGGGTGCCATAGGGGCTCAGAGATAAGAGGCTGAACAGCACAGGTCACATGGGTGTGCCATTAGCACAGTCATGCTCACTCCCTGATTGGCATCCTGCATCCACCGACTGGTTGCATTGCAGCAATAATTCCTTGAAGATGTGCAGTTATACCAATGTGTTTAGAAGAAGAGTGGTCTAAAATGCTACCCTCTCACTTTCCTGTTTGACCCGACAGAAAACATCAAGGTTCTGGCCACAGATCACCCAGGTCAGGGAAAGGTTTTAAAAAAGATGATTTTTCTGTGTTTCTTTCAGATTCACTGGTGGCTCAAAGTCTCTCAGACTCTGCCTTGTACCCTCAAACTGTTGTAGTGGATCACAGTGGTTTGTGATCACACTTTGAGATGATTTAACACTGGGTGTAGTAAAACACACCAAGCTTTTTTGCAGAGGACAAACTGGCTTTGTCTGAAGAACACAGAATATGCAACTCAGTGTGTTATTTTGCTCTCTAATTTCTAGGAACACAAAAGGAACAAAGGAAAAAAAAGAAGAAGAAAATCCTTAGCCATTGTCAGTGCATTATCTGGTACAAAGGCAAAACAAAGCACATATTATCTAGGAATGGGAATCAAATGCTCAGGAGAGACAAAACCCAACTGCCTGTTGCATCCCTCTAGGCAGGACTTCACTGTAGAGAGGCTCAATGTCTAACTGTGCTCTGTGGACAATCAATCAAGCAGCTCCACTCCCACTTCCACGAGGATCAGCTGCTCTCTCTACCATATCTGTCAACTCCAACAATGAATGAGAAAGTCACTTGGGGGCGTGGATGTTCAGGATGTAATGGACCTGACAGCAAGCAGCTGCACAGGCTGGATCCATATATTTCAATAGCGTGTAAAACACAGGGTGAATTGTCTAGGACGCACCATGAGGCATTTCACCAACCACAATTTCACTGAGCATGAGAAAGAAAAATAATAAGAAAACGTATAAGAAAAAACTCCAAAAAAGATCACAAACAAAAATCCCAGAACAACCAAATTCAACCTGGACAAAGACATGAAGCCAGAATGAATTCCATTCTCCACATATATATTTTTTTAAATGTCTCTAAAGTATTGCCCAATAACATCCCCTTTCCACCTGCTATGTAGCTCAAAGTCATTCTTCACCTGCAGCAGTTGCTGGGAATGCTCAGAGCTCTCTGCAAAGGACAGGGCAACTTCTGTGGTCCGGGAGGATGCAGGAAAACACATGGAGTTTTCTGACCTACTTCTTCAGAGAAAGAAGAAAAAGGTAGCACTATTTTACAGAGTTGGTGAGAGCCCTGGGGTCTACTGACACCCACCAGAATGCTGGCAGGGCAATGGTCTACCTCTCTGCTGGCACAGCTTTGGAGTATGTCTTCTTCTCCCTCATGACCCAGAGACAACAACTTGTTTTCCTCCACTTAAAACTCAGACTCTGCCTAGATCTAAGCAACCACAGAAATACCTGTACCAGTTGTTCCTCACTACTGTGCTTCCCAGTGACCAAAACACTTAACCAGCTGACAGTTTTCCACCTTCCCTGCACAAGATGCTTTTTACCACTTGGGCTTTTTTACATCATTGATACTTTTTTTCTTCTTTTTAGTGATACATTTTCTTTTGTCTTTGTAAAGAGAAAAGAGACAGTGAGCTGTGGGGAATATGAAAAGGGAAAGGAAAATGAGGTTGAAGAAACCCATCTTACTTATACAATCTGAAGAGGAGACTTCCTTGAGTAAAGGGGAAGAGGCAAGTAGAGGAAGGCAAGAATGGAGACATAGGTGAGAGAAGATATTTTCAGAAGTAGTGCTCATGAAATTAACTCCCTTCAGGCTATTTGCTGATGTTTAAGCACAGAGAGGAATTGAACACAAACCAACAACTGTAATTCAGGAAAAAAAAGTATATTCTCTGACAGAAAAGGACCTTCTGCAGTGTCTCCTTTCTGTAAGGAGACAGAACCTGATCGCAAGGCCAGTAAGACCTGGCCACAGAACACCCAGGTACTGAAAAATCAGTAAGAAAGAAAGAGTTTACCACAAGAGGCATTGTTTTATAACCAGGACTCACAGTAATTATGAATTTCTGTTTTCCCAAGTGACATTCATCTGGGAAGAGCCTTGAAGGAGATGGACACTAACATCTTTCAACCTACCAAGCTGGGCAGTTAGAAATCTCTCTGGTATGTGTTAGCTTAATGTCACAAATGAAGGGCTAATCCAAAGTCATTGAAATCACTGGGAGTCCTTCCATGGTTTCTACAGATTTGAGAACAGACTTCTGATTATCTAAGTCCCCAATCCTGCAATTACACTTTGGCAGAGGTTTGTCTCTACAGATCCAATGTCAATCCTGCTGCTGGGTAGTATTTTTGAAGAAGTCTGAGTGGGAGTTTATGACAGAGACAAACCTTTATTGCAACCAAGAGGTTAGTAAAAGCTTTATAAGAAAGTGAATGGGATCTGTGCTCAGTCCCTCTTTGCCTGTTCATGGAACAGGAAACTGTATTGCTCTGTTGGATTGCTTGCAAAAAGTTCAAAATGGAATTCTCCATTTCATTAATCATCCGGTGCCTTTACAATTGGCAGCAAAATTGGAAGTTTCCCTTAAGTTACACCTGTTCTGTAATGAATGTCTCTGCTCACTATCCACACTGCTAACTTAGATTGACAATGTCTGGGCATTCCAGAGCAGTAGATTCTTAAATAATTTTTCCCTTCCTCACACTTACCACTATTGAACTGGATTAGACCAGAAAAAAGTGCATGGCTAGCTCAATGCATCCGGCCTTGAGAGCTCTGTACACTCAATCTTAGTCTGGTTTCATGTACCCTTTTACTCTCCTTTTTTTGCATACACATGTCTCTTAAGAGGATGGAACCGCTCTTGTGATATTACACTATTCATGGCCAAATACACAGTGCTGAGGATGGGACAGTGTTCCTCCATCCTTCATTGTCCCCATATAGAACCTTAGATAACTGATACCATAAATGGGCAACTTTGATTTGCCCAATAGGTAACACCAGGCATTAACTCTCAGGACTCTCTCAGCAGTGATTTCTAGGCTACTGGTGAGAGAGATGAGATGATTTATAATCTGCTTGAAACCCTTCCAAAAAGCCTCTCTTAAATTTTGGAATCTTTCCCATCCGTATCTGGTCATACTTCCCTTTTGATCTAATGTTATTAGCACCAATTGTCAGAAGAGAATTCTCCAACTCTTCTGCAAATATGACACTATTTCATCAACTTTCCTTTGAGAAACACTTCCTGTCTTTGTCTTTTAACCAAGCTAACAGTCCCAAAATGTCTCTAGACTCATTTGCATTCACTTAATTCCATGACTTGCCTACATTTTATAGCATGGCTTTAAGAGACCACAGAGCCTGAGGAAAAAGGCCAGAGTGGACTGCAGCTGTGAAAGCTCTCCCATTGATGAGCAGCATGTGTTTTTTCCTCAGCTGCCTCTCCCTGGCAGGCAAATACCCTTCCTGGTCTTTTAGTCCTTTTTAGGGTGAGCCTGGTAGCAGCACTGCAATTAGTGAAGATTACCACAGCCCTTTGTCCTCATAGGTTCCAGTGAAATAATAGATTAAAAAAAATACCCCTAGGAGTCTGCAGACAGACTCTTTTTTTAATCTTATTGTGCACCATATGCAACTTGGTATACTTATGCTCACCTGCTCAGCAACAACTTCCAGCTTTCATCTCGGTCTTGCAGCAAACATCTTTGTCCCATTCTCCAAATTAGATCCCCATTTTAAAAGCTTGGATCACCCCTCTCTCTTGCCTTGACAGCCACCTCATTGCCCCTACACCTCATGCTTTGGGAATACAGGTACCTGCTTTCTTTTCACAGATCTTAGGATGAGTCCTTGACAAATTAATCAGTGCCTTGTCCTTTCTGCACAAGTGACTGTCAACAAAGCAGATGGTGCTGTCCCTTACAACACCTTGTCTCTTATATCTCTCTGAGTCTATGTCCTCCAGTTTTCTGACAGGGGCTGCTGCGTGGGTAATTTTTATTGTTTTTTATTTTTAATACAACAGACTATTGCCATAGGGATTTGCTTACCTGGTCACAAAGATGACAACACACTGAAGCTGAAAGAAGTATGCAAATGAACAGACATGCATTGAGAACTCAGTTCTTCTGCAAAAGCCTGAGGTCTAGTAACAGTGTTGATATAGAAAATTCCTCAGATTATAAAGAATCTTAGGCAACAGGATTTATGAAGGCTAGCAGGTGCCTGTGGCCACTGCTCAGGCTGATTTACTTGTACAATCAGGGAACTGTCACTCCTCTTTGAAAAGGCCTTTAGTTTTCTAACTGAACCTTGGAAACCTGGAAGTCAAAGCTTAAGCATCTAAAATGCCTCATGGGTACTATGAATTTCCCAGTTCACCAGGAATTCACCAGACTAATAAGCACAAACTCAGAAAGTTTTCCATCAGGTAACTTTCCCTTCCTCAGTGCTGTTTCTGTACACCCCAAACTGCATTTTACAGGGCTTGCTTTTGAAAATGGAGTTCACTAAAGTGGAAAACAGCAAATATCAACGATTCCTCTCACCCCCTCCACTCCCCATCATTTTGATCTGCTGTTTTGTAATAGAGGCGCTTAGATTTCAGTGAAAAACAATAGAAACAATAGAAAAAAGACAGTAAGACTCCCTTTGATGAAGAATATTTCTTCCAAACTCACACATAAAGTCCTCACGGACTCCCCAAAAAAACCTTAGTTGGAAAAAAGCTCCATTGAGACCACCCACTGTACATCAGCCAACACCAGCTTATTCCACTGGTATCAGACATCAGAGCCGTCAAAGAGCTGTGTAGGAAAGACTCATTACTAATGCTTCTAGCTTAGACTGATGAATCAATATCCTGATAAGATCAGTGTCATCCATGAATGAGATTTCTACTGTGGCATGCATTAACAAGAAGCTGTGGAATGGTGCTATGAAGTCAGTGTGTGACTGAAACATCTATGCCACTTCGCTGTGTGGGTGAGGAAGAAGGGAATAGACTTCACTGTTTCTTTTATGTGAATTTGAATGTAAGAGGGGCTATACCATATATAAAGCATATAGCCATTTAATATGTTGATTTTGCTACAGCATCCCTGCCTATATAGAAAAAGACTTCAGCCATCTTTCCCCCTTCAAGGGTTCCAGCTACATGATATTTCTAAAGTTCATGATCCTGAAGGACACTGACATACCCAGACTGAACTTAGACTTGGCCTGCAACAACTGTGAGCTTAGGCTCATCACCAGACCTAGGCAAAGGCTTTTCAGTATTATAAGCAAAACTAAACTTTGGAGTGATGAAACTGGGATAGAGAGCCAGAAACAGATTGTCTGGTAGGCTGTTCTTTCCACCAAAGAAAGAAGAGGTGTAGTTGTAAGTTCTGCTTATGGAAAGGGAGCTCCTCTCTCCTGTTAATATATACCTACGGCTATTCTCTCAAACACCTCAGCTTCTCCCTTAATAGCTGCAACTAGCCTTACTTTATGGGTCTCTGGGTCGTGGTCTTCTTCCTTCTACTAACAACATGCAGCCCTGGATGATGGTTGGCCAACTACCCTGATGCTGCTTTTGTTCTGGAAGCAGCCTTATGTTTGGAGATAGACTTTGAGCTGGGGGTGGGGGGGGAAGGAAACCAAACAAACAACCCAATCTCAGGACAGACTTTAAAGCTTTGTTCAGTCATAACTGAATTCTTAGTCCTTTTTTCCCTCCCACTCATCTAAAGCTCTAGAGTGGATGCAACACAAGTTGTAGACGAATTTTTAACTTCAGTGAAATAGATCTGTCAGAGTAGCTGTTGCTTATTAGGGAATGGGCCAGATCTATCAAAGAAAAAAGTAGTGTTTCCCATGAGCAGCAGTACTTTCCATGTAAATATAACATTCCTCATCTGCTCCTCTATTGGTCCCATATATATACCACCTCCTCCCCTCTATGTTGTATCGAAGAGTCTTGACACTTGGAGTCAAGACACAAGAATTCTCTACATTTCAGTCTTTCAGCAATTCCTTACAGTTCAAGAGTTCTGAAGATAGCCACAGTGTTTGACAGAGACACATGCAAATGCCTAGGGCCAGACTTGTTTAGATTTCAGCATAAATATAAATCACATCTGATTCAGATTTTATTTGCTGCCTAAAGCTAGTCATTAGCACCTTGAAAACAATCTGGGTGCAATGATTTTTTTTTTTAACCCTCTCCTTTCCACTGTGTGCTTCTTGTGTCACTTGGATCCTGATTTACACCAGTGTAATCTACTGAAGTGAACAAAATTCCCAAGGAGCCTCACTTGGCTTTGTTGCGTGTGAGTAACCGCTGAAATCAATTGAGTGTCTGCACCACAAAGAGGTTGCCTTGTACCACTACTCTTCAACCTGGGGAGGATATGCCCAGTGATGAGAAGGTGCAAACACCTCTGCCCCATGCCTCCAACACACTGATGGGTGACAGAGCTGAAAATCCACGTGCAAGAGCTTAAATTCTCAAGTGGCCACCAAGTGCTTCAGAAAGCTGAACAACACATCTAGTTTGGGAGAAAGAACTTCAAGAGGCCCTTTTCAGTTTTTCAAGTGGTGTGTGTGTCCCCGTGCACTTTAGAGGAGGGAAAGTGAAACATTTTTCAGGGTATGCTAGGTGAGGAAGAAATTATCATGAGACCAAAGACAGAAAGCTTTGCAGGAGACGAGCACGGAAGGTTTAAAATGCAGATTAGTCAATGCTGTCCCTGAGAACAGCTTTCTCATCCAGTGTTCATTATTAGTGTTAATTCAGGTTTCAGCAGCACAGTCAATCAGACTCTACTTGGGATTTCTGCCAAGCTCCTCCTTCAGAGGCAATACCTGCTCCGCTTCCCTGTTCACACCAGGTTTATTTATATTCATCTACTACTGTCAGCAGATCCAAGCCAGGTACAAAGAAAAAGCTAAGAGGGCACAACTTCTCCTCCTTGATCTGCATTCCCCATGTTATAATCACTGTAGTTTTAGAAATGTACCATTTGGAGTTTTCGCCTATCAAACCTTTCAGAGGAAAGCTATGCTGTTAAGTCTACCACTGCCATCTCCACTTGCAAAATGGGTATGAATAGATGAATACGCCTCTGCCAACCTTTAGCATTTACAAATCCGCTCTACTCTTAAAAAACCCCCACACTATTCTCTGAATAGTAGCTACAATTGATAGCTACAATTTCCTTATTACTGATCCTCAGATTCTTAAACCTTTCAGAATAAAAAGAAATCTCTTTTTCTAGAATTGCTTCTGTCTAATTAGGTGAGAGGAAGTTCACAAAATCTGAAATTCACTTAGACTGTGATGGCAGTGAGACAGTTTTTAGGAAAGCATAAAACCAAACTTAGAGTTTTATGATAAAATTGGAAAGGGCGGGAAAGGTAAGGTTTAGGCTTACTCATGAAAATTTGCACCTGCATCATTTCACTTTATCCTCCCTGGTTTCTAAATTTCATTTGAGGAATATATACCATGCTTGTGCTAGGTCTGTTAGGACTGTGCTAGTGTCAAAGGGAAACAGAGAAGTATGTTTTCTTTGCTGCATGAGTTAGCATAAATTGGGTCCAGATTTGCAAATGTAAGAAACATCATGCACTCCACTAATCTCAAGCAGCAGGATACCAAAAGAGGTAAGAAATAGCTCTCAGCATCCTATTAACAACAGCAGGACTAGCTCAGGGAGTCTGCCTCTGCCTCTTCAGCTGTGATGAGGGTTTATAGTGAGAAACCAACACATCCTAACAGATCCCAGCCCCTCAGAAGAAAATGGGATGTGGGAACCACCCGGAGAAGACAGCCATCAGCCATCTTCCCAAGCAGATTCTTCATCCAGGTGCATGGTCTTACTGTGCAGACCTAGTAAGAGATTGCTCTTTACTATAATCCTTAAAATTGTGCAGAACCTGAGTCATACACAGCTCATTGTACCTCCCCACCTCATCAAATCAGATGTATGGTTTGCAGTGCTTTTCATGCTCAGCTGGGTGAGAAAGTTGAGAAACTACAAGCACAGTCTTACAGGCAGTAAGCCACATACATTACACTTGGGCTTCAGAGTCAGGCAGCCTACGTCTGCTGACTGTCACTGAAGGGGTAAGTTACAGACAGTCAGCAAAGTGGTGTGGGTTGTTCACTTTAGCCAAAGACCAATTGAGCAGAGGGTAGGTTTTAGCCAAGGATCATCGGGCACAGCTTTTCACTCAGTGAAGGCACCTCAGAGATCTTTGCTATATGTGCAGGGCAGAGAGGATACCAATTTGCATAATCTGAACCAAGTGGTATCAGAGGAGCAAGCAAAAAAGGTTACAGTTAGAGGTGTCTCAGAGTGATCTCCTGAGCCAGACTCTTGGCAGGTGTAAATCAACAGAGCTCCTTTGAAGTCAATCAATGCTTATTGATGTAAGCAGAAGAGCCAACCTCTTCCCTCTGGAGAGGAAGTTCTGAATACCACTTTTCCCTCCGTGGAAACTAGTTTTACAGCTGCTTACAAATCTATCTCTATTGTGATAGAGATTTTTGTAAACTGTGAACAAAAGATGATTTACTCATCACCACCCCCCTACTGAACTTGTTGAGATATCCTCCTGGTGAAAATCAATTTGTCATTTCAAAACCAGAATATTTAATTATCACCCATATTGATTTAAAACTATCTTAAATCACATTGATGTTACTGTGGAAAAAAGCATGAGGCAGGAGTGATCCTGCATGCAGTCAGCACCCTCAGTGTGCAGACATTTCTGACCATGCAGGTTTGCCCACTGAAGGGCTTTTCCTTAGGAAGGCAAACCAAATGCTTGCTGGGTGGCATGTGTATTATCCTGGGGATATTTGGCTTCAAAATGATGCACTACCATCTCTCTCGGGTAATAATTCTGGCTACGGTTAACATGTTAGTCCAATTCCCCCCTCTTTTGATTTCTTTTCAGCTCTCATGTGTCCAGGCTGCAGCTGCTTGATGCGCTCCAAAGCACATCCTCAATCTCTCTGTAGTGAGGTGGGAAGGTACAAAGGCCTCATTCCCATGCATCTAGTTAAAAAAGAGTTGGCTTTAAGCCCTAGATAAGTTTTTTATTTATTATAAGCTATTTATTTGTTATGCATTTTAATGATACACTGAATGCTCCAGCAACCATACTTTCTACCACATTAAATAGGAAGCCACTGTGGTAAAACATAATAAAGTAATAGGAGAGAAATGTATAGATTTTAACTTCAAGGAATAAACTATTTTTAAAAACCTGTAGTGACATGCATTTTCCTTCTCTCCTTTCTTTTGATCATTTTACATGGCTGGTCATTACCCCTGATGCATTCCCACATATCTACATGTTTAGTGGTTTGTCAGCTGGAAAACAGGCAAAAGCTCTCAACCAAGGGGCCTGCTGATGAGTGCCTTGGAGATACTTTAAGTGAAAATGAGACCTCCTGTCCTTATGAATTTCTAGCTAAATATACAATACTTTACCTATTATAGGTAACTAGGGAAGAACTACCAGCTCCCTAGAATAAAAGTAAATCTTCTTTCGTATTAAAAAGCAGCCAGGAAAGGAACCTTTTTCTCAGTAAACTATATAGATATCCTTTGATACAGGAAGGCTGTCAGCTTGTCTAAATACAAGGATGTTAAAAGCAGGAATCACTGGATAAAAAGTTAATGGGAATAAGCAGAACATATCTGAGGTAGGAGTGTATCTATCTTCCCACAGAAAAACAGGAAAATAAAAATGATAAAGGTTTCAAACCTGCTGCTTTGGAATGACCACTTTGGAGCTACCATCTATCAAATGTCAGTTGAAGGAAAATGATAGTAATTGTCCACCTCAAGATTCCCTGAATTTGCTCACTCTGGAGTTTGTGGGAGAAGAGACTCACACCCAGTTCATGCAGCAGCTGCAACACCATGAGTACTCACAGTTCTGAAGAAAACAATTGTCAATTGCCATAGTACCTAAGAACTGATGAGGAATTACAGCAGTCAGCAGAGTTGATCTTTGCCATCTCCCCTTTTGCCAATTCTACACCAGCAATTCCATCACCTCCACCACTGAAAGTGGGAAATATAGTTCTCACACGCACTTGTTAAACCATCATGAAAAAATCCTGCTGTAAATATTATTTGAGGCATCTTTTCTACATGTTCTCTTTCAAGAAAAAAAAAAGTCCAAGTCAACAACTAACCAAAATAATACAAGAGGAATCTGTAGATTTTTGACCCATTTCACTCTGAGGGAATTAAGTAACAAATATACGACTCTCTCTGGCCTCTACATTTTGTTTCATTGAAGACTCAGACATGAAATAGAAGGATTAATAGATGGTGGTGTTACAGGCTTTGTAGCTACTGTGGGCAAAAAGCATTAGCTGTCTCCCAAGGAAACTGCTCTCATCATCTCCCCATTGCAGGCCCTCACTTTTTCTGCAACAGAGCTTTCCCCAGATTCCTGAGCTGGACTAGACCAAGAAACTCTCGTGAAGACCCAGCACAGGCAAACTCTGCTTTTACATAAAATAACCAAACCTCCATTAATATAGCTGGTAAAAGAAAGACTCCAGTATGCAGCTCTTCGAGGCAGTTCTGGTTTAAGAGATAAATATGCAATCTGCTCATTTATTTTTTTTTTAGGAATCAATATTTACTTAAACACAACAATAGTTCTTCCAGGGCCTTTTAAGTTTATTATCATACCACTGCAATGCTAATATCTCTTGCTCTCTTAATGAAAATAAATTGCTTCTCCTGAAGGATCAATCTTTTGGGCATGATTCTGATTTTGTTTGCCCTGCTTTATTCCAGCAGCCACAGTTAACAGAGCGTCTGCTGATTTATACCCACCATCAGAATAAGATTCTTTCCATTCATAGCAAGCAAGGTGCATGTTGCATCACTGGACCCCAAGTGATTTGGAATACAGCTGAGAGTACTCTCAGAGTCTTTCACTTTTTTGAACTTTTACATCATGCTGCTTCTGCTCACATAAGACAGAAAATGAAAGCACAGTGTACTTGTGTAGTGTAACTAAGCAACAGGGCACAGCAGGGAGGCCCAGTTATCTGGTGTTAATCATACCCCTGGGATGTGAAGCTCATGAATTAAGGGCCATTTTAACATTTATCATATTTCTTTTTATTTAAAGGTAAAAATAAATTATTTCTATAAACTGCTTTGATCCCTGGAAAATGCCTTCTGACATTAAATCCACTCCATCTGTCTCTCAGAGATTAGCGTACTGCATATCTTACTGACACTCAAAATGCTCATTCCAGAGCGCTGAGTGGTCCAGATCACCAACCCACTTCAAACATCCCAGTCTAGAGTCACTCCCTCTCCAACCTGGTCTGGGCCATAAGGTCTCTGTATGTCACTTTTGCAAGTCCACAAGTCCTGCGCTAGACTCAGAGGGCAGACTGAGACCTCCCGACACTGAGCTGTAGGACGGATGAGAGGCTGCCTTCATGCCAACAAGGATTCCAAGTTTCAATGTCCCCAAGCAGTAATTACAATGAAATATGTAATTTATGACAGTCTGCTAAAAGCAGCAGTTCAGCTCTGCTGGAGACAGGAGCAGCCCGGAGTCCCCACAGTGGGACATGTAGAGGCAAATCTCTCCCAAACACCAAGAAGTAGTACAATGGGGAAAAAAAAGTGCATGAGAAAGCACTAAATATAATCTTTTCGGCTCAACTCAGATGGCACCACACTATGTTAAAACTATTTTACTGTGAGGATGATGGAGCACTGGCACAGGCTGCCCAGGGAGGGTGTGGAAGCTCCTTCCTTGGAGGTCTTCAACACCTGCCTGGACATGTTCCTATGCCACCTGATCTAGGTGAACCTGCTTCTGCAGGGGGATTGGACTAGATGATCTCTAAAGGTCTCTTCCAACCCCTACCATTCTATGATCTTCTCATCACAAATGCCAGGACCATAAGGAATTCACAGATATGATGGCATCACTCATTTCAATATCACTACCAAACACACAACGGCAACAGGTGACAGAATCAAGCCCAAAACACTGCGGTTAGTGCCATTATTCAGAACCTGCACTTTGCCATTCTGTGGATGAACACATCATATGAAAACTATTTGGTTTTTTTACTTTATCCTGCCTTGAGACAGGGGTTAAATGAACTAGTTACCACCTACTAGACTGTTTCTGTGACTGTTTTGGTTTACTGAGGCCGTTCCAGTTGCAGCAAGTCATTCCAGCAAGGTAGTATGAAAATGCAGAGACAACACTGGTGCTGTGTGTAAGCTCAATGATCAAGATCCTTCAGTGACTGGACACTAGCTGCAGCAGATGCAGCTATGTGAAACAGAAGTATTAATCTCTGAGTTCAGTTATTAGGGATAGGAATGCCTACTGTTGAGCACATGCAGCCAAAAGGCTTTTTACACAGGCAATGCCAGAAGGCAATTACAGCAATTAGGTGGGTTTTTTTTGACCCATTTAAAATGGACTAATAGCAGGGATTATTATCAGCTTGTACTTTGTTCCAGTGATCTGTATCCTCCTGCACCGAGGATTCAGCACAAGCTGTGCAAGCACAGAGATAATTTCAGTCTAATTTGGCATGGTGCTGAGCTACAGGAGAGGAAGAAGAGACTGCAAGGTTGGTAAAGAACAAAGGCTCCCAGGCCCATGGGTGACCAAGGCTCACTAACATTACAGATATCTGAAAGGGCTGTTTGTTTTCATGACCATATGAGTAATGGTAATATAAGTACTTCGGGGCTGCTGCTTCATCTTCATGCCTGACTTCTTGTGACACATGGAATAAGGCAAGGGGACACAGCAGTGCGTAATTATCCTTCTCAGTTCAAACACTGCTGTGTTAGGCAAGAGCTGAATCTTAGTGTCAGGAGGCTGTTTTTTTGTTAGCAGTGGATACCCTGAAAGTTACAGACACCCAGAAGCAGAAAATGGAGCTCATTTGAGCCAAGATAGGAAACAACCCACTGCAGTTAGAACCTGTTAAAAAATTGTAAAAGTAGGATTGAAGTAATGTGCAAAATGTAAGAGGAAATAAGATTCCCACTTGGAGAAGGGCACAGGAAAACAGAGTTTAACACTGATAACAGGAAATACAAGTCTAGAACACAGCAGAAGAAAAGTGACTCTAATTCGGAGGAGGTTCCTCTCTGATTGACCACCTGTCTGAAGCACAGGAGGTAAATCTTTTTATTTCAGCACCAACAAAGCCATTAACTGGGGGAAAAAAAAAAAGCAATTACATTTTTTTTTTTTCTCTGTAGTGCTGACATACTGTGACCACCACAGTACCACTACAGGTTTATCACATGGGTTATGCCCTTGTCCTCATGTGACTGCTTTCAGCTCTCTCCTCAGCACACCGTGGCTCCTACTTATCACCAGAGAATGCTACAGAAAGGATTAATGCTTTCTGGAGCCTCAAGAACAAAGCTCAGGTGTCTCCCCTCAGGAAAGCTCTTTTACTCTTGCTGCTCATAGGACTGTTAGTGGACACCTCCTTTAAGCCGACATTACAACAGAGCTTGCCTTGTATACTGACTGCCATTAAATGAGGCTGAACTGAGCACCCTCCAGCAGATCAGGAGGAAGATCTTGGGTCTTCAGCTTTTCAGATCATGCAGGTCCACTTTACGGATGCACAAATTACAGAGTGCAAATTATTAATATCCAATTTGGAGAAGTCACTGGAATGTAACTGCTGTGTAGGCAAATGAAAATATAAAGCTACCAGCAAGATATACATTTTGTAGTGTTCCTCACAGAATGAGGACCAGTAGTTTATAGATACAAAACTTCCTTGCCTATAAGGACATCTTTCCTTTTATCTAGATTCATTCCCAAGAAAAGCATAATACTATGTGTCACTTTTCAGATCAAAGTAATTTGCTTATTTAGAGAGGCAAGTGAAAAGGTAGCCTGAGAAACTAAGGTACAAAATCCAACCGGTCCACATGTCACTTGCATTTCTCTGGAAAGTACTGGCACTTAAATCCCACTGTTCACTCTCTCAGATACTATTCATTTTGTGCAAAGTACAGAAAAGACATTAATAGAATATACAGAAAAAAAAGTCCTCCTCTTACCTTGTGAGCCATTGTTCCTGAAAACTATTAATCTCTTTCCAAGGTGAGAGTAGCAAAGATTATTTTTTATCTTTAAGATTTTGATGCAATATGAACAAGTATCTCAGCACAGGTGGAGAACAACTAGAAATGCCAAGAGAAGCCTTGCTTTGAATATGTTTCATAGCTCTGTACAAGAGATGGGTTAGGCAATTTTTTACTGAACAGGAACATTAAAGATTCCCCAAGGAAATATGAACTGAAATGCAATTGGGCTTTTTGCTTTTAATATCCCAGTGTTTGCCATCTGTTATTTGATGTTCTGAGGTCTTATTTAAACCCTTGACAAACAGAGCTCGGTAGTAGAAAAATTAGAAGTTCAAAATGAACACATAAGCTGCAATAGACATTTCATCTGTAAGTCTTCATCTACAGTGATCTCATCTTGTGGAGTACAAACCTGAGGTTGTCAAAAAAAACCCACCTCATCAAGTTCAATGTCTTCTAGAAGGGAGACTTTTGCTTACATATATTTTCCTGACACCTGAAGAGAAATAGTTATCCCGTTTTACTTCTCATCCAAAACCATTGCAGAGTAGGGCTGTTTCCTTCTAAATCTTCACTATGCACTTCAAGGGTATTTCAGGATCGATTTGCACAGGTTTAAAAGCATCTTCTAAATATGGATATTTTGCTGACAATCTCAAGAGGAGATGCAACATTCATTGGTTCACCTGAAGAAGCAGTTCTACTCAATAGCTTGCACAGAGAAGCCTGGCTTTTTTTTGTGTTGAGACTTCCTTGGACCACATTTATTCTTTTCAGTACCTTTTGAGAGAGGCTATTTTCTTATGCAAGAGCTGCCTAGAAAGTCTGTCACAGAATTGAAAGTGACGTATGATGCTAATGCAAAGTGAGAGTTTAGAGTAGTCAAAAGCAGATGGGTGGTAATTAAATATAGTGTCCACTATCCCTAACAGTTTAGTACCTCCATGAGATCCCCTGTCTGTAGGAAAAGAGGTGCAGTTTGCCATTAGCTGTTTCCTCCCTTTTCCCATGCCAGCTCCTGTTCTTGTTTTCCTCCTTCTCCCCTTCTTCCTGCTATTTTCCACAGGCCACTGGGAAGAAAGATGATTAGCCAAAGAGAACGGTGGTGGCATGAGCACACTGTACAGTGGGCCTGTGAAGAATCATAATACTTCCTCTTTGATCTTGCTTTTTGAGCTATTTAAGTAGTCCTTGCCCAAGATTTAGAATGAAGTGAGCCTCCCTGTCTCCCAGTGTAGCAATGTCTGGCCAAGAAAATGCCACCCTTAAGATGGGATGGTTTTTTATTTTGTTTGGGTGGGAGGGGGGTTGTTTGTTTGATTGTTTGTTTTGTACACACTAGTCATAACTCCCTCACTGACTGTCACACAGTCATAGCACTTGACTCTGAGTTTCTCACTTTCTCATTTAACAGTTGGACAGAGGAAAAGAAAGAACATTTCCCTCTCTTTCTGCTTGTGTGCAGAAGGTCTGGTAACAGATGGGAATCTGTCAATACCTGGTTCCATTCACCTCCTCTGTGGGCAGTTCTTCCTGTCCTAAATGGACCTATGCAAGTTGAAGACAGGAGTTTAAAGGCATTTTTAGAAGAAAGCTACAGAGCAGATAAAATATTTTCTGTGACCTTTTTCTCAGTACTATTTGCAAAGAAATGCAAGTGCATCTTCAAGTGTGTGCTGTTTACGCTGCTCAGTTGTCTGGCAACATTAACCTCTAGTTAGTCAATGCATCCTAGTAGAAGTTTTCTCTTTAGGTAACTGTCCCACCAATTTCTACGACAGTAGAATCTTATGGCTCATGTGACTTTTATAAAGAATCTCTTAGGAATGGAAAATATTTTAAAAAAAACCCCACATCAAGTATCTAAGAACCTAAATTTTTCTAGGTTCTAGTTTCAGGAAAAATGTAACTCAAACTTACTTTATATTAATTCTTGGAACCTTCATCTGCACTAAAAAGCACCAAGTTCTTCAAAAGAGCTGCCACATGGTGATTTTCCCTTGAGATGATCACATTTAAGCAGAGCTGGGCAGCCATCCCAAAGACTGTTTTTCATGCAGTGAAGCAGTGTTATCATTAACCATCACACAGTGAAGGCATAAAGAATCCTACTTTGGCACATAAGAATCCCATTTTGGAAAAGCCCCAGCAGCAGCTATTTAGCAATGGTATTAATGCCTAAAAAAATACATATCGATATCTAACTGTGGAGCTGGAAGCCCAACAGAAGTCTCCAATCCTTTATCATGAGATTAATGCTCCCTCTGAAGGGAACTGTGCATTTTTCTTTCTTGATCTCTATTGTCTATCTTTTACATTGGCTTAAAAAAATAATAAAAAATCCCATTACTTTGAGGCAAAGTAAAGCTGCAAGGAAATAAAAAAACAGCTATTACTTTTTGTGTGAGTGAAATGAAATCTAACTAACAAAACCATGCACAGGAGATGACCTTGTTTGTCTTCTTCGTTTCTTCACCTTTGTCTCACTTAAGAAGTATGAAAATCAAATTCTTTTTGCCTGGTAACGAATAACAGATACCAGAAACCCTGTGAGGGTTGTGAATGTCAGGGGAAATTGATAATGGACTGTATGAATTTCCCTAGTGGAACAGCACATCAATGACTTATTCAAATTGTCACCTGAGACCCCTAAAATTTCAGACCAGAGGCAAATACTCTCACACCCTTCTCCCCAAGTAAGCTTGTTTGTGATGAAGTCTTCATTGCCCTTTCACTAACTTTGAACTGACAGCCCACCAGGTGTAATCCAGTTAGTAACACATGAGGTCCATTAATACCTCAGACATCAGCCTCATTTGGGCATGCCTTCTCCTGCCCTTGAATACAAGTCCTGGATTTTACAAGGAGAAATAACATCGTTATGTCTTTTCATGGCTAACACCATCAGGATTTGTGCAAAGTTACATGTGTAAAAACAAACGATGTAGAAAAGAATATTTTCTACCATGCATTTGCTACATAAGCTAAGAGGAAAGAATCTGCCTGCTTTGTTTTGTATCCACTGCACTCAGCCAAGAGATTTCCAAATGTAACCAAGCAAATCAGCCCCAGCGTGTACCAAACTGTTCGCAGATTTAAATCACATTGCACTCCATGAAGCCAGGTACCGGATCTAGCAGTATCCTTGTCAGTGAGCTTCAAATGAGATCACAAATGAGATCTGTGTTTGCCAGAGCTGCTGAGGTTTAAGTCAACAAGAAACATAAATTCTAGTCTCAGTGATTTATATCTCATGGCAAACCAGAGGCAGAGTGTGTTCTGCAGGCTGAGAACTCCTGTAACCCTCAAGCCCAGTTTAACCCTGAAAAGGAAATGGAAAGTTATAAGTAGGCAGAGGTTGGGTGTGAGGCCCAGAAGCTGTGTGAATTGCATACACTGAGCTGTTTGGCTCATTTTGCCTGCACTCAATTCTCAGACGACAAGATGCCTTCAATGACACAACCAGGATCACGATTTTTGTAAAAAGCAGCAGACCTCAGTCCAGTCAGGGAAGAAGTTCTTAAATAAATCTAATCTCTCCTTTTAGGAATAATCTCAATGTGCTATAATTGCTCAAATACCCAGAAGAGCTCACCCTGCTGCTTTGATTTCCTGTCTGCTTACTGTGCCTGTGTGCTATAGCCAAGAAAACACATTTGCTACTTAATCTACTGCTTGCAGCTCAGAACCAAGAGCTACATTTTCCATCTACCTATTTACATACTCAAGCAGCTTTTAATTTTTCCTCAGTTGTTTCTGTGAATCAGAAACTTAGGGACACTTTCAATAGTGCTCCTGGACCAAAATAGGCATCTAGATTATCTAAAGACATTGGCATGCTTTGAAATTCAGACTCTTAGAGCCATTAATCAACCACAATAATGTTTTTTCTGTTTTTACTTTTTTTCTGCCAGAATGACTACAATATTCCTTTGATACTACAATTGAATGGATATTTGCCAGAACGTTTGCATCAGGGATGTCTACAGCCCCCAGTGTAAATTGGGAGGAGGAGGAGGAAGAGGTTGTGTAGGCAGATACACAAGACTATAAAGCATGTCAACAATGTTGGACCAATGTACTCCCTGGTATGCTGAGGACATCCAAAATCTCCTTTAACTCCCTCCTGCTCCAGTGTTTTAAGATGTATCCTTCCAGTGAGCTCTGGGATTAATGTTACCAAGCATTGCAAACTAATGTTCTGGGCTATTTCTGCAGTGCTTGTAACAAATGATGGATTAGCACATAGTCCAGGAAGAGCCATTACAAAGGATTCAACAGTTATACATGAGAATGCTAAAGCTCTGTTTTATCTTTCCTTTCACCTGTAAAGGCAGATGCAGGTAACACCATTTCAGGCTGATAGTATAACTTAGATATCTTTATCTTGATTACTGCAAGATCCCAATGTGAAGCATAATGAAATATGTATGTACCATAGACATGCACAGCATCTAATTATAATAGCATTTCTCACTAACACTTTCAGACTCTGTAGGTTATTTTCCCTGGGACATTGCTTACAAATTCCCTTCCTCCTCACCACTGTCCTCTTACGCAGACAAGAGCTGAGAAAAGCTCCTGCTGTGTGCAGAATGTTAATAATTGCCTGAGTTATCAATCAAAACAGATGCAGACAAAAGTAATCAGCATCATCAGAACATCTCTGTGATACAGCAAGGAGGTATTTTGAGCTCTGCCCAAATGAACAGGCCAAGCTAAGAGCTAGTTAGTGGCTGAGAATTACAGTAATGTGATGTGACATTTGCTTAAAGCCAACTCCCTGTGTTAATGAGTTTCAGAGTTCTCATAGCAAAGTCACAGCCTACTGTTCAAGGTTCAGAAAAACTGCAGATGGCAGGTCAGAATAACAGAAAAGTAAAAAGAAACAACGGTGAAATACCAGGGCAAGTGAAATCAGGGCAAGTGAAGTATAACTTTCTCGCAGTTTTGCATTCAGAAGAGTCTAGAGGAGTATGTCTCTGTAGACATATCTCAGGCGAGCCGATTCACTCGCTCATCTGGACCAACACTTCAAACATGTCATCTGTCCCCATGCCTTACTGCTTAGCTTGATTGGGCAGGATTGCGCATGTTGCAGCAATTCATTTCTGTATGCAGTAAGTGAAGACTCATATCCTTCAACATCACTCATTTAACCGAGACACCTTTTAACAGGAGCCACCAGCCATTTAGAGAGCATCGCATCGATTTGGGCAGTGCAAAGATCTTCAGGAGTCAGATCTCTGAGGCATCAAGCAAAATGAAAATATGTTTATTTAACTATTCATTGCCTTCCTTAAACAGTCTGTTTCGCTGTCTCAGATTACAGCATTTTCCTTTGTTAGGGTCAACTACACAGTACTACTGTCATCATGTAATTTCTGTCTTGTCCCATAGTTGCATTCACATTTATAGATTTAAAATAGTTAATTCAGGTCTGTATTAGCTTGGCTGATTCAGTAGAAGTGGCTGTCAAAAACACCAGTGTGGTAGTTTGACCCTGGCTAGATGCCAGGCACCCACCACGCCACTTGATCACCCACCTCCTCAGCAAGCCAGAGAAGGGAAGAAAATAAGACAAATGTCTCGTGGGTTAAGATAAAAGCAGTTTAATATAAAGATAGCAAAGCTGCGCGCGCGCAAGAAGCAAAGCAAAGCAGATAAAGCTGTTACTCTCTACTTCCCATCAGCAGCGATGTCCGGCCACCTCCCGAGAAGCAGGGCTTCAGTACGCGTGACGGTTGCTTTTGGAAGGCCCAGAATGAATCTTGCCTCCCCCTCCTGCTCCTCTCCCCCAGTTTATATTACTGAGCTGACGTCATATGGTATGGAATATCTCCTTGGTCAGCCTGGGTCAGCTGTCCCAGCCATGGTCCCTCCCAGGATCGTGCCCACCCACCGCTGTTGGTGAAGGTGGGGGAAGGAATGCTGGAGGGACAGCCTTGATGTTATGCAAGTGGTAGTCATAATATTGATATCAACAACAAGCACAGCACTGCAAGAGCTACTGTGGAAAATCACTACCATCCCAGACCCACTACAACCAGCTCTTCCTAGGCTGACTGCTAAAACTTTAGCAAACCCTGAACTCTCCCCAGTGGCCATGCTGGCTGTAGCTGGCTGGACCACTGTTCCCCCAGTCTGTACAGCCTCTCAGGGTTTAACCTGAGCATCTCCCACCTCAGGAGAAATGGAGAGAAGTGCAGAAATAGTTTTTGCTGATCTCAGTCCTCCTATTGCCATCATCAAGTTCCTTCTCCTGCCTCAGCATTATCTGACATTAGTTTGACAACTTTTTTTCTCGTTAAGTATGTGAAATGGTTTTTAAAATATCTTTTAGGATTACATCCCCCTGCCTTTAGTGGAAATACAGCTAACAAAAGGATTCTTACACACTTGTGTACTGAATCTCTAGAAAGCTCAAGGATTTGACTAGACACTGTCAAGGTACCTGAAATCCTCTTATCTTTGAATAATTCTTTATAATAGCTCCTAGTATGCATGTAATGGAAATTTTCTTTCCCATTTCAGAATGATTTTTTTCCCTATGTAAGTAATATCACAGAAGGGTTACCAACTGGTATAACCATCTTTTCAGACATGGTATCCTCTATTCATCTTTTTTTCTCCAAATTGCTTATGCATCTTTGTTAATCCAAGATCACTCCCACTGACTTAATGACACCATAGATAAAAAGAGTAATTGAATGCGTGCACGCCTGCAAGCCTACATATACATACAAACAAAAGTAAAGAAACATTACCAAAACTAGGCATAGAATTCAGATACAGATTCAGAGACAGAGAGTGGAAAAAAAATAACACTGGACTTGCTAATCTGAACTGTCCTGCTTCAGTCATACTTTCAGTTAACAAGTGCTGTTAAGAGTACTTTGCTTTTACTGTAAAGTCACAAAGTGTTTTTTACATGTGGCACTCCAGCTGGCAGGATATTCAGAGCTTAGTAGCTGAATCAAAAGAAAGATATGAAAGACACGTACATGTCAGGCCTCATGATGACAAATACATGAAATTTAAAGGAAAGCAAATCCATATCTTTATCAAAGCTATATGCATCTCTGCCCAGTGCCACATAAAACTATACATTTGCTTTTTCCTGTTTGCAGATATCCTCATTTTTGCTCTCATATATTGGATACAAACAGCATACAACATGTCCAGACTGCAACAAGCTGTCTACAGATTTTCACAGGCTTCTGCAGAAACCTGGAACTATGAAGCACAAATCAAGGAAAGGCAAAAAACTCACGTAAACCAATGTAAGGGTAAGAAAGCTGTTTAGTGTGTGGCTTCCAATTCCGTGTTCTGTCTATTGGAAGGGGTCCAGCAGCCATGCCCCCCACCAAGCTTTGCAGACTTGGCTGCCTTGCAGGAACATGACAGATGACTCCATTTTGCAAGGCAATGCTGAAGAAATGTCTTTATAGGCCCTGAAGCATCTTAAACACTAGGGCTTGCTTAGTGCAAGCAAGAGTCCTTTTAATTATACATTTAGCCTTCTCCTCCTTCCCTGCAATGAGAGTGCAAACTGGAAATTCCCTATAACTTTAAAGGAACATTTGTTCTTCATATCAAGTGGATTAATAATTAATTCATTTAATTAGTTATTCACATAGCACTTTGAAGACAAAGATGTATGAGCTTAAGGAGGTTTGTAATTACGAAGTGTAATTATAGAGGTGACACCAGTTTCATTCAGTTTAGGACTTGCCAAATACTTTTGCCTTAAGTAGGTACCAGAGGCACACATGCTGTCCCATTTTTCCAGCCAAAACTGAAGGGTGACTTAGTGTCATGCTACTGCACATCTTCATGTAAATCATTCCATTTAAGATTATCTGACATGACTGGGGAGGGTGCAACAGATACAAAAGGAACTGTAGCCCTGCATTATGTGTGTAAGGCCACAATGATTCTTTTATGAGCAACAGTAAATGAACAAAGCAAGATACACAAAAACCTCAACCCCTTAAAATGTTACAGCTCACTTTCAAGAACAAACCAAGTTTCATTTTCGCAGTAATTCAGAGTGAAATATTAAAGAAGCATGGTTTTGTGTCTTGGGCTCTCAAGTTCTGGTTCAGACATTAATACATTTTTTAATACCCAAACCAAGAATTTCAATGTGTCAAAGTAGATTATTTTAAGTCTAAATTATTAGACTTACTCTATTTAAACTATAAACCTCAGATCTTGACCACCAAGTACAATCTTCAGACAAAGTGCTATTCACATCTGATGCGGTGGATAGCTTAAATAACTTGCATTAGCTTCCAAGAAGTTAAAAATTACTTGGGCAATTTCTGGACCAATGGGAAAAAGGTAAAATTTGTTAGATGAATGATTTATTGTGAATAATTCACCCTGTTCTGCCAGAAATACAGTAGCAAAAAAACCCTCATGAAAGATAAGAAAACTTATGTGCTGCCCAGGTTATGCTTTGATATGCAACAGGATTTATCTGACAGTTACCATGTGCACTGCATGAAATAAAAAATGATGGGAGATGACTTCTAAGAAATTTAGGAAGTTGCAAAAGAAAAGAGGAAAACATTTCTTTATTGTGTGTGTAAAAATATGTTACTTCAAAATTACCAACTCCAAAAAAGACTTAAAGTCTTTCTGTTATATTTTGAATATGAGAAGGAACAATCCATGACATTCTTGATTCACATTGTAATCCCTGTTTACCCTCGTGATTACAGTCAGAAAATAAGTTACACAGAGATAAAATATACATAACTAAAAATATTTCAGAATATTATTTATATCCAAGGAGATATTATCTACTGCAGTCATCACACAGGCTGTTGATGCAAGCCAATGATACTGCACAAAAGAAGCCTCAGTTAGAGAGCAAAATCACAAGTACCAACTTTGCTTGGTGTATCTGTAACTGGAATTACCAGCTTGGACATTTTCATAGTTAGGTGCCAACCTGCTCTTCCCTGTCAAGACACAAACCTTCCTGACTGCACACAAAAGCACAACTTTTAGATCTCCCGAGTCTTTGAATCAGCTGGAGTTAAACTAAGTACAACATAATCCTGACTGCTGATCTAGGCACCTGTATCACTGAAAGAAGTCACTCTTTCGGCACCTGTGGCTGCAGCTAGTTGTTAGAGGGCCTGAGGTGTATTTTTTTTCTGGCTAGTACCTCTCATGACTGTGCTGTAGCTCAAATCTTTATGTAACTGGTAGAGAAAAGCAAAAGAAACAAAACTCACTCTAATGCCAACAGATATTTATATAGGGATATACAGGAAAAAGACATTTTATAGCTTTATTCAGTGTTATGTTGTCAGATCATCCCAGTGTGTAGCCTCATTGATATGATGTTAAAATTACAGTGAATTTTCACAGATGCTTCTGAAAGCCTAATCTATGCAGAGCTGATCTGGCCCTGCACCCTCACCTTACCTCTCTTCCCCCACCCCTCAAAAGGGAAAAACCCAAGCACAAACAATTTCTTTCCAATTACATTGTAAGGGGAAGGGCTCCTCAGAGAACACAGACCCCATTCTAGCCACTGCAGACTTACACATCAGAAATCTCTGTCTTCCCAGGGTTCATCTGTTGTGACATTTTTTATGCCTTAGAAAAACCTCCTCTACATGTTGTAATTTAAGAACATAATGTATTCATCCCACTTTTCTTTGTATACCCAAATGCCCAACTAAGTTAGAACAACAGATCTGGTTGAGTGTGATGTGTGTACTGAAGTGTTTTAAAGCACACGTCACATGCTTTGTTCATGTAGATCCTCACAGGTTTTACTTCCCCAAAGGAATGTTGACACAAATTGATTGCAAGTGCCCAAGTCACGTGAAATGTGCCACTAACTGACATTCCAGGAGGGTTAAACCACTATTAACCCTCATAATTCAGCCCAACACAAAGTGGTAGTAAAACAGTCTGGAACTTGCAAAACATCGTTAAACGAGAATGAGCATTAAGTTCTCTAATTTTCTGCTTTTTGTTATAAGATGTTAGTTTCCTTCAAAGTTGAAAAGTGTGGTAGCTCTTTGAAGTCCTGACAGTCATTATTCTTAAAAAAATTCTCTGCTCTCTTTTCTAATTGCTTTTCAATTCATGACAAGTCAAGATTAAATAACCTCACAGAATGGGTTACCAGCATTTCTAGCTTCTCTGGCCAGTACAGGGAAGCTGTTTGGATAGTGTCACTCTTATTATTTGCCTACCATTCATTGTTCAAAAAACAAACTCTGTTAAGCCAAATATTTCCAAGGATCAACACTTTTTGTTATCAATCTTTCTGTTCTTATCATTCCACCTCAGTTTTTATGTGTCATTAAATCTTCCACACCCTTAACGTGTAGTCACACTATTACAAACCAACTGTGCTATAAAAATAATGCTGCTGAAATAAAAGCAGCTATTTCCTCCAAATCTATTTTTTTTCCCCAACATAAAGCTGAACATTTTTGAGGAGAACAGAATTTTCACCTCAATGCTTTCTGATGGTCAAACCAGTATCAGTTTTATGTGAAACACTCATCAGCATTTCTGTAAGTCACAGAAGCGAATAAAATTTGAATGTTTAATAAACCCTATAATTTTTTAAGACCTGAATTATTTTATGAGACATAGGCAATCATGAAAAAAAACAAACCCAGTTATCCTAAAATAACTGTTAAAACTTTGTTGTTTTACATAGATAGAATTTTGAATTTCCTGATAATTGCTGAAGACATTTTTAAAAGAAGAGATTAAAGTATTGCCGAAGAACATGCTTTTGATTAGGATGTTCCTTCCAGGTGGTTGTGAGCATGTAAAGGAAGCTGATAAAAGCATTTTCCCACTTTGCTTCCCATTTTAATAGGGATGACCAACTTGATCCAGATTAAAAAAAAAGGAGTTTATGATCTGGAGTTTATGATCTGTGGCTCCATCTATTAAGAAAAATTACCTACAAAGTTTAAAAGTTTTAAGACACAAGGCTTAATAAAATTCTTCTTCTGAATGTTTCATTGGTGAAGAAAAAAATACACCATTAGCAAAGGTAGTGAACAGAAGAAAAAGTATTTTAAAAATGAAACCTACTGATTTTCTGACTCTTCTTCATTTTTTCAATCAATTTCAATAAGCATCATTAAAGCACACCATATAAACCCTGTGTTTCACTCTGAAACAAGTTTGGCTTTTTGCTTCAGTGAAAAACATTGAAACATTTTTCATGTGGAAAAGGTCTGAAAACATTCCTTGACGTTTTCTGAAAGAGCATCTGTTATTCAGACAGATACACAATGAATTTTCTCAGATTTAGGTAGTCTCAAGTGAATTTGAACACCTCCAGAGTACAAGTTAGTAAATAAAGATAACATAACTGAAAGAAGGAGATGGACAATTTGTTTTCCATCAAAAGAAATAGTAAAGTTTACTCTAAAACATTTCTAGAATATAAGAGGCAAATAGGGACATTGTCTATTTTCAGATACAATTAAGTGAATTGTTTCCACTAGTGGATGAAAGGGAGAAGAAATGTCCTTAACATATCTAAAATAATTTATTTCCCTAAAAAGTTATTCTCCTTTCAAAAAGTGATCTATTTCAAGAAAAGAAGAAAAAAGAAAATGACACCACTACTACTACATAGCAGCTTTCACACTTTCCTTAACACTGAATCTTTTGGGAAAACAAATGCTGATAGCGCTGTCTCCATGCTTAGAGTGCTTTTCTACAGAGGCTTGTCAGGACAAACACATTACAGGAGACACAGGAGAGGCTAAAGCTCCACTGCTAGTGGTTTCAGTCCTGCAAGCATGAGCTTCTACTCAATTCAGGTTTTGCTGCAAGTGAAACCCCTTGAAAAATACCATGCTTCCCAGGCTGCTCTCTCACCACCTCATTTTAGCACTAGTGAGTTATCTGTAATTAAAACAAGGACATTAAAAACACCCACTTAGGATATAGCCTAATTCCTCCTCCACCAAGAGCTCAGACAAGGGACTGGGCATCTGCTGCCTCCCTGCAGCTCTGCAATGCTGATGTCAAAAACCAAGATGCTGGTGTGAAGAAGCAAGAACATGATAAAGCAATTTGAATTACTGCCTAAAGCTTGCCATTTCTACTCCCAATGTTGCAGAGAAATCCATGTAGTCAGAATTAACACCTTAAGGAGAGCTTATTGCAGGAGTGGTGAATGAATTCCTGCCATTCTCTGCTCTGTAAACCACTGCGAGTAACGTCTTTCCCTTTATTCCTATCTCTAGAGACTTTTTTTTTTCTTGCCACCTCTCTTCCACCATACATTTTAAGACATCTAAACAAGTACCCCCCACTTTCTTCCCACGCCACTAAAAGCCAGAATCTATCAGTAAGCTCCCATTTATGAGTATGGTGCAGGAAGGCGCACGCTGCAGTACTGCACCACCTGCCTGGGCCAGGTCTGCAGAGAAGCACGCAGCAAAAGTACAGAGATATGGCTCTCTGTTCTGTGGGGGATTCTCTGCTGCAGCAACAAGCTGTATTTGCAAGTCAGACTATGCTCTCTGAGTTGTATATTTTATTACCTTTTTGTTGTTCTTGTTGTTGTTTTACTCCCACTGACAATCTGGAAAATTGGTGGAATTTCCTCCAGCCTGTGCAATATTTAGGGCTCATGAGTGCTGGTGACATCAGCTGTTAGCTGAGGCTGCCTAATTTTGTGCTGCATAATGACCTTACAGCAGAGGAATGGGATCCACTCAGAATTCCTTGTAGTGCTCTTACAAATTTCATTCGCTTGTAAATTCAGGCAAGCAGCGGATGTACTAGATGCCAAAGTGTTCTGTGCAACTGCATTATCTGCTCTACAATCTACAGCAGAGGTGTCCATTTCTACCTGCCCAGGAACAGTTAAAAAAGAGAAATCAAATGTAATTTTGCCATTATCTCCTCCAGCTCTCTCCCCAGTCATTAAAAAAATGTGATTTTTTAGCCACAAAACAGACACAGTTTAGCATTTTTGCAGCTTCTAAAAAAGTAGTTCTGCAGTCATCCCTTGGAATAGCCTCTCTTGCTTATGAGCATGGCTGTTGTGGTTTGTCCCAGCTAGCACAGCAGAACCACGACAGTCTCTCGCTCTGTGCCCCTATTCACCCCCACCCTCGTTAGGGTGGCGAAGGCCCCAGTGAAATGGGAGTAAAAAGATAAGCAAGGTTGTTGTGGATTAAGACAAGGGCAGGGAGGGCTCACTGCCAATTACGGTGCCATGCAAAACAAACTCCAGTACTTGACTTAGAGAGGAAAGTAGGAAAATTTATCCTACAAGAAGCAGAATGTAATAAAAGCAAAAAGGGAGTAGGATGATGAGAAAATTACAACCAGCACTTTAAGCTCTCCCTCCTCCATCCCTCTTTTCTTCCTGGGCCCAGCTCACTGCTCCCCATATCTCTACCTCCTCCCCTCAGCTCAGAGGGGCAGGGAATGGGGGACTCGTCTGCAATGTTGTCTGCACTTGTTGAACCTCATGAGGTTCCTCTCTGCACAACTCTCAAGCTTGTTGAGATCCCACTGAATGGCAGCACAGCCTTCTAGGGAATCAGCGAGTCCTCTCAGTTTGGTGTCATCAGTGAACTTGCTGAGGGTACACTCTGTCCCCTCATCCAGGTCATTCATGAAGATGTTGAACAAGACCGGCCCCAGAACCAATCCCTGAGGAGCTCCACTGGCCACAGGCTTCCTCTGTGCTATTGATCACCACCCTCTGGGCTCTGTCATTCAGTCAGCTCTTGATCCACCTCACTGTCCACTCATCCAAGCCACACTGCTTGAGCTTTCTGATGAGGATGTTATGGGAGACAGCGTCAAAAGCCTTGCTGAAGTCAAGGTAGATGACATCTACTGCTCTCCCCTCATCTAGCCTTCCATTGGAACCACTTTTGGAAGGAAAGATGGGACTTTGATTAAATTTTTTGTCTTATTATACTGAAAAACTTGTGCTTCCACAGAAAGTTTAGATTTCCAGTGAAAGCTTTTTTCCCAAACCCAATTTTTTCACAGGCAGATTTCTTCAAAATTTTGTTCTTGCCATTTGAGTTGGGTCTGACCAAACCAAGGTTGCAGATTGATCCAGTGAAATTAAAGTACAAAACTTTGTTAATACATGCAAAAAGATAATCTGAAAAAATTCCTTTTTTTTTGTTTGTTTGTTTTTGTCACTATCTAGACTAAAAATACTCACAGAAATTCTGGACACATTTTGTTCCTTTCTATGGGGAATTGTGTCAGAAGATAGTCCTACTGCTGACATTTCTTTCCCTATAATCTATGTCCATGCTTCTTTTTGTTTTTAATTAGCCATAATATTTACACATATTTTTGCATTAAGAACAACTTGTTTGTGGCTTCCAGGAAAGACATCCTATCATTACTATTGCAAAATAAACAAACAGAGAATTACCGTTTATTTTTTATAAATAGTGTTAGCACTAAGGTAATAGAGACATACAGCATGCCATTACATAGCATATCACAGGGATGAGTTTGATGATGCATCACCACGCATGGGAGATGCACTGGTCATGATGACAAGAGACTGTCCACAAATGCTGACTGGGCAGGGATGAAGTGTTGGGGAGTAAAGAGTGACAAGGAATAGGAGAGAAGAGCTATAGCTGCTTTAACGTTGTCCCTGTAAATCCACTCTTCATATTATTCCTCAAACCAACAGAGGAGCTCTAATGGAAATTATTTTTGTCACCTTAGTTCAGTCCCACCAAAGAACTGTTCTCAGTCTAAATGCTGACAGGTGCTTGCTACAGTGAGGTAGCACATTGTAGGCAAGAGGGCAATCAGGGTTGAAAGAATTGCTCTGCTTCTCTGACTGAAGGGATAGAATCCTTCCTTCCAGAATCCTTCCTTCTACAGGTAATATTTTACTGTCCGTTCCACACAGAGAAAATATGAAGCAACATTAATTCTCTCTGCTGCTTTATCTATGAGCAGACTCCATTTTCAAAATGCAGAGCAGCACACAGACAAAAAAAAAAAAAACCAGCATCAAATCCCTTGGAGTTAGTAAAGAACATGGTGGAAGAAAGAAAGGAAGAAATAAAAATCTTCATTACATCCCATTTTGACCACAAAATCCTAACACCAGTTGCCAGAAAATCCCTCACCAAACAAAAGCCGCTGGCTCGATACATTAACAGAAATAAACGCCCACAGCATGCATGTCGTAACCAACCCATTTTTTATATAGTACAGACACATTAATAATACACTTAGTGAAAATGTATACATTGCATTGGCCACAGTATTTTCAACTGTACATGACAGGATACTAATCTACCTCTTATAAGAGCAAGTACTAAACACAGAAGATTTTGTCACCCAAAGCAACTGCAGTAGCTAATAACACAGCAGAAATATGAACACTGATCCAAATCTTAACTGGATTCTTTTAAAAAAAGTTATTTGCCATCTGTAAGAGAGTAAAATACAGAAGAGCTGTGAGTACAGAGGTATCACACTAACCTTCCCTGATCTTCTCACAAACCTTTCTCAGTCAGGTTTTCTGTTAGACAGCCTGCTCATCTGGCAGGCTAAACCAGAATTCAATCCTGATTTAAGTACAGTGAGTTCAGCTCCCATCAATTGGAGACCAGTCAAGTGACATAAACCTCTACTGACTTCTTAGAGAAGTCATGTCCTCAGACAGCAAGTATGCACAGAATCATACCCATAGGATGAGTATTAGCAATGATACCATTTGATGCTAAGTAAAACTTTGGCCTCTGAGGACAAACCATGGTCATGTAACTGTGAAAAAAAAGAGGTCTCTTTCCCCCTGAAGTAAGGGATCATGTAATTAATACAAGCACTAATTACAATTTAAATAATTGATAATATTATTACTAAAGAACTATATATAGCAATGTCAAATGGCCTAGAAAATCTGTCAGTAATTGAATTAACTGTGTTTAAGGAGTAGCACTAAGCAATCTTCCCACTTGTGCATCTGAAACAGACAATGCCTGGCCCAATGACATCCCTAACAGAGGAAAGGGGCCAGGAGAGAGCTGAAGCTGAATAATGTTAAATAAGGAATAGGGCCACAAGTCCTGAAATTGTCCATCAGAAGAGTCACAAGCAACTCAGATGCATGAAATGAAGGTAGTTATTTGTGCTGCGCAAAACAGTGGAACAGATGAGGACTCTAGACAGCAAAGAACATTTTATAACATTTGAAATGGAATGGGAACTTTAGCTGTAGATTTGAAATGAGCATAAGAGCCCTTTGTCCATTATTTTAGGTCTTTAACATGTGAAAATTTGAGTAGCGCTGACAACCAGCCTATACAGCAACAAAGTCGAGTTATGACTAAATCATCTGGAGAAAGGGATGGCATAGCAATGCCCAGAAGGAGATAACCAACAGGATGTTGATTTGATAGGTCTGTAAAGGGAGGTTAAGCAGCAGCTGCAAAAACACACAAATTTCACAAGCCTCATGCTGTTTCAAGACCACTGCGATATTGGCAAAAAGCTAAAAACACTCACCAGCTCCCAAAGCTCTTGTATCTCTGAACACTTCTGCCCTGTTTGAGAATTACTTACTTCACCTATTCTGCATCCAAACAGCTCTTTTCTGTTTTCTGACAGAGATCTGGTGGTGAAACCTCTTTCCCTTGGATGGAAGGTTCTTTCTCTACCTGGCATTCCTAAGAGATTACATATGCAATGAAAGCTAGGAATGAAGAGAGGTATGAGAAATTCTGTTACTGATAGTCATCATGAGCAACATTCGTGGGAACTTAAAGCAATGCCACTCAAACACAGACTCCTGTTGCTATTAAAAAGAATTACAATTTAATGAGGTTCTGTTTTCATTAATGGTGTGAGATCAGCGCTGTTTGCCACTAGGTGAATACTAATATACCATCTTTTAGCACATGAGGCCTTAATTCCCTTAATTTTAATATATGATAGAAAAAAATGTGCTTTCTTACTTTGTACCGTTTCCATTTAAGGTTTTATTTGGAGGGAAAAGTTTTATGATAAAAAATTGAAAAGAAACATTATGGCAAAATAATGCAGTGAAAGCTCCTTTCAGTTCAAATATTTATTAAATATTCCACAGCAACATGTGCACTGAGGGAGAAGAGCAAAGAAACAAGCCTAGCTTGAAGCAAGTGTGAGGCTGACAGGTGAAGCTTGATGACGTGGCTGTATGAGCAAGTTACCCTGAGAAAAGCTGGAGGGAAGATTTCCAGCACATTAACTTCTGCATGGAAACTGCCTGCACATGTGCCTCTTCCAGAGGTGAATGTATAGCTTGCCCCCAGGTGAAAATGTATCTTGCCATTTCCAACATACAGAGAATCACTAGGCTGCATGAGGTACCCGAAGGCAAATAATGAGGTAAATCAGCAGAAACATATGAGGGGTTCCTCCTAAGGCATATTCATGGCAGGAGAGATGAACATACTTGTTTGGAAATCTACATGTACTGAGTTACTTGTAATTAGTCTGAAGCAGGAGCTGGACTCTAAGCACTGTATGGGTGCAGAAAGGATCTCTGAAAGCCACACACAAATTACAGAATAGGGAAGATGGAACCAGGATGCAAACAGGAAAACACTGAGCTGAGAGATTGGTGCGGTGGTTTGACCCTGGCTGGATGCCAGGTGCCCACCACATGGCTCTATCACACCCTCCTCAGCAAGTCAAGGAGGACAGAAAATGTGGAAACATCATGGACTGAGATAAAAGCAGTTCAATAAAGAAATAGTAAAGCCACAAGTATGAGAAGCAAAGCAGACAAAGATATTACTCTTTGCTTCCCATCAGCAGTGATGTCTGGCCACCTCCCGAGAAGTAGGGCTTCTGTATGCATTATATTTGCTTTGGAAGGCAAAAGTGAAACACAAATGCCTCCCCTTTCCTGCTCCTCTCTCAGATTTATATTGCTGAGCTGAAGTCATATGGTATGGAATATCTCCTTGGTCAGCCTGGGTTAGCTGTCCTGGCCATGGCCCTTCCCAGGATTCTGCCAAGTCACAGCTACTGGTAAAGGTGAGAGAAGGAGGGACAGCCCTGATTCTGCACAAGCAGTAGCCAAAACATTGATGTGTTATCAATACATGTTTTTAGCTGCCAATGTAAGGCACAACACTACAAGAGCTGCTGTGGAAAATCACCACGACCTCAGACCCAATACAATTGGACAAAAACTCTTTGCAGCAGCACTTTGGGGAATGATTATATTTGTTGAGAACAAAGAAAATAGAGTTGCAGCAATCAAAGACACAGTGGCAGAAGTTCGAAGAAAACTTTTCAGCTGTTAGGAGGCACACAATGGGCCACATCAAACAGATTTGAGAAAATAAATACCTGCAGATTATAGAAATATTCAATATAAAATTCTAATTAAGGTTTAAATAAAAGGCACAATAATGGTATTTTTCACAGTAAAATAGGGTAGTAAGGAAGGCTTGAAAGATTAAGAGCTCACTGTTAGCTATCAGCTAGAGCTGATAGGTAAGACACCTGCAAGGGATGCTAGATTTTAATTTGGACTGAATGAATCATACATATCACAGTGGTTAGTCTCAGTCATCTGTACAGGTACTTTAACTGTATTTGTATTTGTAGATGACGAAAAGAGTGAATCAAAGGCAGCACCTGTTGAAATCGCTTTGAAAATTCATATGGGTTTATCAGCACTTCTGTATTGTGCAAAACTCTGAGCAAAACTGCAATCATCTCTCAACCATCCTGAACCAAAATGCCATTTTAGGCAGTAGAATTTGTACAACCACAGGTAAATGAATTGGGATGACAGAAGACATATCATAATGCTTTTTTTTTCCAGTTTTGAGTGTAATTACATTCTCATCGCTTCCTCATAGTTGCATTATATAATTGCATCACTCCAAAGTCAAAACAAAACAGTGAATTATTGTCAGCTAAAGTACACAGAGGATTTTTTTCAAATGCATATATTCCAGACACAATTATATTTTGCTTTAAAAGCAAGAACACTCAGTGCCCTGCTTATTATTGGTGCTCAGAACACAACAATCATATTTTATTCAGGATACTTACTGTCCCAGATAGGTGCCTGGCAAATTGCTCTGAACATTTTCTAGTGCAATTACGGACAGATTGCTTAAAGGTTAAGTCCACTAAATGGAATGGCATTGTGACATGGTTTGTGCTTATTTATAAGAAAATATAAGCAGCTTTAACACTCGTCCCACCACCGCCTAATGGTGTGCAATGTCCTTAGACTGTGCAGTGGTTATTAACAGGTTTTCTGTTTGTAATAAAGCTAAAAGGAACAAGTCACGAAGGAGTGACCAGAGAACCATGACAATTACTGACATTTTCACTTGTACAGCACTGGTTTGTAACTTACAGGCTTTTAAATGACAGGTGTTGTTTTTCTTGTTTAATTCTACTCAGTAATAATTAATCTAGCTGACCCCTACACTGCATCTACTGGCAGAGAGAAGAGGCAGTACAGAGTGGGAAATAGGAGGGGGGAATGCAGACACAGATTTTTTTTTTGTATGATTGCAAGCTTAAAACCTTAAAAATACTTCCAATACAGTTCATGATCTTTCTTTCCTCCTCTCAGATTACAGAAACCATAAGATCCCTCAGAACAACAGGACATGAATTTAGCTAGCTTGATTATTTGAACTTAGCTTGTGTCCACGTGCTTTCCTTCTCTTTCAATATTGCATAGGGACAACCACCACCATTTAGAAGAATCATCACAATGGGCTCTAATAGATGCCTTTCTAATTTTCAAAGAAGATTCTGTTGATTCAGTTGAAGCTCAATGGGAGACTTTTATGATTTTTCTTTGTAATACACTTAGTTAAGAGGCTTTCTGTGCACCTGGGATCCGTTAGTATTTACAACCCAAAGCCACATAAATACACAAAGGGAAACTTCCCTTCAAATTCCACATGTGCTGTGATATGTAAGGCTGTTCAGATGGTGGTCTGAATGTCTGGCTTTGGTTTTCAAAGGAAATACACTTGCGCAGGTGTAATTTGACAGATCCATACTCTAATCCCTTCTGGTTCAACTGGAAACTACAGTAGCTGTCTTTATAGAAACACACAAACTAGAAGAAGTGGGATGATCAGTTTTACCGTACCAGAGATAACAATCAGACAGTTGTCTATTCTAAGAGAAAAAGGCAGAAAAGAGCATAGCACAGGTCATTCCACATCAATGAACAAGTACAGTGCAGTGAGACTCCAGTCACATTTTCACTTACAGTATTCCTTAGAATCTAAACCTAGATCCACGCAACCCGAGAGACACGAGTGCAAAGTTCATCTGTCACTTTGCTTTTTCCCCCCTCTAAACTATTGCATTTTGTCTGAAGCTTCAGAGCTTGTCTTACAAATTTTGTTCTCTGTTTCAAAAGTCATTCAGAATTTCTGCAAGCAAAACTTTACAGCTGCATTCAAAGCTTCCCTTAATTTCCAGAGTTGATCTGGAGGGAAGCTAGCCCTGCAGGTATTAACTGGCAATTTGGATTAAAATGCCTCATTTAAAGAAATTACTCCATGGATGAATGGTTACCTTGCAGGAAGACAAAAATAAACTGAAGGACCATTGAGCTGGCATATGTTTGTAACCCTCAGTAGGAGTTCCCTGGGAATAATTGCAAAAACCGGCAAAAAGAAACCTACTTTGCAAAAGCAGCAGAATGAACAACAGGAATATCCCTGGTTTAATTCCAGGGCAGATTTGGCCCGGAGTCTTTCCTCCTTACTGGAGAAAGCTGTGAGAATCTGTGCTTTTATTTTAAACGTGCAACCGTCAGGAGCAAGGCTGGAGACCATTTAACATGAAAATCAGAAAGGAAGCAAAGAAAGAGTAACAGGACAGAATTTTCCTCACACTAATAAAATTTCCCCTTTTTGCGACAGAAATGAGGTACAAGAAGAGGGAGTGACAAGAGCCAGACTTTTGTACAAGTTTACAACCTAAGTACCCAAGGCACACAAAATGGCAAAGGGAATATTTCGTTCACATTTTGAAGGACATTCAAGGACTAAGAGATTCAGTGACTTGTTCAGAGGGAGTCTGTTCTGCAGAGCAGGCGAGTACTCAAGGAATCTCATGCTCATCCTGCTTCTCCATGTTTAATAATATCATCCTGTTAAAAAATTAAAACTGCTTTTCAAGGGGACCTACAAAACATCCTGGCTCCCACTTGTGGAAATTTCAACACTGAAATGCTGGTGAAATCCTGTACCAAGGGAAATCAGTACAGAGCTACCTTGTAGGTACCTTTCATTAGGATTTTCAGACCTACACTTGTAAGGCTCAGAGGTCAAGTAAAGCCTCATAATATCCTCTCAGATCTGATTTTTACCTGAGATTTGCTCTCCAAAAGTAGCTTCTAAGCAAGGTAGTTGCTCAGAGACTTGATTCATGTGGAAGGATATCTTGGTATGCCATAACCCATGGGTGCACTGTTAAAACACAGTGCATGGTCCAACCCATCTGCAACAAACGTTATAGGAAGTTCTACAACTTCTATAACAAATGCTTCTCAAAGCAGTAACTTGTCTGCAGTCACACACTTCTTTTGCCCCCATTAAAAAGAAAAAAGAGAGAGAAAAAAAAGTACCTTGTTTCTATTGTCAATCTATTTTAAACTACCATTACCCATGCCTGCTGGAAAGGCACCTACTAGCTCATTTGGGAGGTCCAAGCAGGTGCAGAAAATGGAAAAATCTTCCCAGGTTTCCCTACACAATCCCTACTGAATCTTCCTGATTAGCTTATTTTTGTCAGGTAATTAAGATCTTTAGCAAATTACTCACATGCTCAGTTTATAAATGTCATTTATTTCAGAAACCCTTTTTCAAACCTGACAAAGGATGCCACAGGAGTGGGTGAATGACAAAGGGATAGCAGAATAGAAAAAGATTGATGAGTCCTGAAAGGGAAAGTGCTACAGACAGAAAATTGAAGGGAGAGGAGGGAAGGAGAACCAGGGAAAGAGAAACTGCAGAGCAAGAGTAGCATATTGTAGAGAAAACGAGAGAGAAAACATTACCTGAAAGGAAATAAATGATAAGCCCATAAGGTTATTCCTAGTAGCCCTGCCCATATTAGCCATCAAAACAAAAAGCTTTGAGCTCTGCAACTTCACATTAGTCATGCCTGTAACCGTCATGCTGATTTTTAAATAGGAAGCCCTACTTCCCTTTACCCCCACACTCGCTCACTCACGCTTCTCTGCTCAAAGGGATGCTATTCCAGGCTGGGACTGTCTCCCTACATTAATCTAGTAAATGGTGATACAAGAAAAATAAATGCTCTTGTTCTTTTTAAAGCAGTTTACACACTGTCATTTTTTCCCTCTGACCATTTCATTGCTCTGTTTATGGCTTTTTCACCACTCATAAAACTCAAACTTTTTATTTAAAAGAGTTGAATCCCAGCAAAAGGGTTTTTATCTCTTTAATGAATACAAATATCTCTAATACACTTCACAAAACTTAGAGCATATAAATGTAGTATGGGTGTTTGATGATGTTTGTCTCTTTTATTAGTCAGGTAATATACCATTGCAATGTTTTTTTGCCTTGGTTTTAAATTCTTTTCCCTCAACCTCAATTGCTTGCTGATAGGCCCAGTATTGCAGTCCTTCTCCCTCTCCTTCCTGCCTGGCAGACTTCCACCAAGCTGGAATCTTTGGCAAATAGTTTGAGACCCATGTTTTCAGAAGGGAGACAGCATCAAAATGGGGAGTGTGTCTGACTGGGCATTATTGCTGGTGTCCCCAAAAGCACAATCAACATACAGCATATATGTATCCTATCCCAAAGCAGGCATGTCCTGAGCTGCAGCTGAATGCTTACAGCTAGCTTTTGCACTTCACCAACCTTGGCCTTATCTGTGCCAAACTGTATGTCACATAAGATATGTTACAAACTGTAAGTCAATGCTGGTTGCCTGGAGTTGCTAAGGGCTCACCCAGCCACTGCACTCTCTGGTATTCCAAGCTTGGCCCCTTGAGGTGGCAGTGAGGAGCTTGCTGCAGTGTCTCCATGCTTCCCAAAGGCTCTTACACCTCTCTGCGGGATGAACCCACACATTCCTCTTCATTGTCAAGAACTGGGTACTGGATATGATGCTCCTTACATGTCTAAGCTTGAGCTTCCTAGTGTAACTCAGAGCTAATATTTCAACATATTTTTCTTTGAAAAAAGTAATCAGTGAAAGAATCATGATCTCTCCTATGGGTTGGAAAGATAGACTGGGCCCTCATCAACCTTATTTAACAGCCTTTATATTTCCATTGGAAAACAGACCAGAGATGTGCTGAAAACAATTGAAAATCAAAGGTGGCAGACTAGCAATACTGTCTGCCAAAACCAGCTAACTTTGAGTTCAGGAGATGATTGTGGCTCTGCAGTTTTGCAGCACGCTACAAATGCTCTGCATGTGTCCATATCTTGCCTGCAAGGGCAGCCAGCTCACGTTTTGCTCCAGAGCTGGCTTGCAGGGGCACTGCTCATCTTCTGTCCTACTCAACAAGAAAAAATTCCTGTGTGGCTCTGGAGCCAGGACCTAAGTAACGGGGCTCCATTACTATTGCAGCATGTATTTCGAAAGCCAGGCTGAAGCCAGTACATTTTTCTCACTTAAAGAAATGTTGACTCCTACCTTGAGGGCAGAGAGAACACACAGTAAGTACCACCAAATGAATTATTAATTGCTCAGGTGAAAGAATGAAGCCAATTCCATCTTGAACTCCACCAAGATCCCCTCAGGGCTCTCTACAAAATACCGATAAGATGGATGTCAGACTTTGGAGCACTAATGTATTTGCAGAGTTAACCAAAATGAAATTTAAGTGTAAAAGTGTTGCCAGGACAAATTTCATGTTGTGAGATTCAAACATTGCTAATTATTTTACTACCTACATGGAAGCAGCGCTTCTGTGATACAAAACAAGCAGGAGCAACGTTTTTGTTAACCAGAAATGAGGGAGCTGTCAGCAAAACCTAAGAGAAGCAGGTTACATTATGCCAGTCCCTGTGAAGCAACTGGGGGCACTGAGATATTTCTAAGTTTAGTTTTAGTCTTAACACACATTTCATCAGGCTGCCAAAGGAATCTTGAGGTTTTCTTCTCCCTCTTTAATTTACTCCCCTCTACAGAATCACTGTGTAAATCTCCAGTTTTAGCTGCCTTGGAGACAAAGTCACATGACTGAGAAATGGTATATTGCCTAAGAAAGGTAGTGCATCATGAAAGCTAAAGGATCTAACACCCTGCTGAGTACTTGATTACAGGTTACAAATGTGCATTGACACTAGGCCAAAGTTTACTGATGGATCCTGCCCACGGTGAGTTCTCTATTTCCCTAGAGCCCATCCACAGCTTTAGCACTGCAGTGCTGCCCATGCAGTTGAAAAGAGAAAACTATGATCCTTCTCGCCTTCTCTTTCTCACAAATTAAATCCCCTACAATTTGCTACTCTCAAGTTTAGTACATTTTTGACGTTTGCTGAGAACCAGTTCCATTTGCAGGAAACCAAAGATGAGAAGACAGTCCTGAGCGTGATAGCTGATTGCACTTATGCCATCTGCATACTCTTCCTACCATTTTCACCTCCTCTTTGCTGAGTTTGAGCTTGTTAAAGCTTCTTCAGTTTGGAATTGACCTCTGGTAAGTGCTATGCAAGCATTTACATGGTCCAGGAAAGAAGCAAGCACATACTCTGCAAATTGGTGGTAGTTCTTCCTGCTTCATGGAATCATAGAACATTTCAGGATCTTCTGTGTTGGCTTCTAGCATACCCTGGGTGTAATAAAAATGCCAGAAAATGTAAACTAATCTTTGACAATTCAAATGGAGATAACGGAACACTTTAATTCAATCTGCCACCAATGGCAGGCGAACATATTTTGCAGCAAGATTCTTTGTTCAGAAGACGATAACCTTTCCCCATTTCTTATTTCAGAGGTGGGGGTTGTTATGCAATGACCTCATTAGCATACTATCAAGGTAGCTTTCATGTTCCAACATTAATATTTTTTTCATTAAAATCACACAAAATAAAAACAGAACCAAAAGTAACAACTGTTTTGCCCTTGGCCAAGAGTGATCAAAAGACTGATTATATCTTGAGACCAGTACCTGGCAATCAGTGATTTAGCCACCTCAAATCACCTCAAGCTACTTCACAGCAATTGAGTTTGCAACCACACCAGGTTCATAGTCTCATTTTGTGAACAGAGGTTACTGCTCTGTATATTGCCAATCTTTCAGTAGCATTACATTCATTTGAAAAGAAGAGATTTTACACTGTACTCAAGTACCTGATAGCAAGAGCTATGTGGAAGGAAAGGAAGAAGAAAAAGAATGAAAAGACATTATACATAAATGGTCAAGAGATAATATACTGCACAACACGAGAGATTTTGCCTCCAGAGCCAAAACAATTATTGGGAACAGGTAAAACATCACAGAAGCATTCCCAAGAGGTTGAAAAGGAACTGAAGTGGGCATATGTGGACTGTATATAATCTCACTGACGCATTTACAGAAAAGAGGTGAAATTCAGCTCCCAGTCACACAGAGAGAAAAATCTCATCCCGCAGACCTCTCCTGCCCAGAATCCTGGGAGATGAGACACAAAAAAGAAAAGGAACGAGGGGGAATTTTGTATGAAAAAGATTTGCTCTGTATCTGGAGATGCTCTATATTCATCAGAGCAGCACAATCAGAATCATATCTCATGACAGCAGAAGTAATAAAAGAGAAAAGATTTTGCTAAAGAGCGAAAACAAGACCTCTCTATCACCTCTGTCCCAGTAGGAGAAGTAAAATCCTTCAACTAGCAGTGAAATTCAACTCAATTAAAGAAGGACCCTAGGCACTGGTAATGTCTGTGTTCTGGAAATTATCATCAGATAATTACTGGGTTTTCAGGTGCACCTGAAGCATTCTTTGCTTATTGTGGGGAATATGTCTGTTTACACGCTCTTCTTTGTACCCGTAACATCTATTAAGCAATTATGATCATCAACACAATCTAGTACAACACAGTGGACAATTGGTCTGACTGCTATATCTTATGGAAATGTCTTAAGGCAGACTGCTTGTTTACCTACGAAAAGAACTAAGCTAATAAAATCTTTGGGTTTGTTTTTTTGTTTTGGTTTCGATTTGTTTGTTTTTTCTTCCTCTGCAGCATGGTGATTATCTTGCTGCTGCTAACTGTCAGCTTGCAAGAATTCTAGGTCTTTGGCCTCCATTGTCATCTCCTATGCACAAGCACTGAGGCAACTACTGATTTCCAGAAAATCATTGCTTTCTTAGAGATTTAGGAAAGAATAACTGTCACCTTTCCAGGCAAGAACTTTCAAACCATATGTATCTCCTCCTTTAGAACAAAAAAATGTCTAATATGACCTCATACTCTTTTTTTCTTACAAAGAACAAGGTTTTCCAGGTAGCCTACCTTTAGGGCTTCTAACATTATAAGACATCTCTGAAGAAGCTGGAACATAGAGGTTCCAAAGAAACATAAGGAAAAATTTCTTCCCTGTTTAGGTGAAGGAGCACTGGAACAGGCTGCCCAGATGGGGTGTGGAGTCACCTTCTCTGGAGACATTCAAATCCACCTGGACGAGTTCCTGTGTGACCTACTCTAAGTGGTCCTGCTCTGGCAGAGGGTTGGACTGGATGATCTTTTGAGGTCACTTCCAACCCTTTGCCCTTTCATTAACTCCAGATCAGTTATTTGCAATGGTGACATTCACATCATGACCAATGCTGTATCTACTGCTGAAGATAGCTGTGACTCCTTTCCTTTCTTCTTTCTCCCACCCTGGAAGTAATTTTCAATGAAGGTAGTGATATGAACAATGTGAATGAACAGACATTTTGTGGATAATTTGTCATACTCATGCCAAAGCAAGGAAACATCCATCTGCAGTTAAAGAAAGGTAAGAACTTTGGGAGGGAGCGTTAACACTTCTACCTGTTTCCTGGACGCATTCTGTCTCTTCAGAGCTAAATTAAAAAAAAAAAAAAAAAAGTAAAAAGNTCTGGAGATGCTCTATATTCATCAGAGCAGCACAATCAGAATCATATCTCATGACAGCAGAAGTAATAAAAGAGAAAAGATTTTGCTAAAGAGCGAAAACAAGACCTCTCTATCACCTCTGTCCCAGTAGGAGAAGTAAAATCCTTCAACTAGCAGTGAAATTCAACTCAATTAAAGAAGGACCCTAGGCACTGGTAATGTCTGTGTTCTGGAAATTATCATCAGATAATTACTGGGTTTTCAGGTGCACCTGAAGCATTCTTTGCTTATTGTGGGGAATATGTCTGTTTACACGCTCTTCTTTGTACCCGTAACATCTATTAAGCAATTATGATCATCAACACAATCTAGTACAACACAGTGGACAATTGGTCTGACTGCTATATCTTATGGAAATGTCTTAAGGCAGACTGCTTGTTTACCTACGAAAAGAACTAAGCTAATAAAATCTTTGGGTTTGTTTTTTTGTTTTGGTTTCGATTTGTTTGTTTTTTCTTCCTCTGCAGCATGGTGATTATCTTGCTGCTGCTAACTGTCAGCTTGCAAGAATTCTAGGTCTTTGGCCTCCATTGTCATCTCCTATGCACAAGCACTGAGGCAACTACTGATTTCCAGAAAATCATTGCTTTCTTAGAGATTTAGGAAAGAATAACTGTCACCTTTCCAGGCAAGAACTTTCAAACCATATGTATCTCCTCCTTTAGAACAAAAAAATGTCTAATATGACCTCATACTCTTTTTTTCTTACAAAGAACAAGGTTTTCCAGGTAGCCTACCTTTAGGGCTTCTAACATTATAAGACATCTCTGAAGAAGCTGGAACATAGAGGTTCCAAAGAAACATAAGGAAAAATTTCTTCCCTGTTTAGGTGAAGGAGCACTGGAACAGGCTGCCCAGATGGGGTGTGGAGTCACCTTCTCTGGAGACATTCAAATCCACCTGGACGAGTTCCTGTGTGACCTACTCTAAGTGGTCCTGCTCTGGCAGAGGGTTGGACTGGATGATCTTTTGAGGTCACTTCCAACCCTTTGCCCTTTCATTAACTCCAGATCAGTTATTTGCAATGGTGACATTCACATCATGACCAATGCTGTATCTACTGCTGAAGATAGCTGTGACTCCTTTCCTTTCTTCTTTCTCCCACCCTGGAAGTAATTTTCAATGAAGGTAGTGATATGAACAATGTGAATGAACAGACATTTTGTGGATAATTTGTCATACTCATGCCAAAGCAAGGAAACATCCATCTGCAGTTAAAGAAAGGTAAGAACTTTGGGAGGGAGCGTTAACACTTCTACCTGTTTCCTGGACGCATTCTGTCTCTTCAGAGCTAAATTTAAAAAAAAAAAAAAAAAGTAAAAAGTTCTTGAACTCTGTGAAAACTCCTTACCTCCAGGTGATGTATTTCTTTCCACGAGTGCTAAAATGGAATATAACAAACCAAGCTTTCTATTTATTGGAGTAAGGGCCTATATTGGAAGACAGTAAGCACAACAGTAACATCACAAATTACTGTAAATTGTGTACCTAGCTGTAATTTTCATTTCATTCTTTCCTGACAGATATGAGCTTGAATTTGATTACATTTTTATGTGTACAAAAGGGGAGTTAAGAGAGACTAACTATGCAGCTCCCTGAAGGAAGCACACAATAGTTAGGATAGGGAAAAGGTTATTGAAGTTGTAGGTAACCATCAGCTAAGAGCACACCAGGAAAGTACCAAATGACTCAGGTTTTCTGTCTGATACTTATTGTACCATTGATTTCCTATATGACTTTTTAAAAGTCATTTACAACATGGGCTTTTGCTAAGAATTTTTATGTGTGCACACTTGAAGATCCTCAAAGTTTGGATATCAGTGTAAATTAGTTTGTCATTACTCGAACTGGCAAGTAACTTAGGAAGTGTGGACCTCAATTACAGAAATAGAAAAAAGATGTGAAGTTGAGCAAATTGTTGCCATTAGAGTGCAGTCCTTCTCAGAACAGATCTTCTCAGAGACATAGCTTGTTCATCTGCTTTTTAAAGAATAGTAACATCTCCTCTATGGATAACCAGCAGGAGCAGCATTACTGTGCCCTGCAGTCCGCAGTGCTAGAACAAAGGATATAGCCAAATCCTGCTGCCCACCTGCAGCTCTGACCTGACAGACCAGACCTACTAGTCCCAATCAGCCAGAAGCCATATGAGCAATAAATTGTCTTTGCAATTAGTTAGGCACTTTACAATTTCAGAATTTTTATGTGATTGCTTGTAATATACCAAACAGTATCAGCTGCATACATAATTATAAAATATCTCAGATGCTTTTCATTGTAAGAAACGTCTGTTCTTTCCAGCTGAAATCTATGTCCTGCTCCAAATATCCTATGCTTTATCGCTACTGAAGAAGCAGCAAACTACAAGTGAATTGCCTGAGCAACAGAAAACACATCCTGCACAATTTTAGCCAAAGCAACCCAGCACAATGAATGCTCGAAAGATCTGTTGTGGGGCTTCTGTTGACGAGGTCTTTTTCATGATGGCTCACCTAGTTACAAATATCTTGCCTCAGAAGAATACCCAGATATCCCATTTAGGTGACTCAACAGTAGAAAAAGAATCTTTGCCAACTCTGCGTGAAATGGGATAAGAACCAATGTAAGCGGGAGATATTATGGGAAGTGAAAGAAGGAAGAAAAGCAGTAAAAGGAAATACATAACAGATTAGCTGCTGGACCGCCTTTCCAGTGATATGGTCCTTAATGAGTTCTTGAGCTCCACTGCTCCATTTTTAGGGTTCAGCTGTGCTCTGATCTGTAGAGCCTGGCTGCTTCCCCTTTGTGAGAGGAAACACTGTGCAATGCACAGAAAGAAGCACATGTGAGAGAAATTGATCCAAACTCTGCATTTAACCGTGACCATATTTAGTCATTGGCTGAAAAAGGTGAGCACAATCTGGATCCAATTTTTCTGTAATTCAGACTTCAGGCTTAGTTTTAGCTTACACACAACATTCTTGCCTACATATTATTGCCTGGCATGTTTCATCTGGCAGTGATGTTTGTTTTTTTTTTTTTTTTTCACACTATATGCTATTAAACACCTGCTACCTCCCTCTCTTGGGTGTGACTGCATTTCTGTTGTGGGTGAAGTGAATATCCAGAGTTTTCTGTAACCAGCTGTTCCTCCTTTAGAAGGAAATATGATATATAAATGTAAACCGTATTACAGTGCCTGTCTTCCACTTACTGTTGCAACATGGGAAAATGTGTTTTCTTACAATACATTTCATCTATGGAAAAAGCATTTTCCAAGACATCTTTTACCTTGCTGCTAACACATATTAGCATCTAAAGCAGAAAAGCCCTCCATTGTTAATTTTTAAATAATTAAAACACTATTCCTTCTCAAATCTGTCACCTGCTATAGATCTTAATCAGTTTGAGTCCTATTATGGTCACTCCTGGTGTAGTGAAGCAGCTTTTGGAAAGAATTTCTCACCCAGGAAAAAAATATTTTCTTTTCAGTGGGATCCACAGCATTAAAAAAAATAATTATAGCAGCATATGCCCTCTGATATGTTTTACTGAATGCTGAATGTTAGAAATCAAATTCTGGATAGTTTTCAGCTTCCCATTAAAGTTCTGCCTTGGAAGCATGACTAGGGCAGGCTGCCAGATACAAAGAGATTAGAGATACCATTAGGAAAGACAAAATTTCTACATCTTTTGCCTTTACAAAGTGGTTGCAAGCAAAAGATGTGTAGCTGTTGGCACTTAAACAAACAATGAAGCTAACAATGGGGAGTTTTTGCCCTCTCCCATTCTATAGTTAGCCATGAGCACTGTCAGAGCCGATACACCTCTGAGACTCCCCTGGGCTTTGGTTTCATTTGTAGATGATTTTTCCCCCTTCTAAATTTCTTGATCGTTTCACAAACACCTTACAGAAATTTGGGTACTTTTCACTTCTGGACAAGCCACTTCTCTGTTGCGGATGCACCTCTATGGCTATCTTTACTGTTCTCTCATCCTTGCATTGATCACAGTGTATTTCCTTCAAGGGATATAATAGCTTAACAGCCTTCAAACTAAGGGAGATATAAGAGTCTACATCAGCTGAAAATGGGGCACTTTGTCAGGGAAAGTGAATTATCTCAGATTCTCTCTCACCTCCACATATCTCTTCCCACATGATTTAAGTTATAAACAGTGATTTAGCACAAGTTTTTCCTAGCAGCTAAAGCCACAAGAAGTCTTAATTTCTTTTCCTAGTTGCTCTTAATGTTTATGACCTATCATTTTATTTGCAAATAAAGTAATCCTTAAAATTTATATGCAATAATGACTCCAAACTCATGTTCTAACTATATTTATACTCACAAATGGACTTTTGCTAAGAATCAGGGTGGAAAGAGTATGTCTCTAAAGGAATCCCAAATTTGCTTGCTTTCTACCTCACCATAATTTTGACTCACACAATTTGTTATTAGTAACCTAATTCTACTTAAGAGCAAAATGCTAACAAAATCCCCCACTAACAAAGCAAAAAGAGTCAAACAACCAAACAAAAAAATCAAACCCATGATCCAAGAAGAGGACCTGGTTGCATTTTTCATGTTGTCTCTATTCCCCAGCTCCTTTGCTTGCCTTGTAGCACAATAGCATTCATTGCTTTTGTGTATATCATTCTCTATATCTTTTATATATCACTCATATTGTACATTGGTATGAGTTTCAGACCAGTAAGTCTGAACACACTACAAATTCCTCCCTCCTGACCTACACCAGCATCTCATCTTACCTTCAATTTGTGTCCTGTTAAAAGTTACAAAGATGCAGACAAATACAGACGTACTGCAGTTTTCTATGCTGATGGTAAAATAGGGACAAACCAATTCTGTTTATATGTGGGGAAAATGTGTCCTAAAGAATACTTTAAAGATATGCTTCACTCTAGCAATACTTTGCACTCCCTCAATTGTTCAGTTGGGCTCTAGTGAAAAATAAATTTTTAGCTACCACAAAGTGTGGTTTTATATTTAACAATCCTGGATTTTAATTGTCTCTTCCTCTATTCCTCTTAATTTTAAATATCCTATTGTTTATCTTGATAAATTAACTGTTCATTTCTCCACTAACATATTATCTCTCCAGTTAATTCATTATTATGCACCACTTTCTTCTTGCACTAAGGCTACATTTTGGACTTCCCTTGCTACTAATTACTTTTCAGCTCCTTCCTGCTGAACATTTCTTCTCCAACAGGATCTAGCTGAACACTCTGGGCAAGCAGTTGCCTGCCATAACTGAGATGAGACTGCATTTGGTCCCTCAGATAGACAAAACACCTTCCCAAATTTCTGATCAGACCTTTAAAAGAAAGTTTGCTGGAAAATAAAGGCATGGGTTATGAATTACACACAAATTTATACACAAGATAACTTGCCTCATCTGTACAATATGGCTTCCCAGTTGGTTTGGTAACAGCTTGAAAATGCAAAGCAAAAAGAGCATCTGGACATCTTTTCAGTATCATCAGTAAAAGCACTTCTCTGCAGATGGAGGGCTCTGGGGCTCCATCTTGGCAGGGCTGACCTCACTCAGCAATTGAGAGATAGTTTATCCCACAGAAATGAAATTTACTTCTCATAGTTTAGAGAAGGGTGACATCAAATTGTCATGCTCCCAGCCATGTTCTTCCTCTGCCTAAAACGACCATGAGCCAAACCATGCAAAGCTCAAAGGAATGGACTGCCCTGTCCCTCATCTTAATAACAGTTTTGGATCACTTTGATGGGTTTTCATCTTCTCTGTGCTTAAAATCAAATCTCCCAGCAATACATTGGTGAAATATAGCATTTTCTTTTCTGCTCTAATCTGAGATATATGTCAGTGACTACCTTCCTAATAGGCTAATTTCTCCAAGGACATTTGCATATATTACCTCTGACTACAGGCAGGCCTGATCTTTACTTCTGTTGTTCTTTTTGTACCTGAGTAAACTTCTCAGTCTCCACTTCCCATCTATACTATGCTGCAGTTGCTAGCAAACTCTCACTGTACTCCTGCAAAGCATGGATGAGACCATTAACTTTTTCATTGTTTGACCAAACATGTCTGGACATGTTTATAATTAGAAGCAAGGACATTCCTGAGGAAAGCACAAACTTGGGTCAAAGGCAACTGCATACTACATACACTTTCCCAAGCTAATAATAAATAAGATATTGTACACCTAGAATGATGGTGTTTGTGTGTATTTGAAGCAACTGCTGTAGATGAACACCATAAATTTTGTCAGCTTGGAAAGGGACTACAGGAAACAAGCAGAACATTACACTGCAGTTTTATGAGCTGATTGTTACATGTGGGACTGGAAATATGGCAGACGAAGTTATTTGAGATCAGCTTACAGAGAAAAATAAGTACTTGTCATGTTAGAGAGAACTTATTGCTTAATTCAGATTTGACTCTACAGAGGTGTTTTGGTTTCACCCAAGACAGGGTTATTTTCCTCTTAGTAGCTGGTACAGGGCTGTGGTTTGGATTTAGTGTGAGAATAATGTTGATAACACACTGATGCTTATATTCCTTATCACTACTGTTATTATAAATATATTTTACTACTATTGTTGTTATAATTACACTTTACTTCCTTCTGGTTATTAAACTCTTCTTATCTCAACCCAAGAGTTTTAGGTTTTTTTCCCCAACTCTCATCCCCATCACACAAGGAAGGGGAGGAGGCTGCATGGTGCTTCATTGCTGGCTGGGGTTAAACCACAGCAGAGGCTACAGACACTTCTAGTGAACTGAGTCAGCAATGGCAGAAGTGAAAACCTTAAGTTAGGGTACAGCAAGCACTGTTCAGGCTGTGCAGTCATTCCAGATGGGGCTCTAAAGAACAGCCAATGGAAAATTCCAATACTGCAGACACATGCTCAGCACACTCCAAATGCACAGGGAAAACTTTGCTGCCACTGAGTCTCCACACAATATATTGGAAATTATGCTGGCTTTCCTGCAAGACAAATCCAATGCAAGCACTGCATGAAACTAGTCATTTTGTGAGAGTATGTCCTAGAGCTTCAAATGAGCAATAAGTATGTGAAATTACTTGTGCCAGAGATTCCTGTTATGAGTGCTGACAGAGATGGCACTAGTTTGACTGTGCAAATAGCTACACATGCTGATAATGTTCCTGCTGTACCAGGAGAGCCACAAGCCATTGAATTGATGCCAGTCATGAACTCTGCAGTCTCTATGCAACCTGAATCTGCTTATTTGGAAAACACTGGAATTTTGCCAGTTACAGACCTGAGGCTAGTGAGCTAGCTATGGCACCAAGCTCTTCTACTAGGTTACCTGCTTGTAAATACACCTTTGGGTTCTGAAGCTGCTGAACACACTGCTTAAATACACTGCTTTAGCAGCAATGCTAAAGGCAGTTTCCTGTGCTGAATGTGTAAATAATAACAGGTATATTACTCCAGCATCAAATATTGATACATCACAGGCTGTAGTTTTATCTGTTTTGATTCTGAAAGTACTGAGGAAGTATCCTGTAATACATTTGTTTTCAGAATTTCAGTTCAGCATCATACAACACCTGTGCAATAAAATTGCATCACTAGTCATTTTCCAGGAGAGATACTGCATCATGAAAGCTTGAAACAAACATCCAAAGTGACATTATCAAAAGGCCAAAACTTCTGACTCCTGCTCATCAATAGCGGTGACAAGGAAGAAGACTGGAGAGATTTGTCTTTGCGTGAGCTTGAGAGCTAATCTAAGTTATAATGATTGATAGTCATCAGCTGAACACTGACAAACTGTGCTTGCAAAATTCAGGGCCTTTACCCCGATCTATAGCATGGATGAAGAATACTACAGGAGGAGAATGGAGACCTTGCCAAAGCTAATTCATGCTGAATTTTACCAATATTTTTTAACATATGCGTTAATAGGCAGGTATCTACACCCATTTCTTGTCACACTCATAATTCTCAGCTATCAGCCCTGCAGTTATACTGGAACGGAAGAGCACAGGCTGAGTGGTACCAAATTCCCCTTCTGCAAACAGTGAATGTCTTTGTCTTTTCCTAGGCATGACAGCTTTCTCTACTGAGACTGAAACCTGACCTAGACAATGCCATTCTCCTTGAGGAAGTCCCATCACCTCAACCATTTCCAATTCTTGCATCCCAGTATGAGACACCGTATCTTGACTGTGCCTTCTCAGCAGAGGCATTACAAACACTAGTTTGCAGAGTCTCATGTTGCTTTTTTAAAATGCTGCATTAGTAGTGTCAAGATACTTTGCAGTGGGATCTAGATAGATGATTAATGGGATGAAATTTGACAAGTTGAAATGCCAGATTCTGCACCTGGCAGAGAATACCACTGGCACAAGTATAAATTGGGAGGAGTGACTGGATAGCAGCCCTACAGAAAGGGATCTGTGTGTACTGGTAGACATCAGACTGAGTAGGAGTCAGTAGCATGCCCAGGCAGCCTGGAGGGCAAACTACATCCTGGAGTGTACCAAGCACAGGAGAACCAGACAGCCAAATGAGTTGATTAACTTACTGTACTTAGCGTTGGTGCAGCCTCATCTTGAATACTGTGTGCAGTTCTGAGCCTCATAATTTAAGAAGGTTGTTAAGGTCCTTAAATAAGTCCAGGTGTTTGCTTAGTGGGTATGAGATAAAAACTTCTTTATGTCCTTAGCAATCCCAATGATGATGCTCCTAAAGGTACTACCACAGCACTTTAGGATTCAGAATGAAATGTCCTAATAAGAGATGAGATTTAAAGACTTACCATTCCTAAATGTTTAAGCAATACATCTTTTAAAGCCAGTACTAACAACTGTTATGTCTCCTTTCACAAGCCTTTGTAGTAGTGTCAGCTCCAGATGACATTCTGGTCAGAGGGGACAGTTCAATCTCAAAGCTCCCTAAAGTGTAAGACAGGACTCTTCACAGGAACAGTAGGAATAAGAAGCAGTATTTTGACAAGTGCTATAGTATGGCACAAGGTCAGTCATCTGTATTATCATGTAAATCTGTATTATCATGTAAATCAAAGAGAATTTTTAATTCCTGGCTTGGCAAAGAGGAGCTGCTCAGGAAAGACCAGGCGGCTCTGGTCTCAGAAGCCGTTGTGTGCAGTCCCTCTACACCTTATCCATCAGCAGAGGGATTATGAGATCCTGAATCCATTTAATTCTCTCAAGATCTTCAACTGAACTCCATCTAAATAAGGCAAAATTATAGTTGCTTAATCCATAGTTTGTGTGCCTATCCTAGTGTATATGTACATGTTTCTTATTTGGAGTGTCTTCCTCCTTTTTGGCTATGCTAGTCACTAAACATATTTCATCAGCAAAGCAGGACAAAAGAGAACTCATGAAGTTGGGTATATAGCCATGGTTAGGCTGCAAATAGGATTAGGCAGGCTAGGTGGCTCTTCATAGCATCTGTTTCCTAATATGTCAATTAAGAACAGCAAGATCTGCCTTCCTGCAGGCTGGAAGGTTTGATTTGGGCACAGACAGTGTGTAAAGCAGGCTGAAATCGATGCCGCCTTTGTAGCTGCTCACTGCCAGTGCTGACTGAGGATGCTGCCTCAGTGCAAGCAAGCACATGAGCCATAACGTGCCAAGTTCTGACAGTGTAAAGTTTGCTGTGAGTGCCTCAAATATAAGGAACTACAGAAATGGTAAGCAGTCTGTTCATATTAGATGTGACATCCTTTTTTCTTTGGTGTTGAGGAAGAGATCTCACTTAGAGACACCACAAAAACAAGATGAAAAAGCAACCACAAACGTGAGGCTAAGTGTAAGGCTAAATGTAAAGCAGCCCATCCCTACCAAGCTCTTGGGTCTCAGCTGCTGTTATATTCATGTGCCTAATGATGTTGATTTATGCCAGCTGGAATATTGGCCCACAGTACTGAAAAGAGCCAGGAAAAAGAATGAAAAAGAGGTGTTTAACATAGGGTTTTGTCTTTTTCAAATAAGGAAAAGTATTTGATCTAAGTGCAGCTGGATTTTCACTCAATTTTAACATGCAGATTTTACATAAATAGACCTTTTTAAAGAACTGGCTGTAGTGAATGGATTGTCCCTGTCTTGCTTCCCCTTCCTCCTTTGGGCTGATAAAACAAAGTTTATTTGTCTGAGAAGAATCATTTTAAGGTTCTAGGATATTTTTATGTCATTTAGAGGGGTTTCTATGTTTGCCACGAGGCCTGATGCCACAAGACCCGATGCTATGAGGAAATTATTTACTTGTCTGAGCTGCCACGCAGTACTCTGTGCACTGTGATAAACACACACAAAAGAAGTAAAGGGGAAGGTTTTGCTGTCTATCTCAGGCACTTCACAGCCACCGGCAAATTGCAGCAACCATTAGCTCTTGCTGATTGGTATTCAGGACCTATCACTATCCCCTTAGCCTCTGAGGCTGGATACAATCTGCCATTTAGCCACCACAGTGGAGCATGTTTCTCAAGCCGTTGCAGCAAGCTCTCAAGGCAAAGAGAAAGCTGGCTCATGAATAGTAACATAACTCTCTGTCATATTGACTTGTCTATGTTCCTGTAACCCAAGATGAAAAAAACCTTACCCTCTAGGCATCTATTCACCCTGTCACGTTTTCTTTTTGAAAGCTTTTCAAGGTAAGACATCCAATTTACTGCCATTTCTTTATCTGCAGCCTGATAAGAACCGATAAAATAACTGGGCACAGAGACTCTTATGAAATATTCCTATTTCTCAGCACACACAAGAGTTATGCAAGGACAAACAATTCTTACTGAAAGTGTCATGTCTTGGGGGCCATCATAGTGCTCTGGGAGGCCATGAAAAAAAGAAAGCTGTGTCTGATAAAACAACTATATCTCATGCAATAAAGGGCTCTACAGGAATCTGATCAAAGCCACCTGTACCCGATTCACAATGTTCTGACAGTCTAAATTTAGGCAGATAGAGTATTTTTTCCTTCAAAGATATCAAAGCAATTGGTAAAGCACTAGCTGTTATAATAGTCCTAGGAAAAATGCATTATCCCCACCTTAACACAGGAGGGAACAGTGGTAATGAAAGGTTTAAGCAATGAAAAAGTAAGGCACAAGGCTGGCATCTTGAATCTATCCTCTTCTGCCCTCTGAAGTAATGATTTTTTTTTTTTAACAAAGCCATTCAAAGGCCTGTGGAACTGCAATCTGGGATATCTGCATTTCCTCCTCCATGGCTCTCTCAGCTCATAGGTGGGGCTTTGTTTTGTGTGAAGCTGACCCCACTGCTTCAATGTATGCATGGGTCTCACTCCAAACTCAGCTGACAATTGAGTCACTCAGACTACCTCAGACAGTTATTTCAGAGAAATACATGATTTCTTCTTTGACTGCAGGGGGGAAGATTTGTGTCCTGAGAGCTCAGCACGTCTAAAGAAGGTAACAAGTAAAAGCTCGCAGAAAAATATAGGTCAGCTTGGCACCTCTGGAGTTGGTAATTGGTCTGGATGGAGCTGATGCTGGACCAGCACAGGATCACAGTCCCAGGCTGACCAGAAGGTTATGAGCTATCTACTAATCTAGCTTCTTAGAGCTTTGGTTTAATTATAACATCATCCTTGTTAGATATTTTGTATATATCTGCATTCCTAAGGTCTTTTTACTGCAGGGGATATTATTTATATGATTTTGCTGCTCAAGTTGGATGGAAAACATGCAACTAAGTGAAATTAAATCGTAGAATCACAGAATGGTAGGGGTTGGAAGCGATCTCAAAGGATCATCTAGTTCAATCCCCTTACCAAAGCAGGTCCACCTAGATAAGGTTACTCAGGAATGTGTCCAGGCGGGTTTTGAAAACCTGCAGAGAAGATGTGTCCTNTGTCCTCAACTTCCCTGGGCAGCCT
>WBNH01005348.1:0-109311 GCA_013401255.1 Urocolius indicus
ATTTTTATTATGTTTTTTTTTTAAACTTTAATTTTGTTTCAAAGACAGTCTGAATAAAAATAGCTGCTGTGAATTTCTTTTGGTCCAGTTAGTGTGTTAAGTCACAAGTTGTGTGAGGACTCAGGACTTTTGCTGGGCAGAGACACCCTTCCAGTAGTCTAAGATGTCGTGAAGATCCTCGTCTTTGGCAAACTGGACCTTTTTGCGTAGAGCATGGCCGGCTGCCATATACTCCTCCTCGTCTTTGTGCCGCTTGCGGTTGAGTTTGAAGCGCTCCCAGATGCTGTGCGATGGTTTGCAGGTGTACTCTGGGCTGGAGGTGTAGCTCAGGTTGTGATATTGAGGCGAAAGCTGGGAATAGGCCAGGTCTCTGGGGCGAGGACGGGTCAGAGGCTCCAGGATGGAGGGTTTTCGCCCTCCCATGCTGTCGTGCTGCTCCCCTTGGTGCGAGCTGGGGTACGAGTGCCGGTGTTCACTGTACTGGCGGATCTTCTCCGCCTCTGCCCGCAGGATGGCCGCAGCCGGTGTCACAGTGAGAATGGTGTCAGTAGTGGGGGACGTCTTCTCAATGTATTTGGCTTCTGATTTGTGGCCCGATCCCTCGGAGCGGTACGACCTGGGGCTCCGTATGGAGCCACTGGAAGAGGTGCTGGAGCGTTTGGGGGCTGCCTCCATGCTGTGGTGTCGCTGGAGAGGGTGATTGTAGCTTTCTTTGTAGACCGGGGAGAGGAATCCGTGCTTGCTGGGGATCTGCTCTGACAAGAGCACGAGCTGAGGCTCCACCGTGGAGACTGCCCCCGATTTCACCCCTTGGAAGGAGGTGGACTCGGATTTCAAGGCATCGATGCAGTTGTTGATGATCTGGTTCACCTTGTCCACCTCCTTGGCAATGGTGGAGATCTCAGCCACAGAGCTCTGGGTGTCCGGCGGCAGGGACAGCTCACAGTCTCGCCTCTCTGACTGCTCACCCGTCCTCACCTCCATGTAGTTGCCCTTGGTGGCCTTGGGGGTCTCACTGCTGTCGATCAGCTTGTACTGCTCGACCTCACCAGCAGAAGGCAGGTAGGGGATGCGGGTCACCGTCTCCCCACCCAGCATCTGTCCCTGGGACAGATGGGTGATGCTGGTGGTCTCCATTTCCGGCCCATATTTCAGCTCGATGATGGTCTTCTTCATGCTGCTGGCAGCCTTTTTGTGCTTCTCCTCCTGCTGACGCCTCTTCCGGAGACAGTAATACACAACGCCCAGGACAATCACCATGCCAAAGAGACAGCCCAGGATTGTCATGATATAATGAGTGGCAGTGGAAGGGGTGGGCACTGGCTCCTTGCGGTTGGGTCTGGTGGGTGTGATGGTGACGCAGGTGTGGTTGTACTTGGAGTATTGGTGGACAGAGACTACACAGTAGGTGTAATCTCTTTGTGCTACTAGGTTGCTCACGGTGATGTTCTCCTCCTTCTTCCTGAGCTTGGTGATCATGGAGGAGAAGCCATTTTCAAACTGGGAGAGGATGTACATCTTGCTGAAGGGGTAAGGGATCTGCACGGTGAGGACGGCTGAGTTGTGGTTGAGGTGCTTCACCTGGATGTTGGGACGCACCTCCGTTTCGCCGATGGGCGTGAAGAGGGAGAACTGCGGGGTTGTGCCGTCACCGGAGGAGCAGTCCTCCTCGGAGCAGGGGCTTTCGGAGGGCACCGTGGTCACCTGGTACCTGGGAGGGATAAAACGAGGGATCACAGTGTAGGAGCCACCGGTGCAAAGGGAAGAGAGCATGCTCAGAGCATTGCGGTAGCCAGTCCGGCCTTGGCCTAACAAGTAGTAGCCCGTGTAGTCAGGTGGGGAGTCGCACTGCATCCGATCATACGTGCGCGTCATGTTGGTGAAAGCCTCCAGCCATTGCAGGAAGCCGAGGAGCTCGCAGGAGCAGTAGAAGGGGTTACTGTACAGTTCACAGACAGAGAGTTTGTTTAGGCCCCGAAAAGTGTTGCTGTCGAGTCTCTGGATCCTGTTCATGGACAGGTCAATGTTCACTATGTTGGGGCACTCCCAGAAGGCATTGGGGGTGACAGACTCGATGAGGTTGGCCTGGAGATAGAGGTACTCCAGCTTCCCCAGGCCCCGGAGGATGCCCTCAGTGAGGTTCCTCAGTCGATTGTAACCCAGCTGCAGCACCTGGAGGTTGAACTGTCCCGAAAAGGCACCGTCCTCGATGTAGGAGATCTCGTTCTTTGTCAGGTTGAGGTATGTCAGGTTGCCGAAGCGGCTGAGCGAGGCATACTGCACGCTCTTGATCTTGTTGTCGTTCAGCCGCAAATCCACGATGGTGCTGTTGATTTGCTGGGGGATGGACTCGTAGGGAGGCTGGTTTTGGCTGCAGATGGCCAACCAGACAAAGCCCTTGTCCCCCTCGATGAGCCAGCAGTCTGCCCGCACTCCGCCAGCATGCAGGAGAGAGACGGCTGCCACGCACACGCAGAGGGCTGACGTCGCAGCCCACCGGCGCCCTGCCATCTGGAAGGGCAGCACAGAGAAAGGGTTCCTGGTCTGCTGGAAGCGGGGAGAGGGATGGGGCCTGGGAAGACGTGGGCTAGTGCTTCTGCGGCAGTTTCACTCGCCTCTCCCTTCTCCTCATGGCTCGGAGACGGGGGAGTAGTGTCTGTGGAGAAGGCGGACCTCCGTGCCCACGGTACTCGGCAGCCACCGGCCAGGGGCTGTTACCAAGGCCTGGGTGGCTGAGGCTGGTCCCACATCACCAGGTCTCTGGCATCCCAGGGAGGGATTCATGAAGTTAGGTGCCCGTGTGGAGAAGTCCCTCTGGCTTAAAGACAAGCCTTCTTCTCACTTTTCATAGGACATCTTCTCGTTGTTTTCTTTTTGCTGCCCATTGCGACACTGGTCCCCATCTCTGTGTGCCTCTGTGGGTCTGGCTGTCCTCTCTCAGTCCCTTGGCTCACCTGCTCAAAAGAAAACACAAGCACAAACTAAACACAAAGGAAAGAGCATTTGGAGATATTGGAGATGTGTCAAACTACTCTCTTAATGTTAGGCACTTGCCTTCTAACTCTTGTCAGCACAAGGGAAGGTACTCACTGAGCATGGAGGTCACTGTCTAAGCCTATTGTCCACTATCACATTACAGGCAATTGAGAGACCAACAAACATCCAGAACACTGTTTGTCTGACCTATTTAGGTGTCTACCTTAGGAGTAGAGGAGTGATGCCCCAGAAGTGTCTGTTCCTCTCCGCTGAGAGCAGATGAAGTCTAGACAACTCGCTCTGATGTAGATTTGTTGCTGCAGTGTTTTGCTGAAGGGAATCCGAACTGTCTCGCGTGCTGGTGTGTGCAGCAGCAGCAGTGCCCACAGAAGGGGATGCTGGTTGAGGACACCGTCTCTCTGGCTGCATTACTGTGTGGCATCAAGGATAAAGCCCAATATCAAGCACATGTCCTGTTTCTGGGAACCTGAGCAATAATTTTGGGGCACTGACTGCAAAACACATTTGCACAGTTGTCCACCATCTGACATCCTTGTCTGTTGTTGGGGCTTGCTGCCTGTCTCCAAGACCTCTCTCTCCCTCCAGGGTGAAACGATGCAGAGGTGGGGACAACCCTCAACCATTAAGGGGCATAACAAGAGTATTTGTAGATGATGGGACAAGACCTCCACTCCTCAGCCAGATACATCTGTTTGAAGACCAGGAAGAGTCTTCACTAGACACAAACCTATGGGGCTGACAGAAGCCTCACTTCCCACAAAAGAACTCTCATTCTTGGCTTGCATTTTCCATTACTTTTTTTTTTTCCTGCATTTTTGGTGAAACATAAATATCCATGGGCAGCACTTCTGCTTCTTTTTGTAATTTCTTAGGGAAACAGGAGGGCAGAAGTGGAAGGGAGAGAACTGCCTGAGCATCAGCATCTCCTGGGTCATGCTTTTCCACAAGATGTTGAAAATATCCATGGATATCTCATCTGCCAAACAGCTCTCTGAGCTGGTAGGTTAAATGCAGTGAGGTGTGACAGAGAGAGAGCACAAATGGGAAGAAAACCACAAGGCCAATCTAGAAAAATAGACATTGGGACTTTTGCTGGGAACAAGAGCTCTGGTTGTCTCCCTTGACCCAGACAACACTGTAGGAGGCAGGGAAAGCACCTCCAGCACTCCACAAAGCAGGCACCCACAAAGGAGAAAGGGGCACATCTTACATCTAAATTGTTCTTCATTGGATCTGCAAAACAGTAGAAACCCAGAATTGGTTTCCAAACCGTTTCCCAGTGCCTGCACACCTGAAAATCACATGAGACTGGTTGCCAAGGGGTGTTTGGAGGCAGATGCCATACCCTTGCCTTTGTCCTGAAGAAACCAGGTTCTTCTCTACCCATGATACCAGGCAATGAAGCCGACCGTGTTTCACTGCAGAAATCCCTGTTAACCATTCACAGTTTATACCTCGGTAAACAGATCAGTAATAATAAGCAGTAAAACAGTTTATTCGTTCTTTCTGGATTGTGAGCAATGAGTCTATTCCCTTGTGGCACAGTTGGTTTTCCATTACACGAATAACAAGATCTTCTCTCACATCAGCTCTCTGCACATGAGACTCTCTGACCGCTCTGTCCTCCAGTAAACACTCCACTAGCTTCTAGGGGAGGTGATGGAGGGGAAAACACCCCCCAGACCCCCACATTCCCTTCCCTCCCAGAAGGCAGGGTGTGTGTACACCCTTCTGCAGACTGTGCTGTGTGCAGTGGTTGTCTGGTTGTGAGGTGGGCAGAGGTACTGCCTGGGTACTTGTGGGTCTCTCTCTCGATGTCTGGTGCTGTCCTATCCCCACTACAACTGGCCGAAAGCTCTGCAAAAACACAGGTTTTCTAAAGTTTACTAGAAATGGGGCTTGGATGGAAGGGACGCTAAGGGCAAGGTGGCTGATCTCCTCGTTCCTTGGTGTAGAAACCTGGTCTTTAGCACGCTTTTACATTGTTACTCCTGCTGAAGCCCTCGAGTTACCACAATGATACTGCTATTGAGGGTAACTCCAGGTTGGGGAGCCGTACCTGTTGCACTGGCACATTTACAAGGATGTGATTTCCCTGCCCTGGGACACTTTGCCAGGCGTGAGAGGGTTAAGCATTGGAATGGGCTGCTCAGGGAGGTGGTGGAGTCCCCATCCCTGAAGATTTAAGTGTCATGTAGCTGAGGTGCGGAGGGACATGGTTTAGCAGTGGGCTTGGCAGTGTGAGGTGGGTGGATGGACTAAATCTTAAAGGTTTTTTCCAACCTAAATAATTCTATCATTCTATGATTCTACAATTCTGTGACCTAGCAGTCCATTTTGGCAGTCAAGCCCTTGGAGACAGCGATGAAGAAAAGAAAGACTGTGCTGCTTGGGGCACCAAAGGTGAATGTCCCCCTTTACCACCTCCCCAGCTGACAGGGAGGCACAGGATGCAGTGCCAGGCTGAGAGATGTCTGCTGCCACATCCTTCCTGGCACCGGGCAACTCAATTAACCTCTCAGCGCTCCATCCTCCTCTCTGGTACCGTGAGATAATGATAGCACTTCACAGGGCTGTTGGAGACTGAAAGTGCCCTGAGCTCCTCTTGTTGGAATGAAACTCCCAACAGATGTGTCATGTTGCTTTCTCTCCCTCCAGTTGCAAGATGTGTCCACTCTTCTCTGCTGCAGGGACGAGCTTGGTCTCCAGCTCCTCCAGCTGTCTCCTGTGAGGGTTCACACTGCTCCTAAGTGTGTGGGAGAAGGGTAGCCCTGACTTGCACAGACATAAGCCATGGTTCGCCCCAGTTGTCCTTTAGGAGTGGCACAGAGGGTGCTTTCCTTCCCTGCTGCACTGTGGTACTTGTCTATGGTGTGAGCATCTCCCTGTCCTCCTTCATGGGCTTGTGCCTCGCACAAGCAGGAGAAGCTCAGTGGAACTGAGACAGCACAGGCAGCTAAGAGTGATGTATCATAGAATCATAGACTGTATCGTGGCATATTCTCTTTAGCAAGCACTTACTTTGTCTCCTCTAACTCTCATTTTGACCCAACCACCTTCTCTGGGCAGTCTTGTGTTTGGGATGGCTCTGCAGAGCCAAACCAACCTTTTTCTTGCAGAGGAAGGTTTCTTGTTACTCTTCCCTGGGGAGGCTGTGGTCTGCAGCCTGTGTCAGTGGACATTAGCAACTGGAGGGGGACCATCCTGTGAGCAAAGAGCAGAGACAGACCCTCCACAGCCCTCACCAGGCTGATCACCTATAGCCTTATCATCACCCACGTGCCTCCCTCATCTAATTGGAGGTGTCAGGGATGAAGAAGAGTAACAGCAAATGACTCAAACATGTTCAATAAGGCTCCTGCTGCGCGTTTCTTCTTTCCTATACGTTGTCTACCAGATGAGTCCTTCCCAACAACAGAAAGGAGAAAAGGCATTTTATCAGCAGCCTGAGTTTAATTTCAGCTCATTAAAGCAAGCAATTTGCTGGTTTATTTGCTTTGCAAAGTGTGAATAAAATGACAGCATTAAGGAGACGTAAGATAGGAAAGAGGGGCTAATCTCCCTTTTTATTAGATTGGCGGGACATGACTGGGGAGTGGAGAAGTGGGTCTTGTTGCTCTGCACAGAAGGCATAATTGTTCATCTTGTTGGCTTCTGAAAGCCTCCTTCCCAGCACCATCCCACAGTGAGTGAGGGAGGGGGTGTGCCCGAGTGTGCCAGCAGCCAAGCACCATGCATCCCATGAGGCAGGACAGCAGCAGGGGCACTCAGCTCCCCATAACAGCACATCAGAGAGAGACAGGAGGTTTCTCCTTCCCTTTTCTACCTTTTACCTCACCTCTAATCTCCCTTCTCTGTTTCTCTGTCTGAAATCCCGAGCTTGATTCTTGCAGGTTAGTAATAGAGCAGCCAGTCGGCTGAGAAGCCTTTGCTATCCCTGACCTTCTGCAGCTGGGATGTGTCTCTGGAGAGCAGAGGAGACTCCCTCTGCCTCTCTCTGTGAACTCTACTTCCTTGGAGGTCTTAAAGACCTGCCTGGAAGCTTTCCTGTGTTACCTGATGTAGGTGGAGCTGCTTCTGCAGAGGAGTTGGACTAGATGATCTCTAAAGGTCCATTCCAACCCTACCTACCATTCTAGGATTCCCCACAGACTGGAAAGAAAATCAGTAAGAAAAGCTAGTGTTCTAACCCTCCTGTCTGACTGATTTGTCTTCATCCATCTGTCCTGGTTTTCTTCTCCTGGTAATACAACTGTACACCATTTTATCCAGTCCCCTGCCTGACTCTCCACAGACTGGCCTAGGAAAACCTGGGAACAAACCACTTACAACTCTAAAGTGAAAAACAACCAGGAAAGTGGAGACTTGGGGTTCTCCTTCACAAGGATGATGTGGAATAACAACAGCAATTATTTGAAATTATGAATTTACTTTCAGTCAGAGATATCTTGAACTGTATCACGATGTTAACAATGACAACAGGCCATGTCCATGGGGATGCTGTGGTGCCCATCCAGTACTTACAGGAAATATCATTCCTGCACTCAGTTACTCCTGAGACACTCCTGTATTTCCCTTTCCTCCTGCTTTCACTAGGAAGCATGGTTTGGCTTGCAGAGGCCTTCAAAGGGGCAACATCAACTCTCTCACGCCTTGCTGCTCCTACACGTTGCCTCTGATCTCCAGTATCCCCACTGGAGCCTGGATCTGTGCTTTGTCCTGCTAATCCTCAGACCTGATTTGCGATGTCCTCCCCCTCCCTCCTTACCTGTCCCTGCTTTTCCAGCCTCATCAACAACCCAGTGGCAAAGGGAGACTGCTGTGATTTTGTCCACTGGATGTACAGCAGCAACCTCAGCCTGGCTGAAAACCCACAGCAAGGGAGGTGGAAAGGAAAGAGCAAAGCTCAGGCTCCAAAAACCAGTGCAGGCTGGCTGGTAAATTTTTGCTTCCATCTCCCGACTAATGGCATCTCAGTAAATTAAACCAGGGCAGCAGCTGCAAGGAAGCAAACAAAGCAGCCGTGGGGGCTGGGTAGGTAAAGGGAGAGCAAGCTGGGCAGCACGTATAATAATATGCTGTCCTGGCACTCAATTCCTAATTTTGTTATTCTACTGAATGAGTTATTTCAAACTGTGGATTAGATTTACCAAGCGAAGGCAAGGAGCCAGATTAACATGTGCGCGTGTGCGTGTGCAGGAACACGCATGCACACAACACCACTCCTCTCCTTGGCATTTCTGCACCTCTGAAACTTCATCCTCCCTAGCTGCCCCACCTCCAGCAGCTTCTCTCAGACCGTCTTTCACAACCCACCAGGCCATTTTAGCAACGAATGAAGGAGCCCCACTACAGAGCGAGCCATAAAAAAATGGGAGAGAGATGTTACAAAGGATAAATACTCAGTCACCCAAAAAGGTGAGGAGGGAAAACTCAGCTAACAGGCACTAAATTTCAAAACCAACCTTGGCTCTTCATTATCTATAAAGTAATTCAAGCAGTCAGCTCCAAGATGGCAGAGAAAATACATATTAGTGATGAAAGTCTCCCCTAAATGGTTTGATGTCCATCCTGTATATGTCAGGTGGGGAAAGGAAGCTTCCAGGCAGGTTTCTCTGCTCATTCGTATTCCTAGTGTTAGCTACATGCCTCCTGCCGGGTGATGTTGGTCAGAATCACAACCATGCTGAATAACAAAGCTGCCCAGGCCTGCAAAATTCAAGTTCATTTTATATCCAGAGGTCCTGGTACTAATATTGCCTCCACAGATAGAGTTTAGGCAGCACTTTGTGCATCCCAACCTTATTCCCAAATGCCTCACAGTGTTAGATAATAGAGTTCTCCAGTCAATTCTATTCTCTCTCCTGCTATTATTTATTATTTAAGAAAAATAAGCAAGGGAGAAGAGATATATTTTCCACTGAGGTTTGAAGAGAGATGAAGAATGAAGCAGAGAGGTAAAGGAGGGCTGAGAGAGACAAAAGTGCCCAGCATCACAATTAGGATAGCTTCTACTGAGACCTTGGGAAGTCACAGACTAGATGACAAGTAGCCAGATGGGAGGGATGGGAAAGCGGTTGCTTTTCTGGGGTGAGCAGGAAGAAACAAACTTAAGTTACACACTTGGTTTCTAAACAGGGGCCTTACTACTACCAGTGTATCAACACCCATGGGCTCTATATAGTGCTAGGGCCAATGTTTCTCTCCTTGACCTGTTCCTGTGAAGGGGAATATAAGTCAATAGAGATCATGGCACTGATGGCTCTTTGATGTCCACAGATTCTCTGGATCATTTTGCACACTTTACAGGAAGCACAGGACACTTTTTGCAGACCAGTAAGCCACAAGCGTCAATCTGAGGAGTCTGAACTGCATCTGGATGTCAAGGCCCTAAAACCACTGAATGACCCTGATCAGCTTCCCCTGGGGCCTTCTCCACACCCCCTACCCAAGGGCTCAGGAGCTCCATATAAGCTCAGCCCCCAGCTCCCTTCTGACTTCTGCTCTTGGGGTGACTGCCTTCAGGCCTGCTTGTGGTCCTGTGTCTAGGACAAACCTCATGCCTCTGTGGTAAGTGACTTAGCTCCTGGATGGGCCTCTTAGACATGCATTGTAACCTGTGTCCAGTGCTGCCTCATCTCCTTTTGCTCCTGACTGGACTCCTTGTATGGATCCTGGATACAGTTCATTTCTTGTTTTGCCTGGCATTATCCATGGACTCTGTTGCCATAACCTTGCCTGTTGTGTTCCTGTGCAGGGAGGCATCACCCTGGGTGCTGGGGTTACTCCTGCCTCCTGCCTTGCCTTCCCTTTGAGCAGCCAGACCCTGCTGCTGCCTGACATAGGTTTCCATAGGTGACACCTTACTCTGCAGCTGGTCACAGGGGGAGTTCTCCAGTAAAATGGATTGCTGATGTAAAATGCACTCTCCAAAATTAAATCTTGGGCTGAAAAGCTATGATCTTTTGCCCAAGTTGTAATTCAGGCCAATGCAGCTGTAAACTTGTGGGTACTGCAGTGTGATGGCAACCTTTGTGCAAAGCTGTCATGCCTTCATCAGCCAGGCTGAAGCCAGCACTGCAATCTAGGAATGGTCAAAACAAACCTCTTTTGCACAAACACTTCTAGGAACCTTTTTGTTCCATAGGAAGATAAATTCTGGGTTAAAATGACAATGTGTTCAAGGTAGTCTGGCTCTTGGGGTTTCAGGAAATAGAGATACTGTGTTTTCCAATCCTGCTGTAGTCTGAATTCATTTCCATCCGTCTCATGCTGCTTAGCTTCCAGGGTCTATCAAGATGACAACGCTGCCACACAGTGCTGTGGGCCACTGAGCAAAATTCTCTGCTGGGTTTAGGTAAATGTATAAATGATCTTCCTGGTGAACAACCTCTTAAGCCCAGCTGGATTACCTGTGCAATAAACCAGTCTTCTGAAATATCTGCATGAGCAGATCTGAAATGTCAGCCCCAGCCCGTGACAGTGCAGTTGAGCCCTCAAAGAGCGAAGGAATGTAATCAGAAGGGCAGAGTTGGAGGAAGATGAAAAAGACTTTAGGGGATGCAAACTAAGAACTCTAATCAGTTACAATAGTAGTAATAAGAAAAGTGTGTTTCCATGGAAGAAAGTCTCTCTAGTATTTACTTGATGGGGTTCTTCCTCAGAAGTAATCAGCCTGAATCACAGCTCCATTATGGGATGGTTATGCTGACGTTAGGCTGGGGGAAAGCAGAGTTCTGATGTGGAAGCAGAACTCCCATTATCTCCTCCCTGTAAGTACTGCTGGAGATCAAAGCATGTTCTCCCAGCATTGATGCAAGGAAGGGAGCCAGCTCCATGTTGGTAAGCGAAGCTGCCTGTTGTGCCTCAGCACTGGCAGTCTGAACTGTGCTTTGGCTCTGCTGCATTGTCATCCTTGCTCAGATCTTTGCTGCTCTTTGGGAGGGAGTTTTACTGCTTTTGTGCATTAATTCATTTTTGCAGGAGGCCCACATAACCCTTTGCATTCCTGACAGGAAAGCCCTCTCTTATACAGAGAAACCTGGTGATGGATCCATGAAAACGTTAACTTTGGTAGAAATTATTTTCAGAGGCACAAGTGTTTTGTTTCCTCTGACTTTGTTGGTTTTTTTTTCATGGTCATGCTTTCAAAAGGACTCTTTCTTCTCTGTTCTGCTCTTCCTCGTGATGGGATCTCAAGCCAGAAGGTGTGTGTCTGGCCAGTGACCACCTGCCAGTTTGTAGATGGACTGTGCTGCTCAGTGTTGGCAGACAACAACAAAATACATACATGTAGGACTCCATGGTAATAATCTGCTGTGATGTCTGGGTAGACAAAAAGGAATTCACAGGAGTCACTATGGCTGTTCTGTAGTTAAACACTTCTGCTAACCTCTCACTGACTTGTTCTCCTTTGAAGTTGGTCCTGCTTTACTGGCTGGAGAAGATTTCTAAGTGTCTCTTCTAACATAAATTATTTGGTGAGTTTAATGATCTAGCTCTTCTCCTCTGGAACTGAGGAGCCCAGCTTAAGGCTGAACCCCTAAATGTCCACTTTTTGAAGAGGGCTTCTGCCCAGATATAGCAATATCTGGCAAGCCCCAGTGCCCTACGGGCCTAATTTTAGCTCAGTGCTGCAGGCTGGCTTTCTGTCATGGGCCAGGAGAAGGTTAATGATCATCTGGGCAGCTTTCCAAAACCAATCTAATGTTTATTCAGGGTAACAGCATTGCAGAGGAAACCAAGCATGACCACCTTCCATGCACAGCTTACCCAGCACCATCCCACTCCTGCATACAGCTCTGCCAGAGGAGCTCAGGTTTGTCAGCTCTTAGAGGGACCTTCTTCTCCTTCCCCAAGTCAAGACAGATCCTCTGCAACATTTCCAACCCTGCCTATGCCCTGGCCTCTTGGTTCAAACAGACACTGTGCTTCTACAGAAGAACACTTTATACAGACTATGAGTCTGTTGTTGTTTCAGCAGAGGAAATAGCACTCAAAGATTCTGAAAAAAATTTATAGGATACCCCTCATAGGTCAAATACTCACACTACAAACAAATATCCAAGCCACAAGCACATTAGTTCGTTGGACCTTGTGAAGTGAAGATGTTCCTCTAGGTCCCTACATTGCTAGGAGGAGCTGAGGGGTGTTGGACAGTGGACGCAGCCTTGTGTCAGTGGCTTGGTGAGCCTGGAGGTTGCAGGTCTGTGCTCCAGTCAGGACTGAGATGGGGGTAAGAAGGTGAAGGGCTGGTGCACATTAGCACATGAGGTTGTGAAATAACAAAAGGTAACAGTAACTGTACCTTCTGGAAGAGGGCAGAGCCCATAAGATGGCTTAGTGTAACCCAGGAACCTACAGCCTTCTCCTCTCAGCAGCACAGCCCCTGCAGTCATTCTGCCGTGCCTTTGACACAGCACAAATTGGCATGCAATGGACCCATCCCAAGGATATCCTGCACTTGTAGGGAGGGGAGTACTCTGCTTACTTGGATCTTCCCTGGGGTCCCTTAGGGCTCCATGAGGAAATTGGTTATGAGCCATAAAGCCCGAAGGCCTGAGATGGGCTGATGGAATGGCTCTCTCCAGCAACAAGTACTCATTGACAGACATGGCCAGCAGCACGGCTCTTGCTGCTTCCCTCAAAGTACGGAAGAAGTTGTACTGATAGCAAAAGGTGTTTTTTTCAAGAAAGCCCTGAGATGCCAGTATTGGCTTCACCATCAACAGTCCCAAAATAGTTGGTACTTGCTGGCTTCCCAGGCATGATCCAGGAGGCATTGTGAGAACATCTATTTAGTGGGGTCTCTGGAGAGTGCTGGGGATGCATTTCCTCCCACCTGAAATGGTCACGGAGATGGCTGGGCAGCCAGATGGCCGTATTTGTGTAGAGCTGATATTAATGTCTCATTTGATTGTGTTTACAGCATAGTTAATGGGGCTCCTAGATTCCTGAGTATCTTTATTATGTTAAATCTAAACAGAACAAAGATATGACTCTGCCGTGGGCTTGGCTGGTTAAACTGGCACTGTTTCTCTCAAGAATAAGCTCATTTCCTACTGAAGTACGCCCATGAACTTGTGGGTATAACCAAAGCCCATCTTTGTCCATAGGTATGAGGGATCATTGGGTCTCCTCTATGGTGTCAGCAAGCCTAAAACCCAACCAAATTGCCTTCTACCCCAAAATGTGTAAGCAGAAGGAGGGAAGCTTGGAAAAAATGGGTCACATACATGCCAAGGTTCATGCAAGAGAAACTGGTTTTGTCTTGACACACTGCTGGTGGAAAAGCAGCAGTAGGAGCTGCTTGACATGTTAGTATGGGCTTGTGGCACAGGAAAGTCCTTCCTTGACATAGTATCTGCTCCTCAGCAAACTTTCTAGCTACTCTCTGGGCTGCTCTATTTCCCTGTTTGTCCAGAGACCACCAAAAGATATAGAGAGTAGAAAGAAAACTTTGGAGTCCAAGACAGTAGAAGCAGGGAGCTCTGCCAGGCTTTGGGTTGCCCGTCCTTTTCATCAACACTTCCTGTGGAGGTTACTCAAGTTGAAAAAAGCAAGTGAACCCAGAACACCCCCCACTCTCTGGAGGAATGGAGTTTATCGTTAATAATCTACTGCTAAAAGGGTAACATCTGTTTTGGACAAACTGTAATGAGATTTAAACCCCAGGTGGAGGGAGGACTTCACAGTAATAAATGACTTTCTGTATGTCTAAATAGTTTTAATTTTTTTTCTGGCAGAAATAGCTGCTTTTCACCTCAGGCTTCTTCTTGCCAGCTCTTTTTGTTTAATGATTGCTATTAATTTCCAGGGTGGCAGATGGATGCTCGCCTGGTGTAGTCTGAAATGAGAAAAAACAGCCCATGAAGGTGTGAGCTTGCCATGAACGTGTGAGCAGGTCACACGTGCTGGTGGAACATTGTGTATGCGAGTTTGCTTTCCACCTCTAGGTAGCTGCTCCCTGTCCCTGGGATGTTGGAGCATCTCTCCTTTAGATAGCAAGGAGAATTAACTTTCCTGGTCACTGCTAGCAGCTCTGACTGTTTAGACCTTGATTCAACCAAGCTGCTGATTTCAGCAAGGCTTTGAGAGGAATTCAAACCAGCACGTGAGTGCTTTGCTCAATCATGTGCTGCTCTCTAGCTCATTTCAGCATGGGTCTCCAGACCATGGAAAAGACCTCCCTGCCCTGTCTGGATGATGCCCATGGCTGGGTGCCGCCAGGCAATAGGGATTCCTCTGTGGGCATGAGACACAGATGGTTTTCAGTGTTTTTCCTGTGGTGTTGTGTTTATAATTTTTTTTTTTTAGGGTGAAATGATCCAAACAGCCAATCCTTCATCCTCTGGCTGTAGAGACAAGTGGCTCCTATCAAACCTATCACACCCTACCACAAGCTCCCAAAGCCCAAAGGAAGGCTCACTCTATCCTCTCTGCCACCACCTCCTCAAGGAGAAGCCCACTGAACAGCTAATCCCAATTAGCACTACTATGTGATGAGATGCCCTCCCGTCTCTTTCCCCTGCTGTGGAGCATCTCTGGACTTAGTTCAGGATGTGGATGTGCAGTATGCACAGGTGGCCAGGTGAGAAGCTGGGTCCAGGAAATAAGGCTGGTGATGGACACCACACAGCAGTAGTGGTAGCTGTCTCAAGACAAGAACATAGCAGGAGATGGGAAGGAGGGAAGGTTTTATTTCCTGGGACTAGGTGAGCCCCAGGAATGGAGAGAAGAGGGTAGAGATAGAAAGTGCAGAATCTCAGGTGATGTAGATAATCTCCTTTAATCTCCTGCTCAAAATAACCCAAAGTCAAGTAAAGGAGGGATTATATGTCCTAAGCCAGTGTTGTTGCCAGGGTGTAACAGACTTAGGTTGCTTCTGAAGGGCTGCTGAGGAGGAAGAGGAGCTGCAGCAAATATTGGCCAGCTGGAAATGCCTCCACAGTGAGGGTGGCTGGTGAGCTGGAGACCCTCCTGGGGTAGCCCAAAGAGAATGGGGGCCACAGGCGAGGGCTGAGGCCAGCAGACCCCCGGGTCTGCATGGGAACCTGGTCCCAGGGGAGAGACAGACTTAGATGCCCACTTGTCACCTTGGCATTACCAATGGATTTATTCTTAGTGTAGGATCCAAAGCGCTTTATAGCCATTAATTATCCTAATGGGGAAGCAGCGACCATCAAACCTGTTTTACAGATAAGAAACAGCCTGTGAGGAAGTAAATGACACGTTAGGTACTGGGGCAGCTCTAGAGCCAGGTGGTCAGTTCTTGCCCTCCCAGCTCCCTCCATTTTTAATGGGCCTTTTCTTACATCTCAGATGCATCTGCACAGCAGTCACAAGGTGCTGCTAGGCTGAAGGCATCTCCTACCCTTTGCCAAAAAGCCATACCAAGGCTCAGATTCTGTGCTGCTGCCTGAGAAAACAGAGACAGGGCAGAACTCTATTCATCAGCTCCTGGTGATGCCCCCAAGATAGCGGTGAGAGATGGTGAGAAGCAGGATTGCGACAGGGAGGGAGTAGAGCATGTTCATTTTAATGAGCTTGTCCCTGCCTAAAGGAGAGAGAAAGCGAGAGGCCAACCTGGTTTAATAAACTCTAGCATGTGGATTTAATCAGATGGATCATTGTTCCCCCTGCACAGGGATGAATATATTAAAAAAATGATTCAAACTTTTCCCTTTTGTTTTTCATTTGTATTACGTGCTGTGGTGTGATAAAACACCCTGGGGCCAACTTGCAAGGCAATAAAAGAGCCGGTGAAGGAGAGAGAGATGTTGATCTGTGAGCAAGCACTGTGGGAAGGGAGGCTGCTGGTGGGCAGGGCTCAAAGCAAGGGAGTGCAGCATCCTCAGCCCCACACTGAAACTCCAGGGAAGATGTGGTTATGGGATCTGTTGTCAGCTCCTTTTCAGGCCTCTAGTGCTACGTCTTCGCAGTGCAATAAGGTTTTGAACTGACTAATAGGAGTTTAAATCCAGTGTTAAAACCTATCCTTGGTCAAGCCTGAGACATCTACCTCACTACAGAAATGTCTTTGCACAGCACATCCCCATACTTCTGCCCAGGATGGGAAAGAGAGCCTCATCCAGTCCCCTACTTTCCACAGGGACACCAGCTAGCATCCCTGTTTTGGAGTTAGTTGGTGCTTGTCTTCAAGGGAATGGTGCAACAAGACAGAGTTTCCTCTGGACTCTCTCCTCCTCCTTATCATGCCTCTCCATTGCACCAGGCAGCAAGGAGTAGGGTGCTTCTTATTAACTTAGATAAACTAAATGGCTCTGGCAGCAAGGTGAGGGCTGTGTTATGGGACGGAGCAAGGCTCTGTCTCTTCCTGACCCTGGAGACAGCAGGCATTGCCATGAGGCATGAGGGGACCTCAATCCAGTATAGCAAAGAGTAAAATGGGTCTGCAGACAGCATAGGTAGGATTGTATCAGTGTGTGTCTCAGGACTGCATGGCTCTGGGCTTGCAAGTCTCCCGCTATGTAGGTGTGCATAAAGCCAGCTTAGCCAAAGTAGTCTTTTGTGCTAAATCCTAGACAGACCACCTGGAGCTGTGGTCAAGGACAGACCTTAGAAGTCTCCAAGCTGCCTCCATGGAATTTGCCTCCTTTGCACTTCCCAAGATCTCTGTCCTTGGCTCAGGCACAGGCTTAATAGGGATTCCAGCCCTCACTTTGCCCACCCTTTTTATGGCCTGTTGGGCTGTGTGCCATCCTGGCACGTGAGGAAGCAGCTCTCCAACTTTGGAACAAGGCACCTGGCTGGATTTTAATCACTCTCCTTAGTATTAAAATCAGAGCTGTCCAGCTGCACTGCTGTATGGTGAGACAGCCCTGGGGAGGAGACACAGCCTCCCTGGCATGTCTGAATGGACGTTTGGCTAAAGGCAGCTCAGGGACATTTTTGGCAGTGGCATGCACGTCCTCTTGCTGCAAAGCAAGGCTGTGGCAAACAGGTTTGCAGTCCAGCCCTACAGCAGAGGCTGGATTTGTGACAAGAGCCCAGGAACTGTTCTCATCTTGGTTCCCACCTTCCTTCGGGACAGGTCACCTCCACCAGCGACTGTGGGGTGATGGTAAGGTTGGGAGAGGGAGAAGCAGTATTTCCTTCCTTTGGAGAGACTGCTCTGAATTGTGTCATTGAACCATTCACTGAGAATCACTTATGGCCTCTTGATGTTGAATATCACAGACTTTGGCTTCTCACACACCCCTATGCTACTGCTTCATTACTTTATCCATTACTGTTTACAAACACTAATAAATAATCCTACTTTCATTCCTACCATTGTTTAAGTGGTCATTAATTGTGGTTTATATGCTGTCTTTGTGTATTTGTGTACGATAGCTTCTTCATGATTCCTTGATTACTGTGATTGATCATGTATTTTAAAATCAATTAAAAGTTCCAGCACTAAAAGGTAGAGTCTTTAGCACTAATGCTCCGAGATATTGCCATTTATAATGGAGCTATTATAGTGCTGGGATGCATTAGTGTGGCATGCTGTGATCTTTATTCTCCAGATCTATGCAAATACATACATATATGTGAGCATGTATATGTCTGTGTCTCTTTTGTGTGAGTTATCTGGCTGCAAGAAGGTGTGTGGCATAAGAAAAAGAGTCAGCTTCTTACAGGGTTGCTGGGGCACATCAAAGTGGGCCGGATTTTGTGGATGGCCAGGTTATTGTCCACTTCCTTCCTTAAGATACTAATGCAAGGACTGAGTCCCAGGACCCCATAATTTCCTTGCTGGCAGGATAGTGATATTTCTTTCCTATTTGTAAAGAGGAGCTGGTTGATAATATCCCCAGCTGAATGGGGCCACAAATAAGGATGTATGTGTCTTTCTGCATTGCTGTTTTAGTGAGTGTATCTGTGCCGAGGAGGGTAGAGGTGACTGTGAAGGTAGACATTTGTGGCAGTGCTGATACAGTGCTGGTATGATGGAGGAAGAGGAGGGACAGCCACATCTGGACACCAGGGTGTGTGCTGGAACACAAATCTCTTGGCCCTGTAACATCATGCCTATATTACTACATCAGTCCTCAGCTCCTCATATGGCTGTTGTGCTTGGAAAAACCTGTGTGTTCAGCACCGGAGTACAAGGAAACAGGGTTAGCACTGCTTCTGTACTTCCTACCTTGCCCTGTGAAGCTGAACCCTGCATGCCTGTACCTCTGTGCACACCAGAGCAACTCTGCCCAAGCAACTTCTCCTGGCCCAGGCAGTGAATTAGGGGTGAGGGCACCACGTAAGGGATTTCCTGCAGATGCTCTGAGGGCAAGCAAAATCCCCAAAGAGCCCGTGGGAAATTGAGCCTTTGTGATCAGTAACTTGTTCCTCTATCCTCCTGGATGTCTGCCTGCTGCAACAAGCAGGGCCCTCCCAGCCATCTGCCAGCTAGGGCAGAGGATTCCTGTGTGCTAATCTGCCCAGAGACATTTGTCACTCACCCTTTGCCCAGCTGCAGGCTGCAGAAAAATGCCTCAGTGCCCCCAGCACAGCTGCTGGGAGCACCCGTTAAAGAAAATCACCAATCTTGTTAAATGATGGGGGGACCATTTTGTGTCAGCCCTGGAATGGGATCTCTCTGTCGTATTAACTCACCCACTCGTATTATGTATATGTTAATGAAATAAAGAAATATAATGGTTCCAGACTTTTAAACTTCTTATAGCTCAATTTGCATAATGGCCACTGCTACCCTGAACAGGAACTGATCTGTCGCAAAATGTTGTTCCAGTCCTCTATCATTCAGCTCAATGGAAGGCGCAGATTGGCCCACGGGGGCTGTTTTTTTGCTGATGAAGTGGAGTTTGCCTAGTGCTGAACATAAAAAGCTAAAATTAGGATGCAATCCAATATTGTAAAAAAGAAATTGGTTAAAAGTTATAGATCAATAACTGTAAACGTGCCTCTTTTTTCAGATATGTTTCAGATCATGTTTACCGCTTCTGGTGACGTGGAGGCAGGCTCCTTCCCACTAGCTGAAGAAACTCCGTGGTTTCCCCCTCGGAGGAGCCTGCGGCTGCCATTTGAGGCTCAGCTCTCCTGAACAACCCTGTGAGCTTACTATGCTGCATACAAGTTTCTCCCCCTCTGCCCCGACTATGATGGGCTGGTCAGGGCTGCACTCAGCACCCAGGGTTGGGCATCAGTCCCATCTCCAACTTCTAGTATGATCCTTGGCATCAGGCTGTGAGCCCTGGAGTGATGCCAGTACTCTGAGAGCATCCTTGGGAGACAAATCATGTCCTTAGTGCCCCAGGTCTCCACTTATTGATGCCCTAGAGCAACCCTACTCACAGCCCAATAACAACTGCCTTACAACGTTACTCCTTGATTACCTAGACCTCTGCTCCTCCATGTCCTAGATCACTGCTCCTTCGTTATCTAGATCTCTGTTCTTTTATGCCCTAGATCTCTGCTCCTTGGTTACCTACATCTCTCCTCCTCCATGCCCTAGATGTCTGTGATTATCTAGATCTGATGCCCTAGATTTCTGCTCATCAGTGCCCCAGATCACCTGCTTGCAAAGACCTCTCCCAGCAGACAACTCACACAGTACTTCCAGCCCTTCCAGAGCAACCACTGTGGAGAGCATGGCCTTGGTCTTCTTGTGTGCCTGTCCCATCTGTAAAGTGAGCTAAGCCTCCCACCTCTCCACCATGTGCATTTATTTGAACCGTGATGCTCACCGGGCAGGGACTCTATCAGTGTGTATTTAGGAAGTGCAGACTCAAACACTCAGCTACAGCAATGGGGGAGCATGTGGGAGCAGGGAGCCAGATGAGCATCACAAGACAGTGTGATGATGGCCCTCTTGCTCCCAGTGACCTTGGGCTTGCCTGCGATGGCTCATTACAGACTGCCTTTGATCATTCGCCTCTCCCTCTCTCTGTACTTGGAAATGCTGGAGAGATTTCCTGACTGATATCATCAAAAAGGACATTTTTATTTCCAAAATATACAATGTAATTAGAATTGTGAAGAGAGAAAGCAGCCAGTCCATAAAAACAGCTGCTCTGCGACAGTCTGTCCTGGCTGCAGGAACTGGGGACAAAAGACGCCTGGTTTTGAGTGGGAACAGGACAGTATCCCACATATTACAAATGCCCCTCAGGTCCTAGACAAAAAGGGGTTCTTCCGCTGTATGAGAAGAGTTTGGTGTGAAAATTCCTCCATCTGCAGTCAAACATGCTTTGCTGAATTAGGACCGATTGCAAGCATGGACCAAATAGCTGCAACCAGCACCAGAGACCTTCACCTAAATCATCACCATACAAATGCACCTTCTGATTGAATGATCAACTGTCCCACAGTCCCCATAGTCTTACTAACACACTCACTGAACTGGGACCACTTCCAGTTTTCTAAGCCCCTCTCCCTGGAGGCAGCTAGGCAGGTCTCTCCCATGGCACAAAAGGAGAGCGTTTGCATCCCTCACCAGCTGTGGGCAGGGGCTGCCTAACAAACCAAGGTCCAGTTGTTCCCATCTCTGCAGGTGTCCCATGAAACAGCTGATGTCTTAAAAATGGATGGGGTTCATTTCCTACCTCCGTGCACTTAGATGAAGCACCAGCTCTGCCATAACCAGCAACATCCACATGAATTACTATCATAACCCAAGTACCTTTGCATGCACTCCCTTGCCTGGAGAGTCTGTTTTTGCTGAGAAATGCAGCAGTGACTTGTATTTCTTTCCTCTAGAGATCTTTCCCATGGCTGGGATTTCCACCATAGCTGCCTACTGAGAGCAAAGCTGATGCTGGGATAGCCCCAGGGAATCAGATAGGTCTGCTGACAGGTCAGTTCTGGTCCAGGCTTGTAGGCTCAGCTGGAGCATGGAGGCTTCCTTCCCCTTCTCCCCTTGTCTCCCTGAGCAGCAGCATCAGTCCTGCCCCATCTCTGGGGCTGTGGCTTTTCCTCATTGGGTAAGTGATTTAAATGTTCATTGTGAGCAAGAGACTGACTCTGTGTTTGAGTGGTAGAAGTGCTTCCCCAGTGACTGTCTGGAATCCCCACATTGAGTCCCTTTAGCTCTGAGCCCTGGGAACCAGTCTTCAGCTTTCCACCAGTGAGTCCTTCTGAACAGAAACCTCTAGTTTCTAAGGAAGAAAAAATCAAGTTGTGAAAAAGCACTCAGCCCACTCTAAACACAGCTAGTGGGGATGGGGCTGGGACATTCTGTTCTGCTCTTCAGTGCCCTGTGGACTGCAGAAAATTAGAAATATATATATCTCTAATTTTTTTTTCTGCATAAAGTGCTGATTTTCCAGTGTTAAATACAAGCATGTCTTAGACTGTGAAAGGATGTGCAGCAAGGAGATAAAACACTAGAAACTACGAGGCAGTGGGAGCCAGCAACTTGAAGGATCATCGATAAAGCCTCTTCAGCACAGCATCTAACCCAGGGATCACATGGCCTCCTCAAAAGCCTGACCAAAGGTGTACTCTTGAACACACCAAAATCAGGATCTGGAGGAAACAAACTACAAGAGAACACAATCTGTATTCGGGATACTTCATTCCTGCCTTTTGCTATTCCTCTCAAAACCCCACGGGAAACACCAAGCCTACAAACAATTGGCAGCAGTTTCCGAGAACAAGGTCTATGAATTACAAGGGGTCATGAGCCGAACATGAGATATCAGTGTCGCATCAAGTGGCAGTCAGTGCCCTGGGATATACAAGCTGCAGCATGGCCTACAAGACTCACAAAATCATCTTTCTCATCCATTCAGGGCTGGTGAGGTCTATGCTGGAGTAGATTCTAGTATTGGCAGCTCGTATCAAAACGGAGGTGGTGCTGCTGCAGGCAGTGCGAGGGAAACAGAATAATCAGAGGTCTACAAGACATGACCTACAAAGAAAGATTGAAAGAACTGGGTTATTTAGCCTAAAAGAGATGATGGAAGAAAAGATGTGATAACAGTCTTCAAGTGCTTAAAAGGATGCTGCCAAGGGGAAAAGAATAATCTGTTCTTTATGGCCAGGATGGACAGGACAAGAAATAATCGGCTTAAATTACAGCAAGAGAAATCAGGTTAGACATCAGGACAAAAACAGCTCATAGAGCATGGCAGAGGGTTACCTGAGAGGTGGAGGGGCTCTGTCACTACATACATTGCATGGGGACAGGTTGGCAAGCATCCACGGGGAGAGGGGATGTGCTGGGGCAGGACTCGCACCCTCTTCATGTCCCTGTGGTGCCTTCAATATGATGTCTGGTGCTCCTGGCTCGTCCAAAACGAGATAATCCCACAGGAATCACTACAGCTGGCTCAACAAACCCCAGCCACTTCAGCTTGTGAGAACTTCCAAGATAGCAAAATCTGATTTTGTGGAAGACTGGGGAGCACAAGCCAACATTTTGGGTTATTTTTCTTGCAACAAAGAAATACTTTAAAATGGATTTCCCCCACCCTCACCATCTCTTTCAGATGCTCTATTGCAACACAAAGAGGAGCATCCCAGCCACGCCACACAGGCAAGCTGAAATGGCACAATCCAGATGAAACCTGTTTGATAATGTCCTTGCTGAAAACATCAATTAAATCAATCTCTCCCCTCCAAGCAATTAGGCAGAGTTGATTCACCAGTTTCTGAGTGAATAGACTTGCCTTGAAATGTTTTTCAGGCAGCTTGGAGGATTGTTGTTACCAGAGAGGGAAAAGGAAAACAATAAAAGGGCTCCTTTGAGCAGGAGCTAATGTGCCAGCACCAAGGTTTCCAAGAGCACCACGATCCACTTGCACTCAGAAGTGGCCCTGCTGCACTGCTGAGCATGCACCTTTGGGCTAAAGATTAAGAGATTCTGCATTCTTGGGAGAAATTATTATTACTTTTGGATTCCAAGAGCAATCCTTTATTTTAAAACCTGCCACCTAATTCATTTTATATTTACGCATAAAATCTTGGCCGGAGCTTCTGAGAGTTGCGGACTTTCAGAAAGGCCAAGTTTTAAATGGAGCTGACTCAGCAGAAGCTAGCTTGCCTGAAGCTCTGCCTATTTGAGTCTATACCATGCCTGGGCTGGGTTGAACACAAGCAGAAACTGGACTTTCCCTCTGCTTTGTTTTCTCCACAGGCTCTTGGCTACGCGCAGCAAACCTTGCGGCTGACCTGCAGAGCTGGTGCGAGCGGAGGAGAGCAGAAGGGAGCCAGCAGACTCCCTGATGTGTATCCCATATTCAGTTGAAGTTTAGTACAACTGAGAAGAGAAACATAAGGGGAAAAAAAGAAGAAGAAGGAAGAAATAATAATAAAACCCGAAAACCCTGTGAGCAATTAATTTTCAGCCTCACTGCACAGCATCAGTCTCAAGGAGGGGACTGGGGATGCAACTAATACTGAGCTTACTAAAATATCATTCTGATTCCCCCCAGGATGCTCTGGGACAGGAAAGCCCTGCCTCTGGGAAGACAGTCCCAGCTCCCTCCTGTACCACAACAGGGGCATGCTGGGACTTGGACTAATCTGAATGTAGCTCATGGTGCAAAGCCTACTTGTGCCTTTCTTTTTTAGATGTTGTGACCACCTTAGTTATGCCTGTGGTGCAGCCCGGCACACATCTTGCTTGTTTGTGTTCATAGGCCAGTGCTATCCCAAGCAGCTTTTGCCTGGGAGATGAGTGTTTCCTCCACTGTGCTAAAGCCTGGCCTTCATCTTAAGGCTTTCCTCCTCCTCAGAGACCTGGAGCCAGAAGGAGAAGATGGGTCACTGAGGATGGCCAAGCTGCGACACCAGCATAGCACTGGGGATTGCAGTGGGATCCTCTCCCAGGTGGACCAAATTTCCTTTTTTTCATGGTAAAATTCATTTTAGGCTCAGAGGAAAAACAAAGAGTGCTTAAAGTCAACCATCTTCTCATGCTTTGGAGAGTGTCTGGTTCTGATGTCCTTGCTGTTATGAGGCATTTAAGTGACAGCCAGGCTATGCAATACAGCCAAGGCTTTTCAAACTGACAGCTCATTCCATGTGCAAGCAAAGCCCAAAAGGCAGTCCAGAGCTGCTTAGCAAGAGCAGGCTAATAGCTAAGTACACAGCAAAAACCTAAAGGGAACACCAATATCTCCTACCTCCAGGTTCAATTTGGAAAGCCAAGAACACAAAAGTGAGCCAATTTGTGTCCGATGGCCATAATGAACATGTCAGTGGAGATGCCCAGAAGGAATAATACCATAAATTGGCAAGCTCCATTCATCAGCTCAAACAAGAGCTGGTCATCCATAATCCAGCAGTATCCAAGACCAGCTCCAATGTTATTTCCACCTTAAACTATGGATGGGAATGCTTGAAATTTGCCAGCAGCCCCAACAGATGTGTCACTGATGCCAAGAGCCAACGCCAGGCGGTGATCCAGAGGTATGAAATGCAATTAAATTAATTATAGCAAATGCTAAGAATCATCATTTGAATAGTGGGGATTCAAAGCTCCTCAACCCCCAAGTCCTCTGGAAGAGACAGCAAGCATGTGCCTTGGACACGCATCAGTAATGATGATCAATGACCCATTGAAATTGGGCAGCCCCAAAATTTGAGCACCATATTTTGAGCACCCTACACCTGGGCTGGAGGAGCAGCTCACACTGGGCAGTGATCTGGGGTCAGCTCTGGCACAGCCAAAGCATGATGTCCATTGCACTCAGGACCCTTCTGTCTTCTCCATGCACAGGCTTTGTCTCCGACATGCTGGCATCAGCATAAAACCACAAGGCAACCTGCCAGCTCTCGCCCTTCCCTTGGGAGCCAGGAGGGAGGCTGGGCAACGTGCTGCAAGTCCCCAGTAATTCATACCCACTCCCTCCTGCTTGCAAGAGCACCCACCCCATCAGCTGCACCTGTCACTGCTGACAGGGTCCGCCGATCCCCTCGAGAGATAGCGCGGCATTATCTCCACCCCGCCGCTCGCTGCTGTATTTACCAGAGAGTGATTTGTGCAGGGAGATAACTTCCCTCCAGGGTCACATCCTGCTTTCCTTGGCGCCAAGCGACGGGACTCTTGGCTGTCACAGGGCTCTGATACCCTTCCCAGAGGGAAGCGCTGGGTACAGGAGGGGTTTGCTCACCCCGAGGTAGCTGCAGGGACAGGAGCAGTGAGTCCCTGGTGAGGACCCTCTGTAGGGGAAACGGGGTGATTTGAACCCCGTGGGCCTCCAATGGCTGTGCAGCATTATTTATGTAGCAGCAAATGGAGCTCACTCAATCCATAAAGATTTTGAGTCAGGGGTTTGATGTTAATTATGGACCAAAACATTTAATAGCCCGTTACACTTCCACGAGGCTTTTTTTTAATTAAAAAATGATATATTGCACAAAAGGGGGGAAAAAAGGGAGAGGAATAATTGAAGATAGTTTTATTCCAGAACAACCCGAGGCAGGGAAGGCAGCAAAGAGCTGGCACGTCAGGGAACGTGATGGCAACACCAGCAGCCAGCGGCACAGGGCCAGAGAGGGAACAGCCCCATCCTGCCGGGAGAAGGTGTCCAGGCAAGGGGAGAACAGCCTGGTCAGAGGCAGTGAGGTGGACACCCAGGTCAGGCTTTTGGCCACCACATTGGCTTACCATTACCTGTTGAAGCATTTGCTTGTCCTGCAGAAGACTATGTTTCAAATCCCTCTTTCTGAATCTCTATCAGCTATCTCTCCAGAAAAACAGCTAAACCCTCAGGGTGGAAATTAGTCTGGAATAGATCAGGGATGAAGAAAATCTGACATGTCTCTCTCTGACGCTACTCCATTTTTCATTCAATATTTAAAGATGCATTTGAGCAGGGACTGGCCTGAGATGCATTCAAATAGTCTGTGCAAAATGAAAGGTCTTCAGCAGAGCAAACCAACCCTTCCCTTGCCTCTGGCAGTGTCTGTCTGCTGGTGGTACACAGGGCAGGGGACAGCAAGAGAGAGCCCAAGAGGGAGAAGCTCTGGGTGAGAGGTTGTTATTTAGCTAAGTCAAAACAGGAGGAAGAGAAGTGGGATGGAAATATGGCCTGGGGATGCCCAGGAAAAGTTAGGGTGGCTGCTTATAATCAGAAGTAGCAAGAGTATGACCCCCAAGTCCCTGTCCATGGACAGACTTGTCCAAGTCCTCCTGCGTCTCCAGCTTTGCGCCTTCCTGTTGTTCACTTCCCCTAACTCTACAATGGGAATAATATTATTCCCTCCTCACAGGGTTTTGAGATGCTCAGTTACTATGGTGATGGGGCCATAAAAGTACCAAAGATAGCAAGAACAATAATAATATCAGACATGGTAGGAGCCAAATAATTGCATTTAGGGCACGCACACAACACAGAGAGGAGAGCCACCTCCACGCACCACAGCTCTCAAACCCTGAAGACAAAACTTTTGTTGTATCAGTGGGCTCACAGCCTACTTAAAGGGCTATTTTCCAATTCCTGCAACATCCACCAAAATGCGAGGAGGGCTGGTCCTACCTCCCCTCCAACACCAGCCAGGAGGAGGAGGAGGAGAAGGGGGGCAGCGGGACTGAAGGCCCCTCGCCAATGCAGGAAGCAACCGTTCCTCACCCCAGCACTGTAACACAAAGTCCCCGCAGATGTTCAGCCGTCGCATTGTTCCACCAGATGAGGGTTTTGCCGCCCAGAGGGGCAAGCGTGGCCAGCACAATGCCTGTGACGGCTCGCTGCTTTGTCTCTGCCAAGCACAGCTCTTCCCTCGTTGTGGCTTGTTTTGTTTTTTTTTTTTAATTTATGGGGTTTTAATTGGAATAAAAAAAAAAAAAAGAAAGAAAGTCTAACATCTGTGGCTGCTTAATAACACCTGTGCGCGCCAGGGCTGCTTTCTGCAGTGATTGTCACAGCATTCTCATCTGGGCAATGCTGAGCTGGGGCTACACACAGCCACCGCTGAACTGCTCAGGCAAGAACCATCCTTGGAGGGCAGGGAATTGACAGGTGATGCAAAACAAGATGCTGTGGGGAAAAAAAAATATGAGAGGCATCCCTTCTAACACGGGGAAAGCTGGGAGATGTGCAGGTGATGAGTTTGTAATGCCTCTTCTGAAGAAATGCCTGCTGGCACTCACATGGAGAGCTGGGCTGCCGACCTAACTGTTGTTATAGTCAGAGGAGGTTCACAGGGGATTTGGCCTTCTCATGAACACTGTGGACAGTGCTCGTGCCCCAGTCCTTGCCAGGGACCCACTTTAGAGCTGCCCCCACCTCTAGCCCAGGAGCTGGCTGGTGAGGGGCACAGGCAAGGCTCACCTTCCCCCTTACACCAGCCCTTTGCAGCAGCACATGTCACCAGCAGTGACTTACTGCTCTGGTATTTGCTAAGCCCAAGGGGGCTATCGGCAACCTGAATACAACCTGCCCTTCTGCCATTTACACAGCAGCTTTGCGATAGCCATGGGGACTCACTGTGTGCAGCCATGTGCTAGCACACATGTGCACACTCACAGCATCTCAAATGCAGGCTGGGAGATGTCACCACCTGTGCTGCTGCACCTTGAGTTAAGGGTAATCTTAAAGGTCTTTTCCAACTGAAACAATTCTATGATTTTACGATACAGCTTCAAGTTGCACCAACGGAGGTTTAGATTGGAGATTAAGAAGAACTTCTTCATGGAGAGCATTGTTAGACACTGGCACAGGCTGCCAAGGGAGATGGTAGAGNTCTATCATTCTATAAAGAATGGTGACCCGCTGCAGCACTGGCATTGCAAGCCTGCCAGCTGTGGCCCTTGCCACAGCAAATGCAGAAGGCAGCAGACACCCCTGGATGGCCAAAAGCTCAGAATCCTTCTCCCTCATCATGAGGTCTGGAGCCCCAGCATTCCCTACGTAGTTTTACCATGAGTAAGGTGATCCTTAAGCTCATTGCTGGTGTTACCATCCAAATCCTCACAGTTCTGACAGCCTTGAGTGCTGAGGCAGCTCCTCCCAAAAGCTGCTTCCTTGCAATATCTCCTGCACTTGCTGTGCAGGTGCTGGATATAACAGTTTGGCTGTTCAGAAAGCACAAAGCAGCCTGGGAGGCTTACAGGTGCCTCTTACATTTATACATGCTCATGACAAAGCTACTGCCAGCATGAGTGAGCAAGGAGCAGGGGGAACATAGCTCTGGCTGTGCCCAGGCTGAGGTTTTGTACTTGCAGGAGCCTCCCTGCACAAAGCTGGAGGAGGTTTTATCCTCACAGCTCTTTGGAAGCTCAGGGTGCCCTGAAATCTGTCTTCCAATGTTATTTGGTAAATAAAGAAAATCCTGTTCCCTGCTGAGCTCAGTAGTGGAAACAGGGCTGCTGACAACCAGCCTTCACTGGGCTACAGCAGGACTCAGAGGTAGAGAGCAGAGGACAGCAGAATGGTTTGGCCAGGGAGTAAAGGAACAGCCCTTTGTCACTGCAGCTTGGGAATCCCCCTGTGTAATGTGAGGTATTTGAGTAGATCCCCTCTGCACAGTGAGCTTCCACACCACGTCTCCTCCCTCACTCACATGTTTGGGCTATGAATTCCCCTCATTTCTCAGAGTATGTTAAAAAAAATCAATGCAATTATACAGCAAACATTAATTATGATCGACAAATGCAATGGAGAGGGATTGATCTGGAGGACGGCTACAGCTAGCCACCAAATTACCAAAAACCAAGTCAGTGGAGCTGAGGCCATCGGGTGGTCCAAACAGCAAAGCAGCATCCAGGACATCTGGCTTGATCATTTTAGTGTCTGGTTTCTTTGATTGGCTTTTTCAGCTCATGATGTAAGTCAGAGGAACAGAGGATGCATTTAATATGTGTAGACATATCTAGGTGCTCCTGGTTATGACAGTCAAATCTTGAAGTCTTCATGCATGGAGTCACTGCAGCCACATCAGAGTGACAGGTGATGCAAATGTTCCTTAGATGGAAGATGCTGGAACAGCTCAACCTTGTTCACTGCAAAGTCACACTCATCTCCATCTTCTTCCCCAGTCTTAGACCCCCACATAGGCTCTTTCAATATCTTCACAATGGATAGAAATGAAATAGTGGCCTGGCAGCAGAAGAAACTTGGAGCAGAAGTATGGCTGGGAGCATCCTGTCGGGGTGTGTGAAATTCACAGCCAGCAAGACCCTGGATTTGGCATATTGGGTACATAGCGCCTGTGGGCACTGGGAGGTCAGCCATGTGCTAGTAGGGTTGTCAAGAGGACATGAGACAAGAGGAATCAAATTGCTTGTCTCAGCCTGGTACCCCGAAGGACATAGCTAATCCTGCTTGGGGTGCTGGTGAAACCTCACCCTGACGGTGGGAGAGAGAGTGAGACTTGCTTGGAGATGACCTCCATGAAGATGGTTCTTCAGCTGGTTGTTGAAGCCCTCCAGGACACAGGGCTCCCACACACCCTTTACAGCCTGCACTGTCTCTAAGCCAACTATGTTCACAGCAAGCTTTTCCTGAGCATCTAGCCCAAGGCCTCTTGGCTGCAATTTAAGCCTATTACAGCTTGTCCAGCCCTCGACCAATTGATCACTGTGATTTGTATAACTGCTTTTTCCACACTGGATGGATGTAACACATCCCCACGCCTTCAGTCATCTTTCCCCTGGAACAAACACGGTCCCTTCAGTCCATCTTCCTGGGGCATGTTTTCCAAACTTTCTGAACCTCTTCAATTTGTCTGAATCTCTCTTGAAGTTGTGGTGGCCAAACCTGGAGATATATGTCTCCAGCTGATGCCTCACTAGCACTAAATAGAGCCAAATAAATTACTTTTGCTGTCTTCCATCTGAAACTATTAATACATTTGTAGGCAAGATGTGCCCTTTCATTCCCTTCCTAAAGCATCAGATTATTGCCTGCTGCTCAGTTTGAGGGCTACTTCACTGTTCAAGCTGCTCTCCTGCTGGCTTACTAGTTCCTCCCCATCTTATATCTGCAATTTTGATATCTCCTTCCTAAGTGAAACACTTTGCACTTGACTTTATTGAATTTCAGTGTATTGATTTCAGGCCATTTCTCCAATTTATCAAGATCATTTTGCTCTGAGGAATCTTGCAGCGGCTTGTCTTGTATCTGCTCTGTTGACAAAAGGTCTTTAGACCTCAGGGCTATCAAGTCAGGACTCTGCATTAATCCTTAAAATAGTTGGAAAGAACCACACAGGAGGCATGGGGACAGTAGAGGATGGAGGCGTCAGGATGGCTCATGCAGGAACAGCCCCATGCTGCCATCTCAGCCAGACAAGGCGCAGAAGCAACAGGAGAAGGAGGAATGAGCGTGATGGAAATGCCAGTGGGTCCTGAGGGTGAGAGCAGGATACCTGCTGAGAGACTCTGGGACCTTTCTGCAGCTTCAGGGACAGTCTTGGAGCCAGGAGAATGCAGAGGAGATGAGCACTGGGAATTAATGCTCCCTCTTTCTTTTCAGGTCAATGTGTAATGAGCTGCCCTCTTCCCACTTGGGGCTTATCAGCAGACCAGGACAAGCCCTGCAGCATCAGGCACTGTGGCATTATTTGGGGACAGCAAAAAATGGTCTAAGATGGAAACAGGAGTCCACACTGATGTGCACAAACAAGGTTTTATTGTCACTCTTATTGCTGTTGTTGTCCAGAGGTTGGAGTGCTCTGCTGTTTAAGGCAGAGAAAGAGGCCAGGGAAGCTGCTGCTTGTCCCAGGGTGGAACCAGCAGCTCTTAACCCTTCTGCTTGGGCACGCTGAAGAAATACAAGGCTTTTGGTCTTTATGGACCTATAATAGCACCCAGCTTCCCACCATGCTTTCCCCTCTCTGTTTCTCCCACCAGCTTGCCAACACTATCTTCTCCTGCCTCCTCCTGCTCCTGCTCCTTAGGGCAGGCTGAGGTTCAGTCAACAATTATCCAGGTACTGCAAAGAATTTCCTAGAAAACTTTGGTAAAAAAGCATCTCCTGCAGAGCTGCCTCCTGATAAGTCCCTGTTCTTCTGCGGGGGGCAGGCGAAACGACTGAGCTTCAGCTGCAGGCACAGTGGGAGGGCTGGAGAAAGCATCCAGAGAGAGAGACAGAAACAAACCAGGGAAAGGGCAAAGCAGAGGCATAATGGAGGGGCAGGGAAAATTGTTTCCTTGGGAAAAGGCTCAGAAGCCTCAACTGGAAAAGGAACAGCAAAGAAGAGATGAGAGAGCTCTCCTCTGGTTGCACAGCCCATGGGGTGAGAATCGAGGAGCAAGGTTCAGATGAAGCCCCAGCCCTTGACATGGTAATGATACAGACACAGACATGTGATAAGCCCTGCTCTGTACACACTACAAAATCTAAGTATCTCATGAATAAGTAATAATCTCTTATTCCCAGTGCCATAATCTATATTTAATTAAGAAAATAAGTAAACGGTGGGAATAAAAGGGGCTACATGGGGAAATGGAGACAGAAACATTGTCAGACAAGCTGCAATAAGCAGAGGAACAAACAGCAGCATCAGCATGGCAGAGGCAGCAGAGACGTGGCTTCTGGTTTGGCCATGAACTCACAGCAACCAGTCCTGCAGAACAGCTGCCTACAGCAAAGCCTGCCACAAGTAGCTTCTTGGTTCAATGGGTGAGCTGAAGGCTGGCCAACAGGGAATGGGTCATTCACATTTCAATGTGAATTTTCCCTCCTGCTCAGTGCTGGTGGTGATGCTGGGCTGTGCATGGAAAGCAGTGCACCGAGGTGCCAAAGCAATTCATGTCCTGTATAAGAGCATTCAACAGCACCCAAAGCAGCGCCTTCAACGCTGCTACAACAAGCTATCTGAAGCCTGGAGCTTATGATGTTTTTTGTGCTAAAGCATCCTTGGCCAGGATGCTCCAAATGTCTTGTACTGGCAAATGAAAGCAAGTCCTGGTAGCTTACTAGCACTCAGGGTTGGCATGCCAGAGCAATCCACACTCTTACACTGGAAAGGACCATGCCAGGACGGTGCTGGACCAATGCCCAAAGCATGTAGAGATGTTCATATCACACGTGCAAGAGCTGGGCAGCCCAGAACTGCTGGCAGTTCTTCTTTGGCTCCCTTAACACACCCCTGGGACCACCATCCTTCTCACTGTCCCCTCAGCACCTATGGGCATTAGCTACTTTCCAGAGGTCTTTGCCAACTTGGAGCAAGTGCCAGGCTAAAGACTCAAGCTTGGCTTTTCTCCTGGTCTCCATGCTGAGAGCTCTAAGAGTGGTGCTGGTGTCAGCTCTGATCCACCTGTGCTTTGGGCAAGAGAGAAAAAGATAGCAGCATGGCTGTAGGTAGTCCAAATACTCTGTACTTGTGTCCAGAGCCCTTCCAACACCACCAAAACGACCTCCTAGCTACAGTCCCAGACTTTTCCCATCTGGCATCTTCCACTAGTTCCCCAAAGCATCACTGCAGCCTTTCTCTGTTAACTTTGTTTTGATTATCCATATGAGGGGTTTAGAGGTGACAGATACCCCTCTGCTTCCTTAGATTGTCGGTAGTGGAACTGAGAGCATGTCTTAAAGGCTGGGTTAAAGAAAACCAAACATCTCAGTCCACACGCAATACATTATAAATAGACCGTCTGGTTCTTAAATTGAAAAACAACAATAATCACTGCTAAGAGCCTGCTGAACAAAAGCAGCCTTATTACCACTGGGACAGATTCATTTTTACGAAAAGAACACAAATATTTTTCAAGCTGCTCTTGAGCTCCTGAAGTTGCTAACTAACGTCCTGCTGCTTCCTCTCTTCTGTGCGGTGGGGAGCTGCGGGAGGCCCGGAGCTGCACAGGGAAGGGGATGGTCGCGTGGGCAGCGCGGAACGGGGACAATCCCTTCAGCTGTGGGCAAGAGAGAGGGAGGCACTGCACTGTGGGGAAAGCTCAGCTCAGCCAGGCTAAGCCAGAGTGAGAGGTACTGTCAGCTTTCAGTTGTACTCTTCTCTAGCTGCTGTTTTACAGCGGGGGGACAGGAGGGCTGGAGAAACCAGTGGCTTATGCCGGGTGGAGATGAGGGCTGGGGATGGGACAGACTGTGTTGTCAGGGGTCCAGGCATTCAGGTAAGTTTGTCTTTCAATTCCTATTAAGCAACAGAGAAAAGCACAACTTCCAGAGAGGATCTGGGCTGCACAGAGTCTGAGAGTGTGCAGCAGGCTCCTGCCACTGTGAAGGTACTGTGTTGAGAGGTATGGTGGTGCGGAGGTGTCTGAGCTTCAAGGACTTTGCAGAGTTGGGTTATGAAGCACAATAGCTGAGATAAGTCTACCTCACTGTCCCATCCCAGTCGTCACACTACCAAATAGCAAGGTCCAGAGATGGGCAATGAATGTGCTGAGGGGTCTGAAAAGCCTGGAAGTAAGGAGGTGGGATCCCCAAAACTTCCTGACCTCCGATCTTTGACCAGAAAAAGCAACCAGAATAGGCAGATGAGTCTGCAGGTATCATCATGGAGGGCAGGGTGCATCTTGGTGGTATAAAGAGCATTGCCACTGGGCATCGGGGCTGGGAAAGACCACAGCAGCCAAGGAGGAGAAGGGGATAACCATCACTCCTGGAGGGTGCTGCCCCTGAAGCACGTTGCACCTACAAGTGGTGGGATGAGATTTATGTCCTGGAGGAGCATCATTCTGGGTACCACAAGGAGTCCAAAGGCTGTATAGCAGGTGCAGAACAGTCTGATTTCTGACACAGCACAGACATGGGAAAGGAGAATGAAACCAGCCCTACACCAAGATTCTGAGATCTTTCTTTTCTGTCTTCCCAGGCCATAGCATGGTGACATCACTAGGAGCCAAATGTTGGCTGTTAAATCTAATCTGTCACATACTTTGTGAACAGCATGACCTCGCTGGTCAGCAGCGTGCTGCAAAGTTGCCACCAACCCAGAGCCAGGAGCAGGTGAGGGGCTGGAGCCAGTGGAGCTGACACTATTTTATCTGAGTTGCAGTCCCTGAATCAGAGGGCTGGACAGCCTTAGCCACTACTGATCTGGAGCCAGTATCTGAATGGCTGCAGAAGAAATTGGCATTCGCTGGACCTCTGCCTGGGCACTGATTCAGGCACGGCTGCCAGCAGCCTCATGCATTGGCCTGTCCTTTGTTATGAGCAGAACAAGTGCCGTGGGACTGACAGGAGCCCACAAATCCACCCACAGCAGCAGTTACGCTGAGCACTGTGCTGGAGCAGCCGTGCCCTGGGAGATGGGGCTCTTCTCTCTGCCAGAGGCTGAGTGGGGCCACCAGACAGGAAGCAGAGACTTGTAAGGTTGCCCTACCAAGTGATGCTGACTGTTCCATGCTGGAAGTTGTCTGAGTGCAGCGTGCAGGTTCAAATGTTACAGAGAGATAGAAAAGGTGCAGCCTTAGAGATGGAGGAGAAAGGAAAGGAACAAAACCAATTTAATAATGAATATATTATGCAGACATGTCATGCCTCTTGCCTGCTGGCATGGATTAATATCCATAAATCAAAGAGGAAGGGACTGTTTTTAATGCTGGAGATGAAGGCTGGTCCTCAGAAAATAGCTAAGGGGGCATAAATGAGGAGAGACATCTGGGAACGGCTCCAGGTGCATTGGCTGCATTCACGGGAAACTCTGCAGAAGCTTTTTCAGCTAAAATTTATTCCTGTGATGTTGGACCCATGTGGTCCATGAGGACAAAAGTGTGGGGATCATGGATGCCCATATGGAGGTGTTGGCCAAGCTCAGGAGGGAGGTGGACAGTCACTTGGTTCTCTGCTCCATGAGGTAGCTCCTCACCTTCCTTTCTCCAAGCCTGGACTTGTACATCAGGAAAGGCAGCCACATCTTTTGGCTTTGCTCAGCAAGAAGGTCCACACAGACTAAGTGTCAGGACAATCTCAGCCTGTGAAAGCCAGGAGCTGAAACTAAGTTGGGACATGCTATTACATTCATCCTGCCTCACGCAGTCACCAGAGACAGGAGTCAGGTTCAACTCACAGCCACCACAACTGCTGTCACCCAGAAGATGGGGAGCAGAACCCTTTCCTGGTCTTCAAATAAGCATGGGACTGTCTGGTACTAGAAGCAGCCCTCCAAAGGTGAAAGAAGGAGACTTGGTATTACATGGAAGGGACAGAGGGCAAAGGCTCAAAGCATGGAGCATCTCTCTGCAACATTTCTGGAGCCCATCCTGAACATGACTGGTGGATATCTGGGCAAAAGGTAATTGCCCTGTTGAAGAGACACAAGCCTCAAGGAATTAATGAGGGTCTGCCCTCCTAGGGATGTTTCCTTTTCAGCAGCACCAGGGTTTCGGAGGAGTGGAAATGTCACAGTGTGAGCTTCCACATCCCTGGGAGGGCTGTGTTTGTTGGGGGCTGCTGTTGGGAAGCAGAGGGATGACTCCTGCTGTCGCTATTTTTTGTTAAGGAGAAGGTACTGAGTGCCAGGATTTCATTAATCACATTTCACATGCATTTTAAAAATCCCTGAAATCGTCACTTTTTAAGAACATCGTCTTTGCCTTCTCCTCTCCCTGCCACCCTGTAATCCTGCACTGGCAGCCTCTCATGCCTGTTCTCCTTCTGCCCTTCCCAGGACCACCTCCTTCCCCTCACAGTGACCCACTTTAGCTATCAGATTTATAGCCCAGCAGCTCACCCGGGGGCAGAGGCTGGATTCACAGAATAAATGTGCAGAGCCAGGGAGCCTGTGGGGTATGAGTGAGCAGAAACAGTCTCTCCAGGAGAGAGACACCCACACCTGCACGCGTGGGGAATGGTGAGAAACCTGCCAGGGAGCTGTCTGGGAGCAAAGGATGCTAAGGAAGCATATGGTCATGGTATGAATGGATTAGAGGGGAAAAGGGAAAAGAAAATAAGGCAGGAAGGCAGAGAGGAAGGAAAAGGAATGATGGAGGGGGCACAGGGCAGTGTGAGGGAAGCTCATCAGTCAGCTGAGGAAAAAAACCCACCAAGGCACAGCTGCTATTTTTCAGTTTGCACTGGAAGGAAAACATGTGATTTGGGAAAAAGCTTGGTCCTGGCAGGGGGGAAATCTGCCACCAGGAGGGTGACAAGGGATGTGGGTAGGGCAGGACAGGAGCAGGGAAGTTGCTGGCTTAGAGAAGGGAAGGAGGAGGCTTAAAGCATCTCAAGTGCTGCAGGGACTGAGCTGTACAGGGGGAAAGATGGAGGAGGCTGAACATTTGGAGACGTGTCAGCATTTCAGGGCTTATTTGAAGTGAACAGCTAGTTCCTTTGAGGTTCACTTCTCATCTCATGGAGCAGCCCCAGCTTCTGACAGCGACACAGAAGCAGCTGCCATCCCAGGGTCCCGGCAGAGGGATGGAAACCCCAAGCATGAGATCCAGAGGGCTACTACAAGCAAACCCACATGGTGACATCAGAAAACCATGCTGGGACTGAGCTCATAGGCAGACAGGCTTAGCCCTCAGAGAGTGGGGAATTGCTGTCTGTCTGTGTCTCTCTCTGTTTACCACAGTTTCATTGTGTTTTGTTTAATTGAATCACACACACACATGCACACCAAGCCTCAACTTGTGGTGTAAAGCCTGTAAGGAAACGAGCAGCAAATTAACATTCCAGGAGGAGCAATGCTGAGCAAACACGTAACTCTCAGCACGAGCCACCGACAGGAGGGACTGAAGCAGCAGAGGGAAACGAGGGAGAGAGAAGAAACCTGCAGAGAGTGACAAGGGAGCTGCAAGAGGGTTTTACAAGGGAAAGTGGAGCTCAAAAGAAGCAGAACAAGGCAAGGAGGAAAACCCAAGAGGAGAAGGGAAAGGACAGTACAGATGATGCTGGTGATACCTGTTAGGTGCCTGTGCCCAAACTCTCCTTAATCCCTAAGCAGCAAGGGAAGGGAAAGCTCCCACAACTCATGTCCAGTGAATAGCTGGGCTGAAGGGACTTAGCTCAAAAGTCCCAGGGGTCCTTCACTGCTCCAGGGCTCTCCTGCCCACATATGAACAAAACATTTCTGTGGACACAGTACAGCAGCTTGCCTGCTCAGCCTGTCTTGGCATGGAAATCATACCTCTCCTCCAGCTCTCAGCTCTGCCAGGGACCCCACTCCCCTTCCTCTTGTGATGTCTGGTGTACCTGCAACACCACACAAGACGCTTATTCTCAGGAAAATATCGGACACTGAGGAGTGATGGAAGGGCAGGTGAGACCATGATGTCCTGGGGGATGTGTTCCACTACTCCCCAGGCTCCTCATCCCAAGGGAGCAGCACTCCAACGGCACTGGGTGACAGATGCAGGCCTCAGCCCAGCCAGAGCCACAAACCAGTGATCTCGTCCACTGTGCAGAGGGCAGGGACACCGAAGGAGAAAGAGCATCTCTAGGACAGAGGCTTGAGTATCCTGAAAGGCAGCTCTCCAGCCTCTCCTCACCTCCCAGCTCACCCTTCTCATGAGGTGCTGGGAGGTAGCTCAGTGCTGATCAGCCACTCCACGAGATGAGAACTGTGAGGTTAAAGGACATGAGCATCCTGCCCAGGTTTGCTGTGACAGGCCTCGCATGTGTTCAGTCATATCCAGCTACGAAGCCACTCTGGAAACCAAGACATTTATTCAAAGGAGCAGTAACATAGCATATACATCTGCCTGCATGAAGGAGAACTTCAAAAGGGCTGACAGTCACGGAGCCCAGTAGTAACCTTTGGCTAATTAGCTGTCTTGATTTCCTTGCAGTTTATTTTTACACTTCTTGGGCTCTGAAATGCATTTACTGTAATGTCAGAAAGGTTATGATAAATATAAAACTTCCTTTCAATAACTATATCCACCCCACTGGGCTATTGGGGACTGAGATCTACAGCTTGGGTTGGGACAGGCAGGTTGACAACGCTTTGCTGAGGTTTTTGTCTTACACAGGACTAGGTGAAAGTGTGCCAGTGGCAATGATAATGGCTCCAGGTGCAAAGCAGGTCTCTGCATGGAGCACAATGAGCACAGAGCAGAGGGCACATGTAAAAGTGCTTTCCTGAGGTCAAATCATAGATGAGTGAGAAAGACAGAGGGACAAGGAAGCCTGCAGGATGCAAAGCCATGAGCCAGCTCAGGAAGGAGAGGTGAGATCAAGGAAAGCCGGCAATTAGAAAGGTGGAAGAGATGCTGAACCTGCAAAGAGAAGCAGAGCCTTCCTGCTCCTGGGCAGAGAAGAAAGGAGCTGGGAAAGATGTTGTTATTAGATCTGAATCAAGAAGAGATCCAAAAGCTTCAGCTCCTGTTGGTGTGGAAGATGACTGTGCTTATTGAAATGGGTCACTCTGCTCACCACCCTACCTGTGCTTGGGATAGCCCTGTGCTTCATGCATCACTGCACGCAGTCACAGCCTCCCCGTGACCCTTGTCAGGGGTGAGGATTGTCCCCAGGCAAAGCCCACCCCTGAGCTGCTAGAGGAGCCTCATGGCCCCTGTGACACCCACCCCATCTCCACTGACCCAAGCAGGTTTGTATCTCAGTGCTGACGTACATCTGGCTAAGGTGTTGAGCTTTAGCTGAGGGTGGTCACAGCCTGAGATATTCCTGCTTCTCTCCACAGGGACATGCAGCCCACGCTGCCACAGCTTGCAGAGCATCTGCATCCCAAAGGCTCCAGCAGGCCCTGGACCCAGTGTGGGGCAGAGCTGTGTGATCAGACTGAGCAGCATCATCAGGAAACAGCCTGGAGATTAAGTCTGACGAGAAGCAGCTGAGGGAGCTGTTATTTAGGCTGGAGGAGGCTGAGGGGAAGCATCATCACTCTACAACTATCTGACAAGAAGTTGCAGTGAGGTGGGGGAGGAGGGTCAGTCTCTTCTCTTTAGTAATGAGTGACAGGACAAGAGGAAAAAGTTGCATGAGGAGAGGTTTGAATTGGAGATGAGAAAGAACTTTTTCACTAAGAGGGTTGTTGGACATCAGTACAGGCTGCCCAGGGAGGTGGTGGAGTCTCATTCCTGGAGATAATTAAAAGCTATATAGCTGAGGTGCTGAGGGACATAGGTTAGTGGTGGGCTTGGCAGTGTGAGATGAGTGATTTGCCTTGATGACCTTAAAGGTCTTTTCCGACTGAAATGATTCAACAAAACACAACAAGTAAGAAAACAGCTTCATTATCTCTGCACTGTGATCTCCAGTACAAACTACTCAATACGTGGCTCACTCTTGGACTGTGCACAGAGATCAGTGGAAGGAAAGCAGAGGAGAGGCCATTGCATTAATGATCAGAAATGAAGCAATGCTTCTCTGTCCCCAGATTGGTTCTGTACTGGCAAGGAGCCCTCTGAGGACCTGCAGGTGGGTGGCTGGCACCCAGTTTTTCAAACAGCTTTCCTCCCGTGGTTGCCTGGCTGGTTGTCAGTCTCCAGGACTGCCCTGGGTACCAAGCAGGAGAACTCTGTGCCACTTAAAATCCATTCTATTGTATCCTTTGAACAGCAGAGAAACAAAGCCCATGAATTCATTCAACCTTTGCTTTTTTTCTTTTCTTTTTTTCCCAAATGATGTCAGGGGCTGAAGAGACAGAACAGTGCTAAGTGCAATTGCTGTGGAATGCTGCTGGCAATTTCAGCATGCTGCTTGAACTCCACCAGCAGAGTTGGTAGCCCAGACACTTAGCTCCAGATCTTTAATTTTAAGGGTCAAATCATTACGAATTCTCTTGGGGAAGTTAATAGGAAGTTTATCTTTTCCTCAGCTATGTAAAATCAACAAGAAATTCTCAGCTGCCCACAGTGATACACTGTCCCATCTCCAAACCCAAGCATCCCCTCCCATGTGTCAAACCCGTATTTTCAGTTTTAAACTCACTCTTAGAATCAAAGCTTACTCTGCCTGATCAGAAACAAAATGTCTTGAATGACTAGCAATAAGACAAAGGGCTTGATTTCAGGGCTGACACCAGCCAACATTCAAATCTGAGTCTCCCCTCTTCTTCAGCTGAGGTTCAGGTATTTCAGGATGGGGTTCTCTGCTGGGGCGAGGCACCTGCATCTTTGCAGCACAAGGCTCCATGTAGCCCCTCCATGTGCAGCTGATTGGGTCCTGACTATACCAACAAATCTCTTTGGCTAGCACCCAAGCACCTTAAAAGCCCTTTGCAGCTCCCTGTACCAACAACCTGCACCTGAGTTGCTTTAAAGGATGAATACCATGGGTGCAGTTTCGAAGCATCTTACTGACCATAAAGCTTGGGAACAGAACAAGGCATTTTAGGTACCTAGTCTTAAAGCTGCACACAGAAATGATGGTGAGCAATAACCAAGAAAAGTTTCAGCGACAAGGATGGAGTTATTAAATTGCTCCAAGCAGGCAAAGAGAGACCTGCAGCACAAAGCTCTCACCCCTATTAGCCCTTGTATGGCCCATCCACATATACCTTGGACAGTTGTGGGGAACCTGTGTCATCTGAGCCCTCTGGCATGGCCAGAGCCATGGCATGATGCAGGGATCCTTTAAGGGAAGGTCCTGAGCTCGTAGGTCACGCATGTATCCGTGTGTATACATTATTTATCCCCTCCACATGACAGCTGCTGGCTGTATCTACAGCCTCTTGCCACTGACGCCTCATTCTGAGTCATGGCTGCGTAAAGCTCCTTGACAGACCTGGAGGATGAGAAACGTGGTAAAATCCCAAACATGAGTAGTGCATCAACGGTACAGTGATTATCAGAGCAGAGATAAATGACAGCTTTCTCACAATTTTGGGGGCAGTGGGAGAGCTGGGGCTGTCTAATCACGTTCCTGGAGCTTTCATCCCAAGGCTCGGGGTCCAGACAGTGTGGCTGTGCTTGTGGCTCCAGGGTCAGTCCCAGATGCTCTGTTGGGATCTTTTGAGGGTGTCTGTCTTCACTGCCGGCAGAGTTGCTGGGGCGCTTAGTGAGGAGCTGGTGGGTGGACTTGAGTGGGATTTCTCCTGCATGGAGAGCTCTGACAGTCCTCCACGCATGCCTGGCTGCATTAAGTAACCCTTTGTTTGGCTGACACTCAGGAGAAAGCCTTGTAGAGGGTGTTGCACACAAATGGTGTGAGATAGATAGCCCCAAGCAGCCTCTCAGATGGGTTGTGGTGAGCCAGAGCCTGTGGTGTTGTGCAGTCCAAAATGAAAAGCAATAGCTGGGGTGGTAGCAGCAACCTGTCCAGACATTGAATCTCCCCTCTCCTGATGATTTTCCTTCTCTCATGAAGGAATAAGTTCCTTATTTTCCCTGGAATTTTAGCCTGCTCTGTAACTGCTGCTGTGCCAGCTGCCCAAGATGCAGGAAGATTATGTGAGCATCCTGATGGATGCAACAGCCCTGTCTGACAGTAGGTATCCTGTACTGCAATGGGCACTGCCATTGAACCAGACCTTGAGGCTTGACAGGAGGTTTTTCCACCCACATGATACTGGAGCCCAGCTCTGGGGGACAGCTGCAGCCCTGAGGAACCAGTGCTCATGTACAGCCCTGCCCAGCACCACTGGGCTCTGAGGCCAGGGGACCAGCACAGGGTAAAGACCAGCCCCATCCTACCCCACTCTGGGAATAGGAACATTGGGGAGGATCATTACTTTCACAGTGGGTTTGCTGGCAGGGAAATTTTTTATCCTTCCAACTCCACTTCTCTGCAGAGTCAGTGACTCCAGCCACCACGTATTACATTTCATTGCATAAGTGTAAAGCAATTTTCATTGAGAGTAGGGACACTGAAGCACAGAGAAAGAGGAGAACAGTATCTTATCTTTCTCTAATCCCCACCATCCCAAAGGATCCTGGTGCTGTTCACTTTACTTTCTATGCACAGTTAATTAGTATTACTACGGAACTGCAGGTATTCTCAGACTTAGTAGGGGGAATATCTTGTAATAGGAGGGTACGCAAATTGTTTCTGCTGCTCCTATTACAGCCAACTTTGATTATCCAGGATAATGGGATAACAGGGACAAAGTAAAAACATGGATAACATGAAACCTATGCAAATTAAGCTAGAAAAAAAAAAGTGATGTTGAGAGTAATGAAGGAAAGAAAGGTCAGTGATACTGATTAAGGAGCAAGGAGATCCCTGCACTGGCACTGCCCTAAGCTCATAAATCCATGTGGTGATACCTGGGCACAGCAGTTATTGAGCAAATCTGTAGGGTCTGTCAATATGCAGGGAAAGCAGAGACATCCCCTGCACAGGAAAGCCAAGCTGCAGCAGAGGGAGATGAATTGCATTAAAGCCGAGCATTTCAAAGGCTCCATGTGAGGGATTTGTCATTAAAATGAATAAGATTTGGGCACTCAACCCACCTCCTCCCTACATGAACAGGAAGAAGCCCAATTTAAAGGTCAGCGTCTTAATGGCTTTCTCTGTGTATATACCAGGATAATTCCTCTCCAAACAGAAATCCAGCACCTGCTCAGCAAGCCACAGCCACTGGTGTGAGGAGCACCCTTAGCTGAGGATGTACAGGTACACAGATAGGTGCGGCTTCTCTGCTAAAACAGAAGTGGAGAGGCTGAGAGAAGACTCCAATCTCCATGCAATATGGCCCAAGTTGAGGAAAGGAAAGGAAACAGCACTCGAGTTCCTCTGTAGTCCCCCGTCTCAGCAAAGACCGGATTCACTCTGCTCTGCCAAAGGGGATTTTCAAATCCTCAGCACCAATATCGTGGAGGCAGCTCTGAAAAATCTCTGGTGGTGGGTGGATAGAAAGGGCAACAGTGGAGATGAGACAGAAAGAAGAGAGGGAGGAATCTTAGAGGAAGACAAACCTTCTTAATAGGTTTTATTGATTTAACCCAAAGAGAGAACAGTAGGGGAAAATTTATGCCATTTAAATGCAAACCAGCAATAAAAATAATCATTAGAGTCATAATCTCAATCTGTTAGCATTTTATGTAGGAATGAGCTTAATGGGAAATATTTTCCATGTAAACTATTTGCATTAACTTAGTACGAATGAGCCTCTTAAATATAACTCAATCATCAGCACACACTCTTTTTAAGGGGCTGGGTTTACTCCTCAGTTCTTTAAAGTGCCTGGTGATTTCACAGCCCCTGTCAAGCCTGACTTGAAGCAGTTGCTGGCCTATCCCAGCTTTGATTCAGTGTCCATTTTCCTGTGGACAGTCTTGTTTCCATACTGGAAATACATGTGGGTTTTGACAGCAGTTATAAACCATCACTTTTCACCCAAACAGTGATTTTGTGACCCACCAAGAAGGCTGCAGATCACTCAGATCTTGGGACCTCTGACTGAGGAAAAGTTTCCAGGCACTTCATCTTCTAGAAGTGAGAACCATCTGCCAATCTTAGCTTTCTCTCTTGTAAAAGAGGAAAAATTGTGGGTTTCTCCCTCTGCAGGGAAGCTGCAGGGCTGTCAATGAAGACGTCAAGACCTCGGCCCAGGCAGAATGCCTTTCCCCAACGGAGGAGGGAAAATCAGATGTGGCCTCTCAGGAGGAGCTTTTCTGCCCAGTGCCTTGTCCCCAAGATCAGCTCCCATGGGGACATGATGCTGCCCACGTGCCAGTGCTCAGGGAAGGTCACTGTCCCTGTGACTCCCACACCATGTGCATCTCAGCCACAAAGAAGGAAATAAATACCTTCTTCTGCCTGGGGGCACCTTTTAATCTTATTGCTACCTTTTCATATACTAGTCCAGAGCCTCATCTGGGCCAGGCATGATCTCATTTAGCATTCCATCCACAGGGCTCTGCTAAACCAAAGCTGCTGCTTTCTGCCACGTGCTGGTAGACACTGGGGCCACTCTCCTTCATGGCACTAGGGGATTCCTACCACCCTGCAGCAGCCCATATCCTTCTCCAATGGGGGGAATATCCCATGGAGGCAGCTGTCTGGACCAGCATCCCCAGGGCCACAAAGCCCACAGGCCCCTTGCAGACCTGCCGGTGCAGGCAGCAGGTGCTGGAGCAGCTGCCAGGGTCCCATGCCAGGGGTTGCATCGACAGAAGCCACCACAGCTCATCGAGAGGGCCAGGTCTCACATCCAGAGCCTGGGGAGCTGATCTAGCCCCACGATACACTGCTCACTGCCAGGTCTCCAAACACACACCGTACCTCACGCTGCGCGGGTAATTCAGGCTCGCAAGGGGGTTATTAAAATCCATTCAACGTTAATGTCAGCCATTTCGGTGTTAATGTCAGTGGCTGAGAGGCACAGCGGGAGCCAGGGGAGAAGGACTTTGATTTGCCCACTTTAATTTTGAAGCAGGCTGGGCCTGGCGGGCAGCAGTGGGAGTCGGGGAGCAGCGGCGGCTGGGAGCGTGCGGTGCTGCATCTCACGCCGCGGACGGGTGGGATTTGCGGCTTAATCCCATCAGCCAAACACTTCACTCCCTGTTTTTACTTGACAGCACCTCTCCATTGCCGGCTGTTGCAGAGGCCTGTTAGCTGCCAGGATCCCTGCAGGCTGAGTCTGCCCGAGTGCTCAGCTCCGGTGTGGTGGCTGTAAAGGGGCTGATGGTGCAGCTCTGCGCCGGGTTCTGTCGTGTCTGGCAGGTGGGATCAAGGCCTAGCACTCAGGCATTTCCCATCAGCTGTTTTTGGGGATCCAAACCTCTTCCCCCACGTTCAGCTTTGGGTCTGTGCCAACTCACAGCCCCTCAAACCCACTGGGGGAAAAAGCAGGGCTGGAATTTGCTCATAAACCAGCCCCTGGATATTTAGAAAAGCTGGATAACTTCAGGATGTGGTTACCATCACACAGGCTAAGATAAGAGTAATCGGAGCTTCAGGCCATAAGCCGATTCCTTGCAAGTCTCAGGAAGGAATTAGCCCCATCTCCTCCCAGCAGTATTTGCACACATGGGCATGCACACCTGGCAGGAGGCAGAGCCACGGAGACACAGGGCCTCTCAATGTTTGCCGATGACAAGGATCTTGTGCAGCTAGTGCAGAAGTCCCACTGGCAGAAGATGGGGCACAGAGAACAGAGAAAATCTGCTCTGCAGGGTAGGTATTGCCCTACCTTCTTGCCCAGGCATGGCAGTGCTGGGCTCCCCAAAGAGTCCTTCCCTCAGAGTTCCCTGCCCTGTTTCAGCCCTGGTTGTGGCATCTGTTTGCAGAGGAGATTCTTCCACAACGCCGTCTCTTAATAGCTCATGCTGGCTGGAAGCTTTTCCTCGTATAACAGCAGCCTCGTTTCATGCTATGGAAGTGCATCAGATGAAGCTAAACATATTGAAAATGGCTTAAATGATCCAAATGCAACATTTAGTGATGTAGTCTGAAGATTTCATTGAGGTCAGAAGGCACTGTAACTGTAGTCTGACCTCCTGTATAGTGAATTTTACCCAGGGATTTAAAGCAAGTCTGACCATTAAGCTCCATCCTTCTCACAGGCAAAAGTTAGTCTGGTTCATAGGCAAGAGGGGTGGCTGCTGGAGGCAGATGGGTTAAGAGTCATCTGAATACCAAAGATCAGAATGTTGACCAGCATCTCTGAGGGGCAGCAATACTGCCACAAACGGGGTTATTTTGCTTCACTTTGTCTGATTTGTGAAATGAATGTAATGAACAGTTCTGCCATCAAAGCTACTATTCAAAAGCGATACCGGTACTGCTGTTTTCACCTAGAAAAATGTGCTGCTATTTAAAAAATCAACAATATTAGAGAAAAATGAAACACTAGTCGCTGTCAGCAGTCGGTCAGGTGGGTCAATGAGGTTTAGGATGACAGGACAGCCGAAGAGATGCCTGGCACCAGTACACCTAAGTCCTATCCCATGTCCCTGCCCTCCTGTCCCAGTGCTGGGATGGCCGGAGGAGAGAAGCCAGGGAGGTGGAAAGGAGCCACATCTCCCTATGTCCAGTATTTCGTGCCACGTGGCAGGTTACCAAGCAGCTAAGAGTGGGAAACCATTTCTTTTGCCAGTCTTCTAATTTATCTAATAAGCAAGAAAATAAATCAAGCTGACAGTCACCCAGGTGGTTTTCAGCCTCTGCTCCTCACAGTCCCCTTGTTCTTCCAGCCCATTTTATAACAGGGTTATAACCCGAGGACACAGCAATAACTCCTGCTATAATCTTTTCTTTACTAACGTCACTTAGCAGATGGAGTCATTTAGAGGTGCTCACGTTTAAATGAGTGGCTTGCCCTGAAAAGGACAGAGCCGGGGCTGCTGGCAAGGTTTTCAGGATCGTTAGCCTAGAAAATGCTTAGCAGGGGAAGCAGTTGGCAGGCAGATTTCACGGACATGGCATCTTTGTCCTCTGCCAGCAAAATTACAAGGCTGAAATCCTGGAGCTGGGTAAGGCCAAACTGTTCACAGCAAACAATTTAATTGATGAAGTGAATTGCCCAGGAGATGATTTTTAGTCATCTGTTCATTGCATGAAGCTGCTAAGAGAAGGGTCCACGCAGTCAGGAATCTCCAGCTACCAACCCATCTCAAGGCTCCCCATCACATGGACCTTCATCAGTCACCTTGGTACCTGCTCCCAGGAGGAGCAACACAAAGATGTTACGCTTCCCTACAAACAGTACTGCTCTTTAACCTTCATGGCTGGACTGGTCACTGATGGGACCACACAGAAGATCTGGGCATTGTCAGTGTGAAAAGGCATCTACCCGATGTAAAGAGGAATGGTGCCAAGCAATATCTACTTTTCAGCTTCTGCAAGAAAATGTGGCAATCTCAGAGGACTCTTCTCTCTAGCTCCCTGACCCCCTGCACAATGCTGCACAGGCTACCTTCATAAGCTCCCTTCATTTGGTCTAATAAAATAAATTAGCTCTGCAGCTCTTCCAAGGAGAATAGCCATGAAAATGTACATTGAGATGAATGCTTGCAACCCTTGAAAATACCTCTCGCTTGTGAAAAGGCTTTTGAGAAATGAATAGAAGGGACAATAATTAGAGGCTGGGGAGAAGAAGGAGGCAGAGCGCAATATCTCACAGTGTCCACGGAGACCAATCCCAAATTATTCAGCCTAATAGTTCTCAAAACAAACTTATTCTGCTCCTTTGTGGCAGTCAGGAAGCTTTCTCTGTGAGTCCTATTTTACATTTTTGGTAACTTAGTGCTGAATGGTTAAAACATTCAATTGTGAAAACCCTGCAGGAGCCTTTGATGCAAGTATCTTCGAGACACAGGGCTTATCAGCTCAGATAACACAACTGTCTTTTATCCTTTGTGTCCGGAGCCTGCTGTTTTGGCACTTATATTTGTAATTCATTGTCTGGACCCATCAGGACAGGCAACACTCTCTATAGAATCATAGAATCATTCTGTATGGAAAAGACCTGTAAGATCAGGTCCAACAACTTACCTCACACTGCCAAGCCCACCACTAACCCACAGCTCTCAGCACCTCAGCTACATGGCTTTTGGATATCTCCACAAATAGGGACTCTACCACTTCCCTGGGCAGTTTGTGCCAGTGTCTAACCCTCTCAATGAAAAAGTTCTTTCTCATCTCCAATCCAAAGCTCACCTGGCTCAACTATATATCATTTCCTATTTTACTATCACTCTTACTTGAGAAAAGAGACCAACCCCCATCTCGCTACAACCTCCTGTCAGGTAGCTATAGAGTGATAAAGTTTGTCTGCAGTACTGAGATATTTGTGTCATCCTGCAGGGAGCTGAGCACCTAAGCTCTGCTTACCTTCAATGATGCTTAGGCTCCTAATTGGTTAAAAGTCACTCTGGGAGGTCTTAAGAGCTGTAGACTTTTAGATACTTTTAAAATTACTATCCTCAGGCCAGGCTAGCTGTCCATCATTCATTCCTTCCCTCCCATCAGGGACTGTATCCTCTCAGTCTAATCTGACCTTCAGAGATGCCCATGCACCTCCAGCACTGCTGTTCCCCGCTCCCAGACCAGCTCCACCCCGCAGACCTGCACGCTTTTCACCAGCCACTACATTTTCTTCAAAAAAAGGACAAATGAGGTGGAAGAAGAAAAGGTGAAGACACGATAATAGCTGTGGGAAAAGGCCACAGCTATAGACTTCACAATGCTGGAAATGGAGGCTAGGAGGAAAGTTTTTCTCCAAAAATTACTCTTTTCAATCTCAACAGCACGCTGAAGAGAAGTTTAAGCACACTTTTTAACACCTTTTGTACTCAAATTCCAAATTCCCCTGTCTACCCAAGCAATAACGGAAATAATCTTTTTTTTTTATCCAGCTGCACATTTTGCTATAGAAATTTGTTTCCATTAAACTATTTCCTTTTGTCCTCTTAAAAAGCATATTTTAAATAATAACAGTGTAAAAAAAAATTATATACTACCCAAAAAAAAACCTCAACCCTGTCGACTGTGCACTTTTATACAAAAGTTATCTTTCTTTTGACGGATTGATGAAAACCCTTTTCATAATGTCAAGGTGGAGATGAGAAAGAGGGAGAAAATTTCTGAGTGCCCAGCACAGCTAGTCATCTCCACAGGAAACACAGGGAAAACTTTGGTCTTAGAAAACTAAGTTACATCACCAACATGAACCTGATGTTCTCTTTCTGCTTTGCAAAACACAATTTTGTAGAAGTCAGCGTGAAGGCAGACATTGAAATTCTCATCTGGGGGGAAAAAAATGCACTTTTTCTACATTCCTTCAATCTTAACAGAAAAAAATGTAGATTTAATCTTAAAAAAAACCAAACATTAAAATTATAACCATGATGTGCTACCACACTTTCAGGAGTGCAGCAAGCACAGCTCAGTCATTCAGGGTTTCCTCCGGAAGGTCCATGCTTGGGCAACACTCAGAGAAAAAGCCCACCAGAAATCATCCCAAGAGCTGCAGTGTGAGAAACACAACCCTGGATCCCTGTCCACGTCTGCATCAGCCTCTTCCTGCTGGGAAATGAATGTCATGAGGCTTCCCCTTCGCCATCCACTCCTGGGGAAGCTTTCCAGGTACTTGAACTCTCCCCTGAGAGACTTGCTCCATCCTTGGGATCCCTGTTGGCTCTCTCCTATGGCCAACAATCTCATGCCAGCTACTTCTCTCACTCTGAAGATGCAGTCAACAACGTCACCCCTTACCTTTGCACCTGTGTTCTGCTGCTGGTTTCTGCTGCAGTCATGAATGTCTCCTAGCTGTTGTCTGCAGTGGTTGGGAGGCACAATGGACACAGTATTCGAGATCCTGCAAGATGGTCACCAAGCCCAATATCTGAACTGCAAGGGGAAAAAAAAAAGAAAACATAAGAAGGAGTTTCATCAGGGGGTATAAAAGATTGATCGATAGCCAGATTAATGTGAAGGCATCCCAGGGACAGCACAGCTACTCAAGTCATGGATCAGACACAGAGACGGAGAGACTAGATGCGAGCGGGAAGAGGAGCAAGGGGAGGTCCAAATGAGATCAGCTGCTCAATACAGTAACTAAAAGGGAAAATAAATCCACCCAACAGTGGAGGAGGGACTGTAAGAAATGCTGGAAGGGAACATGGGACTGAGTAAGAAGAATGGGACAAATGCCAGATGGGGACTGAAGGAGATGCAGGGAAGGTGGATAGCTCTGGGCATGTGCAGTGGAGATGGCTGAAGACAGATACCAATGCAGAGCTCCTGGAGGACTGAGGAGCCACAGCCACCACCAGCACCACCCACCCAGCACAGACAGATTTTAATAAGCTTAATAACCATCCTTACACCTGAGGATTGATCTCATAAATGGGGTTTTAAACCTTAAGTGAGATTTTATTGCCCTTACTGGTTGCTTCCAAAATCCTCTCTGTTTTTCTTTCACTGATGCCAGGCTGGCCAGGGCTCTCTATGCATGAGAGACAACCAGTATAGCAAGAAGAAGTGACACTGATGGTAACAGTATTCATCTTTGCGATATTCAATGTCTTGTTTTATTATCATCAGCACAGTAACAATAATAGCAATATTAGTGACAACCATTTTATTATTCCTCCTGATAGTAATATTGAGACATGACCTAAGAGGTATTTCGGAAAGACAACACAAATCCAGTGCAAGATGCAGGAGAGCAGGGCAGTTAATTAAATGTCAGAGTGATGGACAGAGCTGGGACAAGCCTGGAACAATATCAGTGAGCTGGACAACCTCTGACAAGTGCAGGGAGATGGATGGATCTGGGACACGTCCCAGACCTCTCCCCCAGTGGAAGCAGAACCCTCCTACCCACACACATCTTTAAACACAACATCACTCCCTGCTCTGTCGCTGTTTCATTGACTTATGCAGGTGAGGACATTTTCTGGAGAAAGCTGCCTTCCAAGCAGTGTCACCGATCACAGTCTGATCTGGTGACATTTTATTACCTGCAAATGTGCAAAGAAAACAAAGAGCCCCATTGAAAACGACAGCATCTTAAAGGTGGTTTTTAACCAGCATACGTGTGAACTCACAGTAGGTAGGGTTTTTTTCACAAAAGATTTCTTCTCTTTTTTTCCAAACTAGACATTCACAACAGAGGCAGGTGGAGGAGAGTGAACAGGGAGAGACAATGCCAGCCGGAGGGTGTTGCAAAACCCCAAGAATAAATATTAGAGGACAAAAGCAAGCCTGTGACAGACATCAGGCAATCTGTAAGTCATCAGGAGAGGGGAGAGCGTAATAGGCTAATCAATCAGGTAGACAAGGGTGAGAAGTGTCACAGGGAGGCAACAGGTAGCTGGAGGTCAGTTATGAAATGTAAACTCTAAATTGGAAGACGGACGGTAGTGCAAGAACAATGAGAGGTATTAGAATACAGGTGGGTGAATGTTGGATTGGTCATTTCCAGGAGAGCGAAAGTCAGATGAGAATATTATCGGGGTAAGAAGAAATAATAGGCTATTTTAGAGATGGTCACGTAAGTGAAAGGCTGAACTGATGAGGCTTTAAAGTGCAGCTCCATGTCAGAAAATGCTGTTGAAAGACAGATGGTGTGGCTCCCTGTTGCTTGCTCTTCTGCATTGCCAGACAAAGTTTGTGAAGTCAGAAGCAAAGAAAATAAAAAAGGATGTTTTTCCTAGGTGTAAGTCCTGCAAATACCAGCTGGGATCTGAAAGCCAAACCAGATTCTTCCTAGCTTGTGCTTTCTCATCAGTGATCCCAGCATGCGTAATCTCTAATCTAGTTAGTGAAAATGCAGGGAAGTTGCAGGCTGCCATGCTTGAGAAGATGGGGATTCTGCAGTTGAATTTAATTATTCCTTCTACAGAGAAAGTGCTGCTGTTTCAGCTCCTGCATGGGGTGAGGGACCAGAGCAGCTCCAAGAATTGCAAACCAGGACTGTTACCTCTCTCATTTGAAACTCCCTTTTGCCAAACCCAAATATCAGCCGTGGATGTGGGTAACATGGGAAGAGAGCCAGTCACAGTCCCTCTACATCTGACGGAGAGAGAAGTTTTTCCAGAGGCCATTGAAGAGGTGGACACCAAGGACACATTGGAGACTCTGAAGACCTTAAGATGACTTTAAGGCTTGACTCCCTTAAACCATGCACTGAACTCTCCATGCCCATTGCTGGCTGGGGTGGGCCAGATCCTGCAGAGAACAATAAGCTGTGCCACAGACTGGCAGTCAACCTGCCTGGCTGCTAATGAAGCTGAGAACAACCTGTGCTCTAACGGACTGAGACACACAGAGGGATAAAAGGGCACGGGGCAATAAATCAGGCTTTCAAAGCAGAGCATATTAGGAGATCAATGGGACAGATATGAGATCGAAGGAGAAAGCAATTCTGTTCCTCCTCCTTCTCCCTGTTGCTAAGGAATTTCTTCTTTTTTTCCCCCATTTAATAACATCCTCATTGTTTTTAAATGAGCAGCAAAGCCAGTGGGTTCCATGTGGCAGTAGCGATGTGTTTGTGAAAGGGAAAGCGACTGGCTCCTAGCAGGATTTGATAAAAGCCTCTCCAAGCTCCAAGTGATTTACGGCTCGGGAAAACAAACATGGACTGATACAAATGCAGAGAGAGGCAGAGACAGCACCGACATCCAGGTACACTCAATTACCAATTCATCAGCCCAAGTGAACTTGAAGGGCTTTTCAAACTCTACACGGCTCTAAATTAAAGGAAATCTTTAGATGGATGGCATTCTGCGAGAGGGGAGAAGAAGACTAATTTGTTGATCCTCAGCTCAGGAGCCCTTGCCTTTGGCTGGTGAAGAGCCATGGGTGAGCGGGGCAGGCAGCAGCTCCCACTCCCAACATGAGCCCAGGAAAAGGCACAAACATCAGGATGCCTCTCACATGCTGCTGCAAAGCTGCCAGCACGCACCTCTCCTTCCCTCCCTCTCTCACCGTGCCATGCCCCAGGCCCCAAATGGCCTTTTTGTTCCTGTCTCTACTAGAAACTCTGCTTTCACCTACCCTGGAGGTATTTACAGCAAAGCTGTGAAAATAACCAATTTTTTGGATCATTGGCTTAACTAAAAAACAATGGAGGAAAAAAATCACTGCACAGTGACCTCAAATTGGAATTGCCCAGATTCTCCATGGCAAAAGATATATATATATTTAAAAAAAAATATATATATATATATCTATAGTCAACCAATTGTTTAATTCAATCTGAAACTAAATCATGGGGAATGTCATTTTTTCCTTCCATCCCCTGCCTAGAAAACCATTTTTTTTCACAAGAAGAGACGTATTTACAGCTTCCCAGCTCCACACTCCAGCGCCACTGACACCAACATGGTGTTTGATATCTTCCCCCATTGCATAAAGCTCCTCAGCGGTGGGGGACGAGGCCTTTCAGTGCTATTGTGATAAAACCTCAGAGGCAGCTGGGGGTAGTGACAGCATCACAGGAACAGAGGGAGCCCGGCTGCCAAGGGACTGCAGGAAACTCTTTGTTAATTGCTCATGTAGAAAATGCTTACATTTTGGTGTCTAATTGATATCTTGGGGAAATGGCATCTTTGGAAAAGACAGCACATCCTTCCCCAGACTCTGCCTGCATGTACTCAAGAGATGCATCCAACACTGCCTGCACTGATGGAGCAACTTGCTGCACCCAAAGCCATGGTGCTGTCCCCGTCCTCCTGCCCCATGTCCTCATTCCATGGGTGTGTAGGGCTGAACCAGCACGATAGCTCAGCTCAGATGCCTCTCAAACCTTTGGCAGAGAGGAGACTTTGGAGACTTTTGCACTGAGAAATGCCCTTTCATCAGCAAGAACAGCTATGTCAGCCTCTGGTCTCCACTCAGGGATAGGGACTGCATCCCTATGGGAGCTGCCAGCACCACCTCTCCTCCTGCCAGAAGGAGCATTGAGCCCACCGGGTATCAGCTCTCCTCCCTCCTCTTTCCTTAGGCCTCCTCCAAAGACAGCAGCCATCAGTCACGCACGGCTCCAAGGCTGGCTCTGAACTATTCAAAAGCACAGCAGGTATTTTAATTATTCACATCAAGCGCGCCTCGCTTGCTAACGACTCTCTGAAGCTGTCATAGCCAGCATGGGGCGCAGAAGGGCCCTGCCAGGCAGCTTCCCATGGCCTGGCCTAAGGGTAAAACTTGGGCCAGCAAAACAGCCATGATCAGCTGTTGTGACCAAGGGAAGAGGTTGCATGGGGACATGTGAGCGAGAAGCATCTTGGCAGATCTGCCCAGTGCCAGGCACCCTTGCTTGCCCACCCAATTCGTCACCCAAATGCCTGCCCAGCCCACCCTGTGGCCACCATTACAGCATCTCGCATGCTCCAGGACTGGAGTATCTGCCAAACATTTTGATACTGCTGTGAGCTGCTCTGCACCATGCTGATAGATTAGCTTTCATAATATTTTAAGGGAGCTGGAATTACCAAGATACAAGGTCATAGAGGGGTACTTATACAGCACAGATGAGTGGCTTCAGACAAGGACAACAATGGGGATGGCACGCTTCCTCACTGCCTTGAGCTGCTCCTAGAGTTATATGCAAAGAGCCGCTTTGGAAATCAAGCCATTGCCATCTTGCACCAATGTCTCTACTTGCTTCTACCTTACCAGTGCCATCAAAAATATTTGCCATGATAGCATCCACTCTTCTGACCCACATTCCTCCCTGGGACCTGGCCCTGGAAGCCTGAGGCAGAACAAGCTCATCTTTTGCAAAGTGAAAGACGTGCAGAAGGAAGGTGGTAACCCACCTTCACTGGTGAAAGAAAGCCAGCTTGTGTTATAAGGAACCAGGCTTATGCCAGGCTCAGAGAAGCTATCTCAGTTCTGGAGCACAGGTGAGGGGCAGAGACGTGTGTTACATCTTCAGAAAGATGGAGCTCTGGGCTCCTTCATCTTGATCCCACTGAAACTACAATTAAACTGGAGCTTCCTTTTCTGGACCTCAGGATATCTATCTGACCTTGTTCCTTTCCCTCAGAAGTTGCTCTTGGTTGCTTCTCCTATTCCTGACAAGTACTAAGTGTCTCTTCTTCCCTGCCTCTGGTTATCATTGCCTCGGTGTAAACTTGGAGGATTTCCAAGAATATTCAGGATGTGCTTTGCCCTGCCTCTATGCAAGGGAGAGTCCTATCACAGGTAGCCCCTAGCTTCAAGGCTCTTGCCTCGCAGTAAGACCTCACGGGCAAAGCCTGCAAGCAGAGAGGGCCTCAAAAAAGCACATCCCCTCGTTGCAGAGCTAGGAGCTTCAAGCCTCCTGGAACCATCAGAGCCAGCCTCTCTCTTTTTAACCTATGTGGATTTTAATGCTCTTTCCCACCACATGCCCAATTTGAAGCTCTAATAATGAACAACTGCTTTCTTCCTTTCCTTCTGATTTCATATTCATGAGTCAGGGTTTCCTGGCACTAAATGTAAATGCCAAACGGAAATCGCTGCACAGTGACATGTCTGTGTAGCTTCACTGTCCATTTATTTGCCTTTTCAAAGAGCTGCTGTGTTAAGCAAACATCTCTGCCTGGATCCTATCTGGAGGAGTTTGTCTGGTACGTTATGGTGCCTGCCGGGGTGGGGGAAGAGACTCTGTATGATGGTGTCTCGTGGCTCTGTTTTTGCTTCAGAGTATTTCTTGTACAATAGCTCAAGCTTGGTGAATACCTCAACCTTTACTTGAATATTTGCTTGAATCTTGGCAGGCTGCGTCCAGAGCTGACACAGTGAGGACTGAAGCAGGGAACTCCCAGAGAGAAACACATCTATCGCTTCGGCTCAGACTCCACCAAAGGCTCCTGCAGGCAGCAGTGGGCAGATGTCTTGGCAGGGGAGGCAAAGAGACACCTGTAACATCACTGGGCAAATTATTTTCTCTGGCAACTAGAAAATTCACATACACAAGCAAAAACAAACTCATTTCAGGATTCATCCAAACCTACAGCCCTTTCCAAAAAAAGAGAGACAAGATGCATCTTCAAAAATGAAATGCTTTCTATTAACCATAATGGCCAAAATGTTTCAATATTTTCCTTGAAGACTATGCTTCCATGTGAAATTTAATTTTTTAAAACAGCAAGGGCAAAGAATAATCTAAAAGCAAAAATCAAAGGAATTAAATCTTTGTGTATTTAAAGGTGAATTTGAGATGTTCTTCTCTACAGAGCTAGCAAAGGTGAGTAGCCTCTCCTTCCAATTTGCCTGGGACAAAAGCTTTAGATTCACAAATTGGTACCTTGAACTCTCCCCTATGAAAGTCCACCTTGCCCACAGAGCAACACACCTGCCTACTTCTTCTGAAGAACCATGTTGTCCCATTGTCCTCACCCATGTCCTCTGCAACCAAACAGGACAGAAAACACCATTTGGGAGCAAGGAGAGACACTTGGGGCTGGACATGGGTTGTGTTTGCCTCCACTCACTGATCTCTTCATGGAAACACCAGCTGAAGGTGGCATTGCTCTAAGATGTGGGCTGGAAAGGGAAGCAGCTGATGTTTAAGCATTTTGGGCTGCTCTGAAAGTCTTGCTTCTGCAATGGTCATCTCCATGGGACAACATGGGCAGTGAGAAACTGCAGCAGTGAATGTGAAAGCTCTTTGCTTGTCCAGTGTGAGCAGCTTTATCTCCTCTCATCTGTCTCCACTGCAGCCTCCTTCTCTGGGCCTCCATGGATGCACTGCAATTCCTTAAAGTTTCATCACTTTGTCGCCTTCTCCCTTTCCTTCTGTGGTCATCCATTGCCTTTTTCTGTCTGCCTTTCCCCAAACACTTCAACAAATGAGCTTTAGGGAAGGCAAGAGGGAAGATGAGAGATGAATTTCAGACCATGAGAAACGAACTCACAAATGTGTTTGCAGCTACCAGCTCAAGAGTTGTGCTCTTGTTCATGGAGGACATGCTGTGTGGCATGTGTTCAGTCCAAGTGACCAATGGGAACCACATTTTGAATATTATCCACATGGAACAGATTCCTTCTGAGGAAATTATGCAGCAACATTTAACAGTGGCAATGATTCAGCAAGTAACAGAAAGAAATATTCCTCAGACCATCATCAGCTTCTTATGGATAACTCCCAGATGGGACTGAGGGTGAAAACCCTTTCATTAAAAAGCTATTCAGTTATGGTAAAACTGCCATATGTGTCTCATTGAGACAGAAGAAGTCTGATTGTCAAAAGTGACTTGAGCTTGAAAGCTGCAGGGAAATCAGAAAGCTACTTCGCTTTTCAACGGGGAGTTTGAAATCTGTCTTTAGGAAGCTGAAAGCACAGCTAGATCTCTCACAGCTGAAGGTGTCTTACAGCTGGATGTCTAGGTTAAAGTAATTGTCTAGACTTCTTTTATCATCTGTGAACAGAGAGATGTTCACCAACCCCCAGAGAGTGATTCATTCTTCCTGTCTTAGACATCTAGTTTTGGATGGGATGAATTACATTCTGGAGGTGTTGAACTTTTTTCCCTGACTATGGAGGAGTCTAGATGATGAACTTAGCCTAGACACTTAACCTTTATGTTGCTAAAACAGGCAGTGCTTGAGTGCTGAGAGTAACCCAAGTTGTGGCAATACAGTGTCATAGCAATGGCAGGCTGAAAAACACTTGGCCAATGTCTACCTTGAACAGACGCAAGACAAGCTTGTGAGTCCTTTCTGCAGGCAAGAGATGGAAAAGGATCAATTGTCTCCTCATCATAAGCACACACAGTGGCAATGTCGATATTTAACTAAGACCCAAGGACATTCTGGTGCCAGATCGTCTCATCTAATTCATCTATGTTACACAAAATGCACAGATTATATCAAATTCTTTCTAAAGTGTGGCCTGAAAGTTGTGATTTTGCAGTCCTGGAAGGAAAGAAGGGACTGGTGTCTCAACTAAGGTCAAGAAGGTCAAGCCTTTCACCAAGTTTGGGTTTTTCTGAGATTAGCAATCCCAAACTGTTAAAAAATCAACAACTTAGTTATGAAAAATCATCTGTATTCTTGTATCCATCCTCCCAGTTTTGAGTCACCATGTCTTGCAATTTTACAGGTTTGGTTACAAGCTTGAGAACTATTTTGTACACAAAAGTCTCCATGTCTCACTATTGCCTTAGTCCAGGATGAATGCTAAAAACCTACACTTCAAAAATAATCCTAATGTCTTTCAGGGAGCTTCCTGCCATGAATCTTCCAGAAACCAATGAGATGATTACTGCCATGACTTCAGTGGGTGCCAGTATCTAAGGGTTTCTGTGGACCTCTTAGAGCCATCATAGCAAAACTTCTCCAGCTTCCACTCCTGCAATATATCATGGGCCAGGTTACTCGTGCAAAACCCAGGACTGGAGCTCCAGGAACTCTGTAGGAAAACTAGTCATTGGAACTTCAAAGATCAACATGAGAAAATCAAATAGAAACAGGGAAACAAATGTGAGGAGAAGTTGCTAGAGGAAGGCCAGGCTATCATTCACAAATAGCCTTCTAAAGGGAATGTTTGCAACTGGTTCTGAGCAGGGCACATAAATTACAAAAAGAATGTCAAGACCCTTCTCCAAAGCCAACAAACATGCTGGAAGAGTGGGACTAAAGTTCACAAGTCTGAAGACAAAGATGGAGATTTTTAAACTTCCCAGAGTTGTTGGCTCTAATACACAAGGAGAAAGATTTGTGCTCTTTCCTAGTTTGTACTATTGCCAGAAGCAAAATGCAGCTGATGACAAAAACTCCGTGGCTGAAAGCCATCCTTAGGGGCCGGAGAAATGCCTCAGAGATCTGGGTTCTCTATACCAATTGGCTTACACCTGTCAGAAAAGAAAAACAGTGTTTTTCCTGATTTGTGTGCAAAATCAGGATAGATCATACTTATTCAATGGGCTGCCCACAGAGCTCACAGGAACGTGTTCAAGACAGAGTTGAGCAAGGCCTTTAGTTCACGGTGCGATAGCAGAAGTAAGGTAGACATGTGAAGTATGAACTTGTCTATCTAGGAACACACACACACGCTCAACACACGTGGAGCCTGGTGATATAAATTAGACTCCAGTGAAAGGAACAGATTTACATAACGGTATGACAGCCAGGCAGGACAGAAAACAGCACTGATGGCTTGATTTCTCCTTTTCGGCTTGGTTTCTCTTTTTCTGCCTGCTTCAGCCGCTGAGTTACTTGGGATAAGTTTCTTCAGCTGTGCTTCAATTTTCCTGTATTTAAAAAACAGGCCAATGTGACTGTGAAGTGTTGGGAGATCTCTTAAGGAAAGATACCACATGAGAGATTTTTCTATTTTAAATCCTGAAAAGTGCTAGCCAAATGCTAGTTCTTAAATACAGCTGGTGAATATATAAGGAAAATTGATTTCTACAGAAGACTACATCATTTAACTCAAAAGTCAATAATCACCTTCCATACTCACATTTAAATATTTGATCGAAAACATTCAGATAACAGTATTTTTTTTATTCAGATTGTTCACTGGAAAGCACAGAAAACAGCATTAGACTCAGTATTAAATAGTATGTTGACAAAGAACACAAATGTCAGTATGACCATCGCAGGCTAGATATTTTAAAATATGTAAAATTAAATGACTCAGGATTACTCATGGTGATATCTTACAAGAAGCAGTGAAAGCTCTAATTTCAGAAAAAATTCCTGGAATTGCTAACAATATAAAGAAAATACAGTTACTAAAAAACCTGCCTCCCTTGATAAAGAAATACAAAGGCTTCAAGCTCTAAAAATGAACACTGTAAACCAAAAGCAAGACAGAATACTGAAAAGTCTAACATAAATTCCAACACATAATCAAGGGAAAAGGAAAAATCACAAATAAAACTGGCCAAAAGAGACTTTCATGAAAGGGGAATTGAGATAAAAGAGTTTTGCTTGCCTTCTTACAAGGGAATTTAGATATATGCACAAAAATATGGAAATTGTTCAGAACAAATGAAGAATTATTTTAATAAGAAGACATATCTCAGTCGGGAAAAAGTCAAAATCCAAAAAGCCCAACACTACGGTATCATACCGACGGTCAGAAGACTAAAAAACATTTAATTCCTGGCAAAGGCTGTGACCAGATGGCTATACAGTCAGGCAGCCGTGGTCAGACACTAATTGACTTTACCACCAGAAAGCCACATTTCTGCAAAAGTGAAATTTCTCCTGGTATGAATTAGTTCTGGTAAAATCAATTTGGGAAAGAATTAGAGACATTTTGATAAAGCAAACATTTCATTTTCAAGACTTCAGGAGAATTTTTCATTTTTTATCACATAATAAAATCTTCAAACATTCCTGTCTAAGTGACATGAAAATTAACCTGAAATCTATTTTAATACTAACTCAATATTCTATTCAGAATGCAAACAAATGTCAAAATCTTTTTATTTCCTGCAAGATACAAATTCTCCTATCACTTCATTGCTACATTTTCAGGCTTTCCAGGTATTTATTCCAGAACTTGTACCGAAACCAAAGGAAAAGGCAGATTCCTGAAAACCGTGAGGTGTGTTGTTGTTATTCTACTGTGAAACAAAGGGAAATCTATAAGCAAACATATTCTTAGCCCATAGAATAAGACCAAAATATGAGAATCAGGACTGTAGTTTGTTAAACACCTTGGGAGCACAGTGAACTGTGTTCACTCAACCAAAGTGAAAAAACAGGAGCTGAAAAATACTTTTGGGTACAGGAAAAGCATCTGACTGTGTAGAGTGGCCATTCCTTGTGAACCTTCCTTTCTTTTGCCTCAGTTTGGTTTATATTTAGAAATGCTATAAATAACTTCTATTTAATCAAATGACATAATCTTTTGATAGATGATTCACTCATTGAATCTCCCCAAAAGAAAGGCTGCAGATAAGACTCTCTGTTTTCATTGCATCTGTTCATCCGGCAGAGAAAAAAATCATTTCAACGGAAATGTTGCAAAACCCAACTCTTTCTACCCAGATGCTATATTTCCATATTTCTGATCCCATCCTGCCTGCAACCATTCCTTCAAATTGATATGGATTAAGTAGTGTAGGACAGGCATCAGACTACAAAGTAAGTATTCAAAAAAGTGACAATTGCTTTTGATTATGACTTTGGAAACTCAAAACAAAAGCTGTAATCTCCTGTCCATACACAAAAATAAACATTTTGGGGTGGGTTTAATACATCTAAAGGTTTTGAGCCATAAGATGCTTTTATATATGTTTCAGAAGGAAACTGTAGTCTAGAGCAAATTACACAGTTACCAACTAGACAGATAATGCAGCATTTGTATGTACTTATTCCTTCCTGATTTCTCCTCATTCTATGGGTTACTTCTGCAACTATCCAAGATTCCTTTGGCACTTAGGAAAAAAAAAAAAAGTGACAATTTTTAGAATTTTTTAATAACAAAATCTATTTAATTGTTAACAACAAAACCTTTTGAGTCAGGTAGAGTTCTTCGCAACTGTTTCTAGAGTAAATCCGTATTAAACTTCAAGTAAAAGTACTGACCAGAAGAATAATAGACATCTGGAATAGAAGTTGGGAGTGGTTTGTATTGAATCCAAACTGGAGACTCTTTCCACCTCGGTAGACCTTTTCATGACCAAGTTTAAAGGATGAACCTTCACAGAAAATCTGTCATACCAGACAGAACCATAAGATAACTCCCTGCTCTGTGCTCACCTACACCAACTTGAGTTAATTGTACAGATACAAAGTTTGTACAAGGTAGAGAGCTAGAAAAAAGTAACCCTTTTGATCTCAGGGAAGGGGCAAAAGATGGAACATCATATGATTTTTCCACAATTATAATCCTCCTGTTTTCTCCTAAAGTACTTGATTATTAGGAAAACAGCCTACCCAAAGTACTTTGGATTTGTATGGTAATAACAATAAGATATGACCTACCAAGCTGAAAAGACAGGTTCTAACTCTGCTGAAGTTTGATGGTAAAAATTACAGCCTTCTGGAGCACACTGGAAGGCAGGAGAGCAAAAGAAAAAAATATTTGTTACTGTTTTTCGCACGACTGCTTTACAGCATCAAGTCTTCACTGCCATCAGTGTTTGAGGAACAGATAATAAACGACAAGAATCAGAAAAAAGCAATTATAATGAGTTACAGTGAGATGGTCCTTTCTGCCTATACCCCTTATCTTGCAACTATGCACCAACAAAATCATATTGGACTAAAACAGATGAACAGGAGAATTCTGCTGTCATCAGACAAAAATTATAGGTGAAACCTTTGCAAGGTCTGAATTAAAAAATAAGCAATCAAGACAAAAGCAATTGCTTTTCAGATGGACAGGCAAAAATGGATTGATACAACATGATCAAGTAGCTATTGCATGTAATTTGATGGCAAGTCTGTATAAAACTTAATATAGCGTCTATTGTGCCTCTTCCAGATTATAGTCTTGATGTAACTGGCTCGTGAGCAGTGCTGGAGAATCTGCAGTGAGGAAAGGAACTTCCAACATGTAATTTGGTTTTGTCCTAAAATACAGACATATTGTTGGGAAATAGTAACTGTTACCAAAAATATTGCTGGAATGAAAAGTACTGTGTTCTTTCCACTGGAAATAATCTTAGGAGAAGATACCAAAATAGCCAACACTAAAACACAAAGTCCCTACAAGAAGAGCATGCTTTGATTCAGTAAAACAGGTAAATATGTGCTTACGTGCAGGGAGTCCTGCCTGGTTGAAATCACTCGTGTCACAATCTTAAGTATGTTTGAGCCCCCTTGAAGTCAATTTGGAATGATAGTTCTCTGCTAAATTGGGTGATAGTAGGGATCCTTCACCTTCCTCTGGCAGTTTGGAAGCTAACGGCATCAACTACAGGGAAAACAGAGACCTGAGAACATAATTCAGCTGAAAAAAAAAAAAAGCTGAAGAGCTGTAAAACTCTGCAATGTCTTCCTCCTGCATAACAGATGGCAAGAGAGGAGTTTGGGAATGGAACATTTAAGAAGGGATTGAAGAGATCTCTAGTCTGCCAGTTTGCAGATGCTGTGGGTCTTTGTCTAGAGGCCATCAGTCCCTCTCTTCGCCCTCCTAAGGATGGAAAACTCAAGTGCAGCGGCAGAATTTAAGGAATCAATTCCACTCTAACCCATGACCATGTGCAGCCTTGACACAGTTTGAAGGTCCCACACTGTGTCATTCAGATCTAAACTTCCACTGGTGGCTTACATGAGAAGCTCATGGATGGAGGCCAGTATGAGGAGCTCAGCAACTCTCTCATGCCTCCAGGCAGCAGTTTGTGACCCTTCCTCACACAAAAGAAGAACTGCTTTCACTGTGAGTCTTAGATACAAGAACAGGTCGTTAAATATTTACTTCAGAATCTGGATTTTCATTTTCGCCTGTTTGATCTTTTCTTTCTTCCCTCTTTACTCATTCTTGAGTATTTAGTCCCACCCCACAGCTCCCCGAGTAGACGTGTTAAAAATAAAATAACAAGCAGGGGTGGGATTTTCCAAAGCACTCAGCATTGCCTGACTCTTTTCTCTTTGAAGTCAGCAGGAGTTTTATTATCAACTTCAATGGGATCGGTTAAGCCAATGCTACACATTGTGAACGTGCATATTCATGAAGCAAGCAGCTTTGCTAATGGTACATGGATTCAAAGGGCTGATAAGATTTTAGTGAAAAAGCTACTTGAAAAAAAACAAGTAGTTCCATGAGAACTATGAAATCCTGCTTTCCTTGAGCTTGATTGTCTTGGGCTCCGGAGAAGTTGCATGTGCTGATTGAAGTCCTTCCTGTGGGTGGGATGCCGAGTTGTGTGCTCTCTCCCAAGTGAATTTGCCGGCACCAAATAAAGGCTCAGCACAACATGGCATCTTTTTCCTCAGTAGAAGTAGGGCATTGCTCTTCTACCTCTTCCTGACTGCTTAAACCTTGAGGGAACTTGCTATTTTTGAGACTGCTACCCTCTATCAAATTCAGCTGGAGTTGGATGAAGCACTTAAAAAGTTGCTAGGCATATACACACAGGTATACACACACTCTACGTGAGCAAGAAATCCACATTTTTGCAGGAATTCACGTTAAGGCCTCTCAGAAACAAGTTTTGAGGGAGTGGAGAAGATGGATTCAGAGTAGCCAATCGGTAAATACCTTCAGATGACTAAACCATGATCCTCTGAGAATCTCAGCTACAGAGGTGGTGTTAAGAGAAGGGCAATCTTTGAGGAAAGGAAATGAAGACAAGAATATGGTCCTTGAGAGGATTTAGAAAAATGGCTGTTGAGATAAAAGTACATTCCAGATAAGATACTGACACATATAAACATGGCAAATTTGCTCAAAGAACTCAAAATGTTTAAAAAACCACAGCATTTTAAAGGGGACGGAGTTTTTGAGGAATGGAGGCACTGCACTTCTGGAAAGACAAGCCATTTGAAAGCATCTTTGGCTGCACAAAGAAAATTAAGGGAAGTGGCAAGAGTGACTGGTACCTTTGGCATCCAGGCTAAAACAGCCCAAGAGGAAGACAGAGAGAGTTGGATACAGTTCCCAAACTCCTTTCATATGGGAATCCAGACTCCCAAGAACAAAGCCTAGCAATGGATCTTCCTTGCCAAGAGCAGCCCACTGCCAGCCCAGGTGCTCACATGCACTGTCACTGCCTTTGGCACCAGGGATGTCCAGGAAAGAGGATCAGTTCTCTTTCCATCCCACAATTTCCACACCGCTGACAACTCAGAAAACAATTCAAGAGGGAATTCAAAGGATCTGTCGAAATTTCAAGAGAAAATCTGAGTGAGCATATGTAAATAGAAAGAATGAGTAGCACATAATTACATCAAATTGTTACTTAGCAAGGGAAGTAAATAACCCAAAATATGCAGAGCAAAAAAATGGCAATGAATTAGAACTAATTACTTAAGGCTAATTAAAATAAGAATGGCTTGAACTGAAGTATGTTAATAGCATCGAACCTGCCACCTATGAGTGAATTTGAATAAAAATGATAGAGTTGCTTCAGCCTTCACCTGATGGGGGCTGGGAAGCTGGGATTCAGAGCTCACGCTGCTTTGGGGGTATTGACTGCAGCAATGCATTATTTATGATTTCTCTTGGAATGGGCTGGAATTTGCTGGTGGGTGCCAGTCTCCTGGTCATGGGTAGAAAGAGACTTTCTTGGATAACAGATGTGAAGTGGAGAAAATAGTGTGAGGCACAAAACCTAAATCCCTCGAAGACAAATAGATCCTGAGGTACCTCTTCATGCTGGGAAGTGCTATGGTTGAAAAGAGTAAAAGAGAGAGGCAGAGAGATAATGAGATCACAAAGGAGGAAAGAGAAAGGGGGAATAAGAGAGGCTGAGGGAGCAAGCAGGAATGAAATAGATAGAGAGAGCCTAGAGCCATGACAAATCATCACCAGCTTCAATTACACAAGCCTGCTGGGCTATGAAATCTGCCAAAGGTCATTGGATTCCTGTCTTTGCAATTAAGAAACAAGATGGTTTGCTGGTTCCACCCCATGGCCCGACTGTCTGGTGCAAGTGCCCAGGGACCAGCAGCATCACTCATGCCTTCAGGTACCTGCACCGACAGCGGGACACTAACGAGGTAGTCCAGAGAGCACAGACAGCCCTATTTAGGAGATGAACGTGTCTGAGACATACACCAACTCCTAGCATCTTGCCAGTAGGCCAAAGTGCTCCTGTGCCAGCAACTCATGTCCTGCCTGAGAGCAGAGGGGAAATCTCAAGCAGCAGGAATGCCTGGTTCAGCATCTTCTTGTCATGCCACAGTCATGCCACAGGGCCCAGCTTGTGCTCCACCACCACCCTGTGTAGGCTTATACCCCAACCCACCCTCAGTGGCAACCACTGATACCAGTAGAGACTTGGTTCCATGCTGAGCAAGGACTCTCCCCATTCAGTGGCAGCATCTGCATGCAGAGAAGTCCTGAACCTGTTCCTGCCAAAAGCAGTGAGTGCACCACACTCTGAGCTCACCTCTCTGTGCTGAGCTGAGAGTGAAGCTCTCCCTGCACCTCCAGGAGATGAACTGTTATCTGTGTTTACTGATTTGTTCTTTCCACTTCCCCTGGTTCATCTTGGAGGTGAAAACCTGTTATCTCTCTCCCACCCCGGGATTCATGTGAAAACCACGAGCTCCACATCCCAGCAAGAAGGGGATGGAGGGTGGGATACGGCAGTGATGCAGTCTTTCTGTTTTAATGCCGACTGCTGGGCTGGCTTTTGAGCCAACCGAACAGAAAGCCAGTGCCAGGCTTGCTGCCAGCTGATGAATCCAACTGGATTCATCTTGAAGCTGTGCATCTGATCTGAGAAAGCTCTTAACTGCCAGCATGGCTGGGTCCTTCCGAGTGGGTATGGGATGCCGTGAGAGAGCAGCAGATGTGCAGCAGTTGCAGAGGCCCTGCTCTCTCTGTAACAGCCTTCCTAGCATGGACCAGCTGACAAGACTGGACTGCAAGAGCCACTCAATAGCATCTAAAGTATGGACTGACTCCCCATGTCCTTCATGGGTGATGATAACAAGCCTTAGATCAATTGTGTGAACTTCAGGCTATGATCTACCAATGACCATCTCCTCAGAGCTCAATTTATACCATACGCCAAACAGGACAGGTGATGGTGGGACATACCCTTGGAAAGCATCACTGTACTGAGTGCCAGGACTCTGCTTTGAGCATGTAAGTGAGATAGATCCATACCAAGGTAGCTATAATGTGATTTCCATTCCTCCAGCCTCCTGAAGAGAAACAAAATCACCTCCTAGAAAACCAAAGTGCGTTGAGGAGCTGTGGCAGATCAGAAACAGGTCCCTGTGAGCCTGCTGCCAAGGTCTGGCCATCGCTGTCACTGCTCTGCCTGACCCTCTGCCTTCCAGGGAGGGAAGCCCTAGCACCGGCAAGGTGGATGCTGCCTCGGCAGACACAAGCTGTCGGTTGAAAGATATTTCCTCTTTGCTTCTCTGCTCAGTGTAATGAATCCTGCCTCCCACTCAGATCTGCTAAGTAAGAGGAGTTACTGTGAGTAATCCCCACTTCGGCATCTTCTGCTGTAATCGCAGAGAAATCACGTTAGCTTTTTTTTCTAGGACAAGGAGAAATTCATCAAATTGCAATCCAGGGAGAACACACACAGGAGAGAGAGAAAGCTAACAGCAACACACAGGTACCTCACAAAAATCCCAAAGTTGACATTTACATTTTAAACACTTATAACAGCTAAACAAATAACAGTAATTATACTATTTGCATAGTTTGTTAAATAATTGTTTGTTAGGTAAAGGGAGCTCTGTGTGTGTGCAAGGAGTGGATGCTCAAAGCCCAGGGAGGCATAAAAGCTGCCTCTTCCCTTCCCAAGTGCCCTGTTTGCTTCACAAAATAGTGACAAGTGACCCAAAACACTGGCAAGGGGTTTGGGCATGTTGATATCCAGAACATGCAGGTATGGGAGCAGCAGGTCCTTGGCTGTGCAGGATGAGGATCATGAGATGTAACCACACTGCCCAGCAGCCACGTTGCCTCCTTGAGCACACAAGCAAGCTTTTGCTCCAGACACGACCACCAGCAACTGCCAAGGTGAAGCTCCCGTGCTCCAAGCATGAATTTAGGACTGCAAAAGTGGGTCATCCCCAAGAAGCAGGAGAGCTGCAGAAGCAAGCAAGCAAAGGCAGAGAAGCAGGACGGAGCCTTTCAGGGGAACTTCAGGGGAACTTCCCCCCTTACCACTGCCGGTTTCAGGCCAGCCACATGCTGAACATCCTCTGACAAAGCCACCTGTCTCAGAGCCCACAGGTTGTCTTCTGGCTGGCAATTCCCCTTGCTCCTGCAAAAGCTTCTCAGCTTTTATCCCTTCCTGCTCAACTCCTTGGGCAGACAGCTAATTGAAGGGTTTTTCTTTCATTTCTAGTACTGAAAGCCCAGTAAATGCCTTTTAATCTGCTCAGCTTTCCCCATGATTGGCTCTGTCTATCCTCTCACTACTCCTAGTCCTTTTTTGGGTTTGTTTTTTTTTAAGTGGACTTGAACGATGTGAACTGGTGGATAGAGGAGAAGCCTTCTGCCTCTCCTCACATGGTCGAAAAAGGTGGAGCGGAGCCAGAGCCACTACATCTTTTCACACCTGGCTGGAACCAGGTCAGGCAGCTAATGCGTTTCTCAGGCTCAGTGGCTACTTGTTGGAGACACACGAATGCTGCTCGGCTGTTTGAGTGCTGGAGGCTGGGAGAAGAAATTCCAGCAAGAGACATATGTGTCAGAAGGCAGAGAGGGATGCAGCGCCAGGAAAACAAAAAGTGACACGTGCTTGGAGAGCTCTGCTCTGTGCAATGGAAACAGATGCAGATTTCATAACGGTGTGATGACTTTGAAATTGTCCCTCATAGCCGCAGTTAAGACAAGAGATGTCATTAACTGTGAGAGCATGTGCTCGTGCCCTGATGATGGGTGACATTCCAGCTCCAGAGGTTAAAAATGTCCACGTGGGTCCATTACCCTGGGATCAAAACCATGTGAACTCTGCATTCTCCATCCAGAGAGTTTGTTTCCCCAGGCAGCAGCAAGAAAGGCAACATCCCAAGGAGGAACCCAAACGTTAGTGAGCTTTGCTCTGTGCAAGCTCATATTTCTACGTGAACAACTAAGGGCATCCCATGGGGCTGAGAAAGATAAATGCTCCAGAACAACCATTCTCCCCTCAGAAAATTTTCACTGGAAACATTTATATGTACCCTTCAGCCAAAACTTTTTTCCTGACTTATTTTTTCTTTAAGTTGAAAGAACATTGTACAGTTAACTCTAGTTCTTTCAAGTAAAAGGAAGAAATGTTCCATTTTCTTTAATGACCCCTCTCTCCTTTCTCTCCCACTACTCTGCTTTTTGCTTAGAGCTCAAAAACAAGGAAATCAGGGAAGGAAAAGAAACAAAATTGAAGACAACTTTTTTCTACTATTTTCAAATAACTTGAAACAACTTTTTTTTTCCCTTTTCCTTGATTTTTAAACAAAAAAAAAAGTTTTATGAGTGATTTTGAAGAATGCAAAAGCTTTATGCAAACCTTTTTATGTAGGTCAAAAAACCTTTTTCCCAGGATAAAAAAAAAACAAAACCAAACAAAAACTCTTAATGCATGTGAAACAATGTGGATCAGCTCTAAAAATAAGCTACTACAACGATGAAAGCTCTGCCCCAAATGACTGTGCTTTAGTGTCACCTTCTCCTGCCTCGAGTGCCCTGCATTCCTCTCAGTGCGTGTGCTACACAACCAGGGCTACACTGTGCCCACAACGATTTATACTCACTTTACACAAGTACAAACACCTTGTCTCCATGAACACTTCCTCCACCATGTGATCTTGGTGCCCTGCATGTATTAACAAAGGCAGGACTCCAGGGCTATGGGAGAAAGCCCAGATGCTGATACATCAACCCTGGCTTGCAGAAAAAAATGATCCAATTGAATCAGTCAAATGAAAAGCAGTAATGAGTAAAAAGGTGATTGGTTTTTTTTGCTTTCTGATCAGGTAGACTTGCCGGGGAATGCTGCACTCAACATAAGATAACGTTCCTGTGAAGGGAGCAGCAGTTAGGGAGGAGATGGGCTGATGGAGAGCCAGTGCTCCTTGGGATAGCTGAGCTCTTTGCCGAATGGAGGGGAGCTGGATGCAGTTACTGTTTAGCCCCATCTGTGACTGTATGTTGGCTTGAGCCAGAGGTCTGGGATGTCATCATCTCAATTTGGTGCAGGAAGGGAGCCTGAGCTGACAAAAACACATCTAGCAGCTCCAGGAGCTGAGAGGAGACATGCCTACAGGTCATTGCGGCAGTTTTGATGCTGCACAGCACTGTGTCAGCCTCGAACAGGGCTAAAAGTCTTGACTCCTTCCAGCACCATCACCTTGAGGGAGATGTAACCATGTGAGCAAGGTGAAGGCAGGAGTTCAATCTGTCCTCCGAAGCACACAGCATAGTGGGAGAGGCTGGCACGTGTCAGCCAGGGCAGAGCTGAGAGCTTTGGAAAGTGTGCTCGGTTTAGGACAAGAAGGCAAAAATTCAGAAAGAAAAGAAATGCGATTCCTTCCTCCCTTTAAATAAAAAAGTTCATGGAAATGAACAAATTTTGCTTCAAAAGATATTTAACACTTCATCCCTTTTGAATACTTCTTATAAAACACAAAGGCTTTAAACAAAAGGTCATTAAGAGATAAAGAATTGAAGCCCTTCTTGCTAGAATGAAAAGAGAGGGCATCTTGACATTTTTAACAGGGTTTTTTTTTTACCTCTTTTCTAAAATGGAAATTAATCAACATTGATTTGATTTCACATACAAAAGCCCGTTTTGTGGAAGTGGCATTTGCTGACAGAGAGCTGTTTCGACAAGAACATTCCAGCCGGAGGAGCACACAGTATGCTAAGCACCATTAGGGTACACGAGCTGCAAGGACACCGGTCTCCCAGGGTTCATCATAAATCCCATCCTTTTTCTGGGTCAAGAAACTCAGAGCTGTCTGGAGGTTATGCTAACACTCCAGGGATCGGAGACTGATGTCAAGATCTGAGGAATTCCTGTTGCCTGGAATAGAAACAATGAAATTGTTCCAAGGCACCATTTACTCCCAGGTGCCTGCAAGCTGTCATTTCTGGGGAAGATGAACAATTTTAGAAGACCTAATATCTTCAGAAATAATTCAGGAAGACAGAATTCATTCAGGTCCCAGGTCAATAATGAATGGGACTCACGTGAGTCAGAGAAGGATGGTAGAGATCTGACCAACAGCTTTCCCGAACCGGGTGTGCTTGTGCAGCAAAGGATAAAGACAAAGGTTTTGACCAGCTCTGCCTGGGGACCACATATAGTCCATATGGGCTGGGTGGGAATAGTGAGGACCAAGGGATGTAGTCACCATGGGGCTGGTAAGCGCAGGCTGATAGTGGGAGGCTGCTCTGCCAGCACATTAACAACCAATCTAGTCCTCTTCCTTTTAAACTTCATGCTACTCTGGCATCCTGGATCTGCCCAAAAATGCCTGTTCTATCTTGCCTCCTTTCACCTGGCTGCCAGTTCTAGTCTAAGGACTAGATAAGGACTGAAACAGACTGCACTAGCTGGGAACAAGCTAGAACATGAAAGGTTCCAAAGAAACATAAGGAAAAATTTCTTCACTGTGAGGGTGAGGGAGCACTGGAATGGGCTGCCCAGGTGGCTTGTTGAGTCTCCTCTGAAGACATTCAAAACCCACCTGGATGAGTTCCTGTTTGATCTACTCTAGGTGGTCCTGCTCTGGCACGGGGATTGGACTAGATGATCTTTCAAAGTCTCTTCCAACCCTTAAGATTCTGTGACTCTGTGATAGCAAATGAGCGATGCTATAAACAGCAAGGTGCAGAGGCATGGACCCTCAGATATCTGCCAAACAGCTGAGTCATTCTGAATGTGATACAGCCTTTACCTGTGATGAAGGGTCAGAGGTGGAAGGGTCAGCACAGGAAGAAGCTACCTGCTTCCCAATATGACACAATGACACATACCAGAACCAGTGCTGCTCCCCTGGCTCTGTGCAGCATCCTGACCTGGCTTGCATTCACTTCCCTGCGTGTACCACTTTAAAGAGCCTTGGGTCCCTGTATCCATGTCAGGGAGCAGAGAAAATGGTACAGGAAAAGCAAACAAAACAAAAACAGCAGAAAAGTCTTCCCACACCACTCTGTTCTTTCTAGTAAATGAGGCTAATTAACTAAATGCCTAAATTATTAGGGCTATTTTTACTCTGTATGAAGGATTGGCATCATTGCCAATTTTTTAAGACTCAGCACTGAACTCTCAACTTATCAGAAAGTTAGTGATGTAAAGCCTCTGGAATGGGGAGCCAGAGGGCAGAGCAGCCAGGCCAGGACTGGGCTTGGGGCTCAGGTGGGTACAGCTGCTGTGGGGAAGGAACATCTGCAGCAGAACAAACCTCTTTGTGTTTAACACACAAGTTCAGTGTTATTTGTTGGAATCTCACCTGCAGCTGAATCTTCCCTCAGGTAAAGGGTTTCTTCTATAACTAAGCATCCTCTATGGCCCAGTGGTTTCCCATTGGAGCCAAGATGACGGGAGCTGATTTGGAGAAAGGGTTTCACACCTAGGTGAGAGAAGAAGAAGACTGACAGCTTTGGGTGCATCAACATGCCAGCCCTGGCAGTTCCTGCAGCTCCCTCATGCAGATCCAGCACAGCCTTGAACAACCAGACAGAAAGTAAAGATGGTGCACAACCCAGTATAGCAGCACAACCTGCTTGAAAATGGCCTTTTTGGTCATCGGGGACATGCTACTGAGCTACGATTGACCCATCTAGGGTCAAGCTAGTAAAGGAGAAGGATGTGGCTGCAAGTGTGGACTTTGTGTCTGCATCTGAAGGAGGATGGAACTTGCTGGAGATGGTTTGAATATCTGTTTTGGGACATGGCTGGGATTTTAATCTACAGAGCTTTCTGGCATCTACAGCATAGCAGTGAAGTTGTCACATCCTGTTGGGATGCACCCATTGCTCTTTCTCTGGAGACACCATAGACACCAGCCACCATAGGCCAGACACCACCACTTTGCAGGTCAGTCCAGAAAATCTTTGGAATGAGACATATTCTCTACAAATAGGGAAATGATGTTACATGGCCTATACACAGAGTCATCCATCACACGCACACATATCTCCTTCCCAAATTATCCAGACCAACCTCCACAAAAGGAAAGTGCTAATCCACTTGCTATAACCCTGAGCAACCACATGTACTGCCCCAGGCACCCAGCCTCCATTCAGGCAGGAATCCAATGTGGCAGAAGCTCCCTCCTTCCACTTCAAGCAAATGCTGTTTCCTTGGGTTTTCAGGGATTTTATCCCAAAAGAAATCTAGATGCTTCCTCCCCTTCAGCTAAATACCAACCTCTTACCTGCCAGGTGGAAATTTCAGCTAACTCCACTAAAATCACCTGCTGAAGAGCTAGTTCCCTCAGGAGCAAGACTGATAGACTTTCTTTTCTGTAATAGCTGCAACGAGGTGACATTTTGAGTCTGGCTCTTCACTCAACATACAGTTTGGGGTGGTATGTCTCTCCCAGACACGTCATTGAGAATGGCAGGTGAAGTCCTCTGTCCTTTAGATGCAGGAGTGCTCTCCCCTCTGAGTTATCTCCAAGAATATCTGTAAAACTGGATCAGTCATGGCTCAGTGTAGCTGCGTCCTGGAAACTTCTAAGGATGGAGATCTTACAGCCCCTCTGACCATCTCTTCTGGTGCTGCACCACACTCTTAGCACACATCTCTTTCCAAATGCCCGATGTGAACCTTGCAAGCTGCTTTTGTGCCCACTGTTGCCTGTTAGGCTGCCTGACACTATTGAGACGGGCTCGGCTCTATCATCTTGAGAAGGGTTTGGCTCTATGATCTCTGCAAGCTCTGTCCAAGCAGCTGTAGTTATTTGATGCTGCCCTTCAAACCTGGATTCTGCTGGTTGTCAGGATGCAGTCAGTATCTTTGGATATCTTGAAATGTTGGTCTGACACTACTAGTCAAGGGAATACCAGCACTACCTTAAATTCTATGGTAAGCCACAAAACTCCCTGGGCCAGTTTCTGCCCAGGCAACTTGTCCCTGGAACAGGGCTCCTGGACCCTTCACAACAGTTTTTGGTAAGAATCAGTACAATGATGAAGGTGGACCAGATGGCAATCACTGCTGTATGCAGCAACGCGTGAAGGACACCTCACAACTCAACCAGCAAGGTAATACATCTCACCACAGCCTTTTGATATCTTTCTATCTGCAGACTCTCCCCACACTCTTGTTGGCCAATTTTTGCTGTTGGAAAATGCCATTTTTTGAGGTTTACCTAGTCCAGAGGGGAATCTCTGTTACATTAGGCTTTTCTCTTACAAAAGATGAATAATCACTACTATTTTGCCAGTGGAGAGCAAGGAATCATTGCCCCAGTGTTTTGTAAATATAAACCGAAGATTTTAGTCCCTGGGGTGATTTGTCAGGAAACTTCACTGCTTCTCAGGGGCCCTTCTGTGTGTGAAAGGGAAAGAGCAATGCTGCCCTGTAGCTCCCTGTTTGCAATGCACTTAGAAATTCTTGAATACCTGGCACTAGACACATCCCATTATCTCCCACCTCATCTCCTGCATCTAATCTGGCAGCCTGGCAAAGGGAATGAGTCCAGATTTGTGCTGTCCAGAAAACAGCCCAGCAGGAAGATTTGCAAGTCACATCTCCCTACTCTGTGCCATCTACTGTCCTATTGCTCAGTAATCCACTAGAGATGATGAAACTTGGGCTCTCCATCCTGGGATTAGCTGGCAATTGCAAAGCCTGTTGCCAGCTTTGAGGGCTGCTCACTGCTTATTGCCATCATATTTGATGTTCCTCACAAGACACCACTACCTCGGCCACTACTGCAGAGAAACCGCACACCATGTCTAACGCTGACCATTCCACTCATACCTGGTACCAGCAGGGAGACTGGGCAACACTGGGGAGCCCAAGGCAGGTCAGTCCTTCTGCAATATTTATAGGAGAATATCTTGTTTTCTTCATCCCTTCCAGCCCCAAGCCCACATGGTACTGGAGATGGAGAAGACTTTAAGACACTGATATTTCCCAACTGCTCTACAGCAGGTCCTGCTGGAGGTGTTGAGGCAAAAGGAGGAAAACTTTCATTGAATTTACCAAATGCCTCTTCCCAGTTGCAAATCAGATTGAATTTCCCAGTGTTTCCTTCTGAATATTTTATCCACTAACATATCTGCATAGATTCTAATACAATATAAAGCTGCAGACACCATCTAAAGAGCCTAGGGAAGACAGGGCAGGAGAAGCTTGTCATTTTTCTTTAGGCTTACGGAAAGTGCCACTCTGAGAGCTTGGAGAAGAGGTATTGCCAGGCTGGAGTTGTACCAGACCCTCACTGGAGCAAGCACTGCTTGGAGGGACAACAAGAAATATGGGAAGCTTCAGCAGGCAGGTCCAAGCACTTGAGACGCTCAAGGCACGCATAGGTACTGCTGATGCTAAGGTAAAATCATTTAGTAACCTCCACCCATACGAGTACCACCTGAGAGAGCAGGGTGTCAGCTCCAAATCTGCTACATAACATCTCTCCAGAAAGAGGAAAAGTCTCTTGGATAATGCAAAGGTTTCATGGGAATAGCCCTCCTGGTGAAAGAAGGCATTCTCCAAGAGGTCTCTGCATAGGTACAGGTACATAACACCAACTTTTCAACACACGTTTGACAAAGAGAAGCACCGTGTTAGATGATTAAATCCCTCATGAACCTGCAGGAAGTGGGGAATATATCCTGCTCATCAGAGCTGTGAAACATATTCACCTGTTGCAGACTTTTACTAACAGAGAGTGGCAGAGCAGCACACGTGGAAATCCCATCTGAAATGAATCCCTGATAAAGGCGTAGCCAAGTTAAAAGGTGAGTTTTACTGCCTGCCAAGGCTTTAGGTTTTTAAAGGGTCTCTTGTAGAATTACTATGTTAGCAGGATATTACAGGTATAGACATCAAACTGCTACGCACAGCAAGAAAAAGCATGGATGTTTTGAGATGGGAAAGAAATACATGGAAAAAAATGAGACGTAAGAGGGGGAGAGAGGAGAAGCTGTGATGTGCAGAGGGGAGGGAGGTTGATAAATGATGGAGGAGATACTGAAAAGGGGCTGAAGAAGAGAGCAATGAGCAGTAGCGTGAGGAGAAAAGAGAGAGATAAAAAGAGGAGGAGAAAGGGAAAGAAGAGATAAATGAGGGCAAAGACCAACTCATCATTTTGCAATTCCACCCCGGTGGAGAGGAAAATTGATGTCTGGAGCTTTTTTATGGCCAACCTCCTGGGCACGGGACAAAAGACAAGTTATTACCCAACCCCAGGTCAGGTTTGTAGCCTGCCAACTGCTTAGACACATTCAGAGAGCCCACGAGAGCCGTAAATCAAGGGGGCCAAAGAGATTACAGAGAGGCTGGGACCAGGCACAAAGCAGTGGTGAGCTCAGCAAATGCGACATAATCACAGGACAGGAGTGAGCCCGGGAGTGATGTGGGCTGACAAGAAGTGCCCAGCCCATAATGACTTCACTCTTCTTCATGCCGTTCCTAAGGACAGTGCTCCCCCAGAGATGCAAGTCTCCCTGCATTTCCTCCTGATTTCTCTCCTATTGATTTTCAGGCTCTGAATACCATTTATTTTTGCTTGCTTGATTCACTCATTCATTGAATAAAGGCATCATCACTATTATTATTATTATCCCCGTCATCGGGCTCCTCATCACACATTATATTATTTGCATTGCAGAGCTGGAAGATTTCAGGTTGAGGCAGGAAATTTGTGCGAGTTGTTATTATTGCAATCAGATGAAGTGAGAATTGGATGGGTGAAGGCTGCCAGAGCCCAGATCTCCCAGCAGGACACAGAGGCTCTGTCCAATCAGGGGAAGCTGCGTTTCACTTGCGCGGGTCTTGCCAGCAATTTCGGACTTGCCTTTGGTGTTCCATCTCCCCATCCCATCACCACTGGTTGCCAGCAGAGAACTAGGAAATGCATTGGTACAGAAGGGCGAGGAATCAGAAAAGACTTGGCAAGATTGCACATTTTCTGCCTTGCTGATGGTATTTATTAGACAACAGAAAACAGCTATTTTACCATCTGCCTTGTCAAAAAAAAAAATCCTCATTAAATTAATGGAATGTGCAGCTGCCTAACAGAGTGTTCCTCTCCCTGTCGCCTCACCAGCAGCCCAGCGCTTGCTGGAGCAGAGAATCAGCCTGGCAAAAGCAGCTGAAGCTAACTCAGGCTCCTGTAGTGGGACAGGATGAGCAGATGGACAGCCAGCCTCCAGCTCATCCCAGCCCTAAGGCGTTGCTGGGGGACCTGTGGGTGCCCTGTGGGTTGGAAGGGCTGCCTTGCTCACTCTTTTAACAGAGCACAGGGCTCATCCTCTTCCCTCGTACACCCCACAGGATTTCAGCTTGTGAAGGGAACTGGATGACGCTGCTCTGCAGGCTAAAAATGTCTCCTTTTGTCTAAGCAGAGCATGATCCACAGCACAGGTGGAGGAGGTTACAGCTACTCACCACTCTGTGTTGAGCACGGTGGGATTTAGGGGCAAGTAAAGTCCTAATTTCCACGCCTTCACCACCTTAATCAACGTGAACTACTCAATCCATCCCCCATCATCTACCTCTACATGTCAAGGTTTGATCTGATCTGGTGCTTGCCCTGTGGAGGCATTCAGCAAGAAAGCCTCAAGACTGGCTGACAGCACAGCCCAGAGGAGCTCCTATATTTTGGCCTTTATTTTGGCCAAGAACAGATGAAAAATCGTGAATCAAATGCCTTCTCAACCCCAACAAGACAAGAGCAACATAAACCAATAGTCGTAGATGATTTTAATGACGCTAATGGAGCTAGGAGAATGGCAACCTGTTTAGTCCCAGTGTTACCAGTCACATCTACTTGGTACTGAACAGCACTGATAGGTGTTAAATGAATTTTTTCTTCTGATGTCTAGCACAGTATGAGTGTTGGAGCAGTGGTTGCCAAAACCCCACATTACAGGTGGCTTTGAGAAGCAGGTCCACCAGTTTACAACACTAAGGTCTCCTAGAGGTACCAGATGCCACATCACAGTGCCTTAGCTAACACCTCCTTGCCCCACCACACCTCATCAGGAGTGGCACCTGAAGAGCGATGTCTAGGACTACTTTGGGTCCTGCAGTAGTTCTCCTAAGGAAACAAAGCCTTTTGTTAGACATCTCAGCACTGACAATGTTTCAGCATCACTGCAGTATAATCCACATTTAATCCTCACTTGCATTTTCTGCTGCTAAACTCTCTGCTAATGCCAGGGTGTGCCTGCACAGCTCCTCTGAAGTTGCAATCTCCCTTGTAGTCCTCCACTCCTCTTTCTAAGGGGCTTTTCTATATAGGTTTTTTTTTTTTTTTTAGTAGATGAGATTTTTTATGTCTTTGCAGGAAATTTGTTCCCTTAAATTTGCTCCTTTAGCAGTTACAAAGCGACTGGGGAAAGCTGATCTCAGGAGATGAGTCTGGCTGCAGAGAAGTTGTTTCCATCACACCCATGGAGGGAGCAGGAGTTGGCCTCTTGGATTTCAGCATGCAGACGACAGTTATAGGACTACAGCATGTCGAATCACTTCATGCCGAAATAAATCCTGACATAATAAGCCCTAATACTGCCAAAGAAACTATTACAGTCAGTCACCAAAATAATCCACGTTGAAAATCGGTGAAAATACCTCTCCCCAGTGGGATAACATGGCTCCACAGGATCAGTTCCACTCAAAGACAATAACTTTGTGTTTACCCAACAGATGAGAGAAGCTCCAAAAGGCAAATGTTTGTTGCCAGGGAAAAAACTCTGCTCAAGCGACATTTTACCACCTCCCATCACAGTTTTGCTTTTAAACCACCGAGCAAGAACAAAAGGGAAGACCACAAAAGGCAGAGATGAAATCAAAGTTCAGCAGGATGCTGTGGCTGTCTCTTACACCACTGCCTTCAATCATAACAATCCTTAATTAGCAGCAATAAGGTTTTCAGAGATTAATGGCAAAATTTCTCCCAGCCTTCACCTGCACTCATGCTGCTCTCCAAGATTTGTAGGCAGAACTATGTCTGCCAGTCACTGACTTTATCAGCAGGGCCAGTTGGTTGTCTGTGCAGGGCTGGGGGTGTCTCTGCACAGACGGATCCTGACCAGAGGTGCGTGCATGCTATCTCAGCCAGTCTTGGTAGTGCCAGTCTCTGAGAGGAACCTGTGAGACACGGCTACTGAGCTTTTACTGAGTGACTCACACAGTTGTCTTAGCGATTTAGCCAAAATTATATGTAGAACAGCAAAAACACAGGGTCAGGCATGTTTTTCCTTTAAAAAAACATTTGATTTCCCAGGAAAAAAAATATCTTGTGTCCATCTTAAAAACAAACAAGCCAACCAACCCCAAGTGCTTTTAAGTAAAACTTTAAGCTTGTCACAGGGAATTTTGATGAAAACATTGACATTTTGCAAAGTTGTCCTTGGACAAACCATAGGCATTGAAAGCTCTGAGATACAGACAGTGTGGAAGCATCTCCGCACCTGCCAGAGCATCGGGAGGACATTCATCTTCCTGCAGTCAGGTGCATTGGTAACTCTGTGATATTCCTCGTGTGTTTGTCTTTCCCGTATCCACGTGCCATGTGGGGCTGTGGCAGGGCTGGGAGAAGACCAAGAAGGTTGCATGATTGCACACAGTTAACAGTGTGCACATCAGTGCTTTGTCTCCACAGCTCTGCACGCATGCACAGCTGCGGAGGACATGGAGGGACTTTGTGCCTGTACGTCTCCTCGTGCTTGGACAGACACAGAGCTGAGTGGCTACACAAAGCCCAGCACACACTTTTAGAGGTGCTGGGGGTCAAAGTTGCTGGCTAGGACAGGGAGAGGTGAAGCACGGCTCCAAGATTTCAGGTAACTCATTCATTCTGGCAGAATCTATGGAGCTACAGGTAGATGCAGCACCCCCAATTCTCTTGGACACCTCCAAGAGGGATGTTCCCACCTTGTGAGCCACAAATGCTGGCCCTGCTGATGAACATTTTTATACATCATTTCTTGCTGGAGGTATCAGTCACAGACAGCAGCCTTTCTGCAGGCCCTGCTCATGTGGACACAAACCCATGCCCACCTCTTATCATCCACAGAAGAAAACAAGAGACAGTTAGTGAGTTAGAGCCTCATCCTCCAGGTCTGCCCCAGAGCTAATGTAGAGGTGAGGAGCTGGTGCTTTTTAATACTGCAGGTTTCATATCCCAGCACCATTTCTGATCACACCATCCCCGTTTCTACCATGCATATGGAAGCACTCGGTTCACACTAACAAATCTGAGCATCCCAGCGTGACTGAAGGAAGTGCTGTCTTTGTAAACTCCTCAGACAAGGGCTGATGGCTGTGGGGAGTTGGACACTTGGCTCCAGCCATGTGTGAAAATCTCCCTGCTTTGACCAGACCTTCCCAGCTGTAGAAAATATGGAGAAACCTGAAGGTAGGGGGAAAAAAAAACAACTTTACTCCAGTGGAAGTCCAAGATCAGAAGGTTTGTCACTCAGGATGGTCCCTTTGGGGCCCCACTCACTGCCTTTGGGTGGCTCGGAGAAGCAGTCCTGATTCACAGGACTAATGGGAATGGATGTGCATGTCCCACCAGTGGCTTTCTGCTCTGTGGCAGCAGATGAATCAGGGTCCTTCTTCAGCACAGGTATAACCAAAGCAGCCATCTCCTCAATCCCAGGTAGAGAACATCTACGTGTTTCATGGTGGGCTCCACGCTGGCTCTCGCTGGTCTCACCACTATCCCTATGCTGGTGTTTGAGGGTTATTATCTGAGACCAGGGTGTTGCAGGTGCGTGCAGGCTGCCATGGCACAGCAGTGCTGCTGGAGCATCACTCAAGACCACAACTCCTCTAGTTGAGGCTCATGGCCAGCTGGATACAAGATCCAGCCCCAGGAGAGGCATAGTACAGCCAGCACTCCAAGCCTGCAGGCACAGCATTGTGGCTTCACTATAAATCTCACAGGCATCAGAAGAAGGATCCATGAAAACAAGCCACACCATCCACAATGCACAAGGACTGCTGGCTGCTATCTCTTAGGTTAGTCTCTATTGCTGTTGCTGACAGGGGACTAGCCATCAGCTCTCTGCACAAAGGTAATCAAACCCAGCTAGTATATTCACTGCCGTCTTTCTCCACCACCTTCCCTCATTTTTAACTTCCTCAGGACACCATAACATAAAGAAAACATCAGCATGCACAGTTCAATCCTTCCTCCCCAGACAAGCTTGCTTTTTAGAGGCTCCTCTTGCTAAGATTCACCATTCTGCAGCAGAGGGGAATGGTCGGTAGGGACTCCAAAATGAAGGATGTGTTTCCTCACGCTTGGATGAGGCTAAACAGAGGCACGGGGGAGGCCAGGCACCGGCCGGAGGTGTCCTGCAGCGAGTGACCCTCAATGTGACATTGATGGCTCTTAATTCTTAAGCCTGCTTTGGAAGGATTTCAGTAGATCCTATTTAATCACTGCAGCCTTTTTCTCTCCCCTGTCTCAGCTCAGGGTAACATTACGCATTCTCCTCTGCTGGTTCTCTCTAAGAACCGGCCACCCTCCTCTTCCTCCACGGGCCCTCAGCGCAGGAAATGCCCCCAAGCCCTTTGCCTGCTGCACGGCACGGGGCCGCTGCTGCAGTAGCTGCCCTCAGCTTGTTTACTAATGCAAAGCTCAAGTGGCATTTGCTTAATTTGCCCTGTCCACGGGAGGACTCCGGCTCCTGCTAACGAAGGGCATGGCTTCCTGCAGGTGCGCAGCCAACTCCCCGCACCGAGGCTGCGCCGCGCACAGCATTAAACATCGAAACGCTTGTCAAAATATTGTAACGATTTTTTTGTCTTGTTCCATTAGCTCCATTTCCAAAGGCCACCACTGGAACTACTGAACATTTATTTCTATTGAATCCAGCTTAGAAGTTATGATCTGAGAAAGCGGGAGACAGGACAGTATGTTCCGTGGCGCCTGCTTTTCCCTGCCGCCGCTCAAGCTGAGACACGTCACTCTTTCAAATATCATTTTTATTCCTACTTCAGAAAAATTAAAAGAGATTGATTCTTCTGCTTGCTCAATTTGCGTCTGGCACTACTAAATAAGGTACATAAATACCAGTCAGGTGGCTTCCCCTCGCAAGTTTTGGGGTCATTGGTTTAAACACCTCACACAGTTTGTGGTACCGGCTGTGTGAGCTGTGCTTCCTCCCCAGGTGTTGTTATTATGTGATGTTACTGTTGCTAGAGAGGTACATGCATGAGTCTTCCTCCTTCAAGTCTTATGGTAATATTGTGGCTATTACTCAAAAAAGCCAACGGACACAGCAGCTTGAACTGGGGGCAAAGCATGGGCTGGGGTGCTGCAAGGGTTATGGCCCACAGGTTTGCTTCAGGTTCACTGCATCACTGTGAGGTGCACAGACAGAGGGAGTTGCATAGGGTAGGGGATTCTCACAGTGCCCAGGAACATTAGGGAGATGCTCAAAACACCAGTCCTTGGCCACAAGATCCTGCATCAGTGCCACTGCAGGGCTCAGCCCCACACAGCAAACCCCAAGTTTGCCTGAGGGAGCTGGGCTTGCTGCAGGCCAGGGAAAGGGGCTGCTCATAGCAGTCCCAGAGTCACTACCTTTCCCTCCTTCAGGTTAAAAATAGAAGAGGGAAATCTAAAGCATTCTTAAAGAATTCCCTGTGTTTTAATTCCTCTCTATTTAAAGACGTGTGAGAGCCCAAGAGTTCCAGCCCCGCTGCCTGCGCCTGGATGCTTTGCAAAGTTGTAATCCCCACTGGTGACATCATGGGCCGTTGCCATGGGGATGTCACAAACTCAGCACTGTGAGTTCACCGCAGCAGGGATGGGCAGCAAGGGAGGCAGCGCTTCCCAGGCACTGGCGTCCCCAGTAATTAGCAAACTGTCATGGAAAACAGGGATGAAACACAGGGTAGGAACATAAAACCATTTTGTAAGTATGATCTATGAGAAAATATTCCCCCATGAGAAAGTGCTTCCTTAATGGATCCTATGTTCTTAAGTAAACTGCAAAAGGCAGAGAATAAAATAGAAATTATAGTGATTTGTTTTATTGGGCATTTCATTGAGTAATTAAGAGGATAATTAGGAGAAGGAACATTAAAAGGCGTTATGCTCAGCCCTCGGCTTGCTCTAGATGAGCATGCTACTGAATGTGCAGCAGCATTCAACGTTTCCTAGAGCTCAACGTGGGGCTCCCCCAGGCGAGGGAGGCACACATGGATGTATCACAGCATAAGGGCTGTCATATAGGATGAGAAGGGGTAGGAAAAAAGAAAAAAAGCATCTCCCCCATGGCCTGACAGGATGCCAAAGCTCTCCTGGGAAATGCAGCGTGGGAATGGCAGGTTGCAGGGAGCAAATCCCACCTTCGCAGCCTCTCTTGGCACGTGGTATCAGGCTCTGAACTTGTGTATGGTATATTTCAGTGCAGGGGAGACTAAAGGGAAAGATGAAAGTTAGCCTTGGTTGCAGAGGAGGTCTATGGAGAGCTCACCATGGTGAAACGCAGGCCAGTGAAGCACCACAGCCGCGGCAGAAGTGACAGAAAGCTGGAACACCAGATGAAAGCTCAGCACAACAGTAACTCTGTGCCAGGACAGTAGCTCTGTCACCTACCTCTTCTAACACTTATCCCCCATTTTGCCTCTGCATTTTTTTCCTTTGGAAAATACATATAAAAGTACCTGTATAACTAATCCAGATGCAGTCAGGATCTGACAGCATTCTAAGAGCTCTTGGCAGTCACAACTCAAGCTAAGCTGCTTCTCTAAGGTATCCAGCACTTACCATGACAAAGAAATCTTGGTGCTGGCCAAAACATACATGAAACAAAGATCTACTCAAGCGATGAGATCTGCAGCTCTTTTCCAACCCCCAGCACGTCTCACTCCATCCCGTTTACCCATCAGCATGGCCATGCTCCAACACAGATGTCAGGACACCATGTTTCCCCTGCAGCCCACATTACATTCTGGGGACCCCAACGCTCACACACTGCCATCTCCTAAGAGGCCTCAGGTGAAAGCCAGCCCCAGCGAGAGCAATCTGTGCACTGTAAGTCCCAGATGGTTGCTGCAGGGAGCAAACAAAGCAATAGGGAAGCACTAACCAGAGTGACAGACACCATGAAAAGAAAGAGCTTTACTGACAGCAGTGACCCACTGCACACGCATCTATAAACATCGAGATGACAGACAGGCTAATTCACGTTATTACCTCAAATCACACTTGCTCAGGAAATAAAACAAGCAACCAACCCACCCAGATAAATGAGAACCCCCAATCTGCAACATGGCTGCACTGACCAGTTGCCAAGAATTAAGTAGTTCTTAAGTACTTGCTTGCTCCAGTACCACATATTTAGGAAAGCACATCACATTACAGGCAGGAGAAGGCTGGCTTGTTTCAAACTGGCCCCATGGCTGGAAATTCCTTCTTTCTCCCTAAGGAAAGGGATGTGATGGCTATAACCCGTTACCGTTTTGCTTCAGTTTTCCAAGGACAGTGTCTTGTCAGGGTTAAGCCCAAAGTGTCAGACTATCAGAAAGTCCATGTTCAGAAAGTCACCAGCCTTCCCTTTCCCTCTCCTGGGGACCATTGCTCCCCTCTGTCCTCCTCTGCTGAGCAAAGAAAACCTTTTTTTTGGCTCATTACTAATTCCTACAGGCATGAGAGCAGCTTGCAGGAAGACTCAAGTGCTCGGCACAGCCCTAAAACAAGGCTCCTGTTTGAAGTGCATGGATATAGGCTGGATTAAGAAAGCCCAGGAGGAGCGTCTAGCTCTTCTCCTACACTAAAAACACTGCTCAGCAGCAGTCAATGCAGCTTCAACCTGCTCAGCCCTTTGTGCCATCCCTCAGAAGCCACTACAGTGCCAGGGTGGTGGTGATTTCACGTGCGATGACCCAGGGAGGGGGTAATTGCAGAGCACTGCTGCATGAAGGAGGGTAGAGCTGCCTTCCTCCTGGCACTGCTCCAACTCTGTCATCATCGAGAAGGGTTGGACACTTAGCTTCCACAGGGGTTGATTAAGACCCAACAGCAAATGCAGCACCAAATGCCACTGCTAACCACCTCTGCCCACTCAGGCAGAGCCCATAGAGCCCACAGCTGCCTGAGTGCAAGTCCCATGCAGACAACTTATCTGTGGCTTGAGTCAAGTTTAGAGAATTGCTTCTGACCTTCTTGCAAACACCTTAGTTCCCCCTTCTAGTCAATACAAGTAGGTTTAGTGCAACATATAGTGGGAACAGAAGATAAAGCCATCTCTCAGCCCATACCTGAAGGTGCATCTTTCCTTTCTCACCAAGCAGCAGGGAGGACGTTGCTGTCTCTCGGTAATTTTCCAGCATTCTGTGTTGCAGGTAGACTTATGCACTGATCGTAGTTGGAGCTGTTAATAAAAAAGTGCAAAGGAAACGGATTTTACTGTGAAGCACAGGGCTGCTTTTCTTCATGACTTTATCTTTAATCTTTATTTTTTTTTTCCTATGACTGACCATGTTTGGGGTTCAAAGCTTAAAAAATAAATCGTGGCTCTTCTTTCATCTACCATGCATGAGAGAGTCAGAAACATTACACGGCTTAAATGGATATTTTGGGAAGGACCCTGGACCAAGCAGTTTCTGCTTTAGCCGGGAGCCAGAGGGATGAAGCTAATTTGCAAATAATGTTACACGCTGGTTTTACTTGAGGGAAAAGGCAGCAGAGGCTACTTGTCATTCTTGTTGAGAAATTGAACAACATGGAAATTGAGTTCACTATTAAAAATAACATGTATTTAAAAAAAAAACACAACAAAAAACCTCTGCAGTACACCAATTTCTCCTGCACCAGGGGAACGTCCCAGGACTGCAATGAAGCCGTGTACTCCTACCACTGCCTTGGGCACTGGGGACAGACAGACCAGCCATCTTTTTCCTGAGAGCAGATTTTTAACTCCGAGGACTTGAGCCACTTCCTCACAGTTCAAAAGACAACTTTCTTCTTTAGCATCACAAAGGCTTTACCTCAGGACAGGGGAGGGAGCTCACATATCTGCAGCCTGTATCTTTACAGCAAATTGCCTATTGATGACTTTGTGGCTAATATATACAATGAGAAGCAGAGGAGCTAATATAAAGTAATTTTCCATGTTTACCGCATTATTACAGTGGTTGAATCTGCTGATTAGTTCCTAGTTTTCTTGCCATCTCTTCCTGAGAATCCCTTTTATTTCTGCCCTGCTTCTCTGCATCCAGAGCAATCTCCTTGTGCCACTGGTGTAACAGCAAGCAGGGCCAAAGCTATCATTTCTCCTCCCTTTCAAATTTAATCTTGCAGCCCTCAATCTTTGTGATACTGCTATTACTTTGTCTGTATCTGATCTAAATGGAATCAGCCATTATTTTTGCCTTTAAAAAAAAAAAAAAAAAGAAAAATGGAAAAAAAACCTAATCCAAGCAAAAGATAATGATGGCTGTGGCACTAATGATCCCTGGCACATCTCCTTGCAATGAATCCGGTGCTGAAACAGAGACCGCTTGTTTCCCTTCTCTCTACATAACTGCAAGACTGACCCCTCATGCAGAGGCAGCTCCCCATCAATAAACAACACTGCCCCAAGCTCCCAGGGGATTCATTCCACTGCCAACTATCTCAGCAGCTCTTCTTATTGTCTTAACTTATTTATCCAAATAGTGGAAAAACAACTCAAGTGGAGCCAGACCTCTCCAACAACATGACTGCAACTGAGTTCCTCAGTTTTGTTCCCCTACAAGCTAGGGAAATCCCTCCACCTGACTGTTATTAATTAAAAAGGGAGGGGGAAAAACCCTACAATAAGAAAAGGGGGAAAATCCAGAGTCTTTTCAAGCAGAAACATGCCCACTGCACATTCACAGTTTGCACCATCACTCTGTGATTTCTATCTACACCACACTCTACACCTCAGCCTGCAGCCCAGAGACGTTCACGTGCCCTCCTCTTCCCCACTGGAATAGTAAAAATTAATCCTGGGGCCACATTCAACGCTGGCTCGGCTGAACATGAGCCAGCAGTGTGCCCAGGTGGTCAAGAAGGCCAATGGCATCCTGCCTTGTAACAGAAATAGGTGTCCAGCAGGGCCTGGGAAGTGATTGTGCCCCTGTACTCGGTGCTGGTCAGGCCATACCTCAAACACTGTTCAGTTTGGGGCCCCTCAATACAAGATGGACACTGAGGTGCTAGAGCATGTCCAGAGATGGGCAATGGAGCTGGTGAAGGTTCTGGAGCACAAGTCTGATGAAAAGCAGCTGAGCTAGCTGGGGGTGTTTAGTCTGGAGGAGGATGAAGGGAGACATGATCACTCTCTACAACAATCTGACAGGAGGTTGTAGAGAGGTGGGGGGTCAATTCCTACTACCAAGTAATGAATGACAGGACATGAGGAAATGGGCTCACATTGCACCAGGAGAGGTTTAGACTGGAGATGAGGAAGAACTTCTTCACAGAGAGGGTTGTTTGACACTGGCACAGGCTGCCCAGGGGGCTAGTGGAGTTCTCATCCCTGAAGATATTTAAAAGCTGTGTAGATGAGGTGCCGAGGGACATGGGTTAGTGGTGGGCTTGGCTGAGTGAGCTGATGGACTTGATCTTAAAGGTCTTTTCCAAACAAAATCATTCTATACAAGCATGGACTTGGAGATGCTTCAAAGGCACACAGCACTGGCAGGCCACAGGATCCTCTCTGTTCCTTGCACCAGGATTTACACAAGTGAGACTTGTAGAAATGAAACTGAGCCCTTCCCCACATCCTCAGCCAAACAGGCTGGATATGGGGAACCACTTGCTCATGTCACTACTGAGCTCACAGCTGCCTAAGCTGTAGCACTGCAGGGAACACAAACATTTCTTGGTCTAGATACAACACAGCGTGTATTATATTTATTATTAATGAAAGATTAAACATTATAAAGAGCATTATTAATTTTAAAACTCCTAATAATCATCAGCTGTCCCTCACTTCACCTTGTAAGCCTATAATGAATGAGCAAATTCGAGCTCAAAGCATCATTAACAGAGGTGACTGTGATCCACAGTCCAGCTCTGCAGCTCAGGGCCATGGGCATTTTCTGCAGCTAGTGAAGAATCTCAAAGGCCTTCTAATGGGAACAACCATAAAAAGCCAGAAACGGCAGAAAAATAACCATTATCCTTGTCTTTGGAAAAAAAAGGACTTACACCAACCTCCCAGCTCTGCAAAACCAAGTTGTCTTCTTGTGTCTCAGTCTGCACCCATATCATCACCCTAAGAGCACAGATTTGCACAGGGGCCTGTGTCACAGCAGTCATTATATGATGATAACTGGTTTTAGCACCAAGAGAAAGCCCTCATTTCCAAAAGTGTTCCTTGTTCTCTTCTTCCTCTGGAAAATGCAGCTTTTTGCAGTCTCACGGGACCATGAGCCAAACAAGTCACAAGAGACCCCTCACAAAGAAGCTCTCATGGGACAGGATTGTACCTGTGACCAGATAACACTGATCTAACCTCCCAAAAGCAGCATCCGCTCCCATCAGAGGTGCTCCTTCAGCACCAGGGGGAACCATTTTGGCCCTGAATCATCCAGCATCTCAGCAGGACAGGCAGAGTGGGCAGTCACCAACCCCAGCACAAAGTCAGCACATCAGAAGGGCACATGTGCAAGCACAAAGCATCCTTTGCACACTAGCAGTAACATTTTCTGGACATTGGTGGTGAATCACATCTCCTTTGTATTTCACTTGGAGGATCAGGGAGAAAGAGGTGTTTTACAGCAGACAGTCACAAAGACACCCTCCTTGGAAAATAGGCTATTTTTGGTTCTACAAACCCTTCCCTGTGTAAAAGCGAGAAGGGCCCAGGAGACTGAGGGAGCTGTTGAAACCCAGAGATGAATCTGACAGCAGAGCCTGGAGCATTATTCTGATACCAGGGACCAGTATTCAGAACCAAGACCCCTACACCAGCCTCAGGGCTGAGACCTGTGCTTCAGCAGGTCCCACCCAGGCCCATGCCCACAGATACTGCTATGAGCCATGCCAATGCAAGATGTTGCAGAGCAAGAAGGTGACAATGAGCGCTTTGTTTGCTTACACAAATCTTTCCTAAGCATGAAAAGACCTGGCTCCTCACCCAAGTGCTAATTCACACTCTCTTTTAGCCCTTTTTTTTTTTTACAGCTTTTCTACAAATCCAGAATACATTTGAGCAATCAGCACAATGTTTAGTGAGAAAATCGTATGCTCCATTTCCGCTTGGCATGCTTTTGAAATGGTTTAAGCTGTTAAGCCCTGAAAGGGAAGTTTTAAGAACACAGTGAAAAAAAAAAAAAGAGAAGCCAAAAACAAAAATAAACCAACAGTGGCAAAATTAGAGCGTGACATAAAGGCACCATTTGGACAGATCCCTTTTTTGCAGGGAAACGGTGCATGCTGGCTGCTGCTGCTTTCCAATGTGAGGATCTCTGTAGTTGTACAGCGCTTGGACTTTGATTAGGACAGCAAGGAAAATAACAAATTGAAAGTCAATGCTGGCACACAAAGCGGGGAGAAAGTTTTCCTAAGCTTGGGTCAAACCTCTTCCAAGCTTCTCTAAACCACAGCCACTTTGTCCCTGAGGTTTCCTTTGCCTTTCTCACTTTCTCCCAGCGAGAGGGGTGCTATGGGGGCAGGAAGCTGTTGTCTGACACATGCGAGCACTTGTGTAAGGATATGCAATGGTCCAGGGTAGGGAGAGACCATAGCAGGCACCGAAGAAATGCTCGTGTATCCACTTCCCAGGTAAACCCTTCCAAAGCAAATCCTGCCCCAATCTGCAACTCACCTTCACACAACACAACCCCAGAGATGCTGGTCCTTCTAAGGACAGACAAGTTCTGCCCAGGTTGTTGAGGGGAACAGAGAGGATTCCTCTCCTTCTCCCAACCAAGTCACTTTGCACAACACAGTGACAGCTGTGTATCCCCTACATCTCTTGTTGTCACTCAGATCCCTCCTGAATTACCCGTTGCTTCACTGCTGTGCAAGCTGACATGGTGACTTACTTATTCAGCCAGCTACTGGGCTCACAGAGCACACAGCTCAAATCACAACCATTTTACATTGATTTTTGCTGTAGAATGCAATGCAGTGCTGGATCAAAAGACTTCCCAGAATCCATAGATGTGACAATGTCCCACTACAACTATGACACAAAGCATTAAGGTAATGACAGTGCCAACAGGATTCACACCTACTATGTTTAAGTCCAACCAGCCCAGTGCAGCTCAGAGAGAGACAAGGGCTCTTTTCCTCCCACTCCAGCCTCCCCTGGGTCACTGTGAAGTGTTTAGTATTCAAAGGTTTCTTGCAAGAGGGTTCTCTCTCCTAGGAGGGTCTGGATCAGAGACAACAGGTTAGGTCAGCTACAAAGGTAATGGTGGGAAACTCCTCATTCCCCAGCATGTGTACGCATCTCTGCAGAGGTCAAGCACACCCTTGTCATCTCCCCTCCAGTTCTGTACGTTATCATACCCAGCTGAAGATGGGTCAAAGAAGTTGAATAAACAGCCAGAGACAACCTTTTCCTCTAAACCCTAAAACTTCTCCAGCTCAAGTCCTCTCCTGCCTTTCTGAAGTACCAGAGGATCACATGTTGGATCCATGTAGTCACAGGATGAAACCCATGACCTGTACACCCAAATGCTGCTGCACCCACCAAACCTTCATCTACATCCATCCTGGGAGGTATTTAGGAATTGCCTAGAAAAAGGTTAGCACCAATGCGATATGCCACTGGCAAAAGTCCTGCTTTAAGGGGGAAACTGGACTGTGGACTCACAGAGGTCCCACGTGCCAATGTGTCTGAGTTGTACTTTATGATCTCTCCTCCTGGATTCACCCTCCTCCACAATCTTGAAATTGCAATTGCTCTGAAAAGCTCTCTGTCACTGTAAGTGGAGAATCTCATCTGAAGCATTGACAAAACCCTGGGATTTCATTTTTATTGCAAAACCCAAGCTCCCTCTGTGCCCAGCCCTTCCCTAACGACAGGCAGCCTCTCTGTAGCTGTTGATTGCTCCTGATCCGCAGCACAGTTACCAACAGGTCACAAGATGGGGCCAAGCACCAGCGGAGGACTTGGGCTGAGAAAACAGCACAATAAATAATTACTTGATGGCAAGTCAAGGGGCAACACTTCCACTGCCAATGCTCTTGCAAATAGGACAGTTTTACCCTGTGGTGCTGTTTATATTGCAGATTGCTCCCATGGTGTTGTCTCGAGCCCTTGCTCCTCATCACTCTGGAAAGCATTCAGCCATCTCCAACTTCTGCTGAGGAGCCTAGAGGTCAGGACACAGTCTCATCCCAGGGCAGCACTACTACTTCAGGCAAGGGGAATAATTCCTCTGGAGAAGGTGGGTAATAATTGCACAGTCCTTTTCATGGTCAGGGACACATCCAGCCTCCACTGACCACTAGTGTATGTGGGCTCTTGAGTTCATTTTTGCTATTTCAAGCTTTCTCCATCCCCTTTCTGAGTCACCTAGTCAGCTAGACTCGTGGGAGGCCGGAGCTGAACCTTTAGATATCGTACAACTAACTCCTAGGATAACACCTAAACAAGCACACACCTCCTTCTTCCCTCATCCAAAGTACTACATTATCAAGTGCTGAGACTCTTTAAAGAAATGACTGTGCACGTGTTCCTACTGCAGTAGAGAAAAATAAATGAACACATAGTGAAAACAAATCAGTATCCACGGAGGTCTCCTGCCTGTGGACGCTCCAGGGAAAGTATGGGCATTTCTCCACAGTGACTGGTGACTCTCGGTGCAACACATGACTTTGTGACAAAAGATGCTGAGAAGGTGCCAGAGGAAAAAAGGGAAACTGCTTTTCCTTTCCTTTTGATTTACACATGCTTCTGCTGGCACTGGCTCCTGGACACGTATTTCTCTACGCTCAGCTGAGTGCGTTGGTACAGAGGCACAGGCTCAGGCTTCCGCTGGCCACGGGCTCTGCTGTACATCAGTAGCACCATGAGGCAAAGGCTTATTTGCATTGCCATCACTCGGTATTTGCAGCAGGACAGCAAGATCATAGCACAGCCACAGTAAAAAGCATCTGATTTAACCTTCACACCTTCCTGAATGCATCATCCACCACAGGCCTGGCGAAACCCTCCCTGCCAGTCCTCTAAGCTATCCCATGATGGAAAGGGAACTGAAAGCACTTCTCAGTTGCCATAAATGTGTGGCCGGGGCAAGGTCACAGCCCCCAGCACTGTTCCCAAGGTGGGGAAGGTTCCTGTGACAATGCTCAAACCACCATAGCCCAAAACAGTCCTTTGACTCCTCTCAAACAGTCCCAAGACCTCAAGTGTGGAGCTGGGAAACACCAGGAGAGTTATTGTGCCGGTTATCATTAGGCATGAGAGCACACAACTCAACAGAAGCGTCCTCCATTGACTTCAAGGACACCAATACATTGAAATGCCCAGCTGATTCAGGGCTCATTACACTTCCATCACATCCACAGCCAGGAGCTCTGCAGAGGCCTTTCTAGCAAGGCCAGGAGTTTCTCTAGGACCATCAGCTTTGGTTTCCATCCATGCAGTGCTTTGTGGATGCTCCTGGAGCAAAGCATGGGAGAATTATGAAGGTGGTTTAGCTATTTATGAATTAGAAGAACAGTTCACATATTTTAAACAGGAAGATGGAGGAGATTTTCCACCGAATAAGGGCTTTTTTCTTCTCTTCTTTTTTTCCTAAATTGCCTTCCTAATCCTTAGTACTTCTTGACACAATGAACCACCACACAATTCCATCATGTTACCTTGGACATACGAGGCAGATAATGCTATTGGTCATAAACCATGTCCCTTTCAATCTCCATTATATGGGGAGAGCAAATTTATTCTGATGCATGTGTCATTACACACCAGTGCCTTTCCATTATCATATATCTGAATACCCCCAAGGTTCATAATTTGCAGTATAAGAGTAATTTTTAAAGAACCATTGATAATCAATAGCACTCAGCATCCCTGTCAGGATCATTTGCAAAACAAATAACAACACTGATCTCAACTTTTCAGGAGAGATATTTAATCCTTGTGAGCTGCATTATATGATGGATAAGCGTGGAATCCAAAACTATGTATCATGTATTTTCCTTGGATTAAATATCACTTCAATCAATGTTGCTACCAGCTGTACAATGCTGCCTGTGTTTTCACCCAGCAATGCTGAAGTATCGTCTTACAAATTAGCTACGTGCTGGCTACCAAAACCACATGGCAGCTCCATGGGGCATGAGGAGGGCAGCAAGGCAGAGGGGTGAGTGAGCCAACGCAATGCAGCATGGAGGGTACAGGGCAGAAGGCAAAACTGAGGGCACAGAGGGCTACAAACAGGTTACTGCTGTGTTGAGAGATCATAGCAGAGGTTTACCATGGCCTAAGCCACTGCCCACAGTTGGATGAGCATCGACAGTGCACAGGGCCCAGGCTCTGGAGGGCTGATGCTCCCTACCAGGGTGGGTTTGCTCCACAGAGAAGACTGAAGCACTGACCTGCCCTTTACCAGAATACCCAGCGCTGCCATCACACCAAAATCAGAGCAGTGGCAGAAGGAGGTGCTGACTTCGGCCCCCTTGTCAATACAAGGTTACTACTTATAACTCTACAAATGGGCTAGGTACTATTAACATGAGGCTCAGCCACCCGCCTCACTAGCTAACAGCCAAACCAAAAGGACGACAGAAGATCGCTTTACTCACTGCTTTTGCTTTTCCTTCTGCAGGTACTATTATCGGGAAGATAATTTTGTTCCAACTGCCCTTGCCCTGGCTGTGGTCAGTCTCTCTCAAGCCCATCACATCCCTGACCATGACAACCTTTAATGAAGCTATTATACATAAAAACTGAGACAGAACAGCGGACCTGGAAGGGCACTGTGCAACTTGAGTGCCTCTCCACACACTCAGGGACAGCGCTGACCCCAGGGGCTGATGCATCCCCTCTGGCTGTGCTGCAGCCCTCAAGACAACCCAGTCAGCATTCAGCCCAGGGCTCCCTAGTGAACATCTCCAAAAGTCAGATTAAAGACAGCCACGATGTCTGTGCTTCAGCAACCTCGCTGAGGTCACCTGTTGCACAGCCAAGAGCCAGCCAGCACCTGTATCTTCCCTTATAGATGATTTTCCGAGGTATAAAATCCACATTTAAAAATTCTACACAGGTCTGTGCCTCTTTGGAGCTCTCCAGCAGAGCCCTATCTCACTACTTGCAGCTGGAGACACCTTTAGTGAAATCTTCAGTTCTTACTGATGTGGAAAAATTCATGCATTTCTGTCCTTGTGTAAGCGCGTGTCAGGCATTCACAGCACCGCCCGCAGATAAGCCCCAAATCACTCCTGCTCAGGAACCCCACACTTTGGTAAGGAGGGACAGAGTTGGGATAAAAAAAAAGAAAAAAACACCCAAACAACTACCACCCTTGGACCCTAACTAAACACTTTAGCTGCTGGAGATTACAGAATCCTGTTTTGTGGTATCAGAAAGCATTTTCCACAGAGGAAACACCTGAGCCAGGAAAATTCAAACATTTTTGGAAGGAAGAAGGAACCTGAAGAGTTTTGCTCGTTTTGGTTCATTTTTGGAGACAAATATGTTTTAGAAATGCAACTACATCCTGGCACCCATTCCCCCTCCAGCAGCACCTTGACTACAAGCTCCTGGAGGGGAAATGCAACTACATCCTGGCACCCATTCCCCCTCCAGCAGCACCTTGACTACAAGCTCCTGGACTGCCCCAAGGAAAATGCCATTAAAGAAAACATGGCTATTTTTAAAGCTAGAAGGACAAATTCTCCTCCCACTTACACCAGTGACCTCATGACTCTACATAAGGTTGAGCAGGCACAGCTCTGATTGTGGGCTATTTTGGGCAGGCACTCAGCACATAGTGCTAAGGAGCAGGATGAGGCCCTTGCCTCCACATAGTCAGAGCCAATCTGTAAGGCCCCAATCATTTCCATCAATTAAAGGGTAAATTGGATCCCTTGGTTAAATAAAACACTTTAATTAAAGCCCTCCAGACAGCCTGGCATTGGAGGAAGCACAATCACCTTCCCCCTATGAGCATGGACCTGAGCAGAGCTGGAGCTCCTGCTGCCACATCCTTGCTCAAGCATTACATGCATGCACGTAGTACAAACTCATTCAGGGCTTTTCCACAGATTAAATATTTAAATGGTTTATACATTACTATCTCTTTTAATTTAAATAAGATGGAATTGCCATGAACTGACTCAGGCTGACTTGCTCTCCCCACCACTTCTTTCATTTTTTAAGTCTTCACCTGCAGTTTCATCAGGCTGTCACCCAGCATAATCTCAGAGCTTCAAAAGCACAATCCGTGCTGGTAAATGGATGGAGACCTCGAGGAAAGCTCATGTGCTGCACATTGCTGAAGAAGCATCTTTCACTCTCTTGAGCAAGAATCTGGGCTGAGGCATGGCTGAAGGGATACCAGGCATCAAAAGAGATGCTGAACCCAGACTTTCCCACCAGCATTAGCCCAGTTGAGGTAAGCATCATCTCCTTTGCCACCCAACTCAACCTGTTTGCATCACCCTTTCTGGGAGCTGTTGCTGTCACTCCCAAGGCAGCTGTATTTTAGCTGCTGGTAACACCAATAAAAGTAAGACCTTATCCTAGAATCATAGAAAGGTAGGGTTGGAACGGACCTTTAGAGATCATCTAGTCCAATCCCCTGCAGAAGGAGGTTCACCTAGATCAGGTCGCATAGGAACGTGTCCAGGAGGGTCTTGAAGACCTCCAAGGAAGGCGACTCCACAAGCCCTCTGGGCAGCCTGTGCCAGGGCTCCCTCACCTCAACAGTAAAATAGTTTTTCTCTTATATTTAAGTGGAACTTTTTGTATTCCAGCTTCATCCCATTACCCCTTGTCCTGTTGCTAGCTACCATAGAGAAAAGGGATGCCCCAACCTCCCGACACCCACCATTTAGATATTTGTGTTAATAAGATCTCCCCTCAGTCAACTCTTCTCTAGACTAAACAGCCTCAGTTCCCGCAGCCTTTCCTCATATGAAAGATGTTCCAGTCCCCGATCATCTTGGTGGCCCTGTGCTAGACTCTCTAGAACTTCTCTGTCCCTCTTGAACTGAGGAGCCAACAAGCTCTCGAAGACAAGACAAAACCAATATGTAATTCTCTGTTGTTGTGTTCAGCCACAACTCAAAATCTCCAAAAGCACCAGGCTGCAAGGAATTTCCCAGCCTGTGGTCCAGGGGAGCTCCTACCCCAATACTCAGGCTCTCATTCCACTCCATGCTCAGCTCCCAAGCATGCAGGAGGCTGCACACATGCACTAGTTTCATTAGCAAACTCGACTGACAATGAACAATCGAGTCCATCAGCCATTCTACCCAAGTTCACCCCCACATTCTCACCCTGGAGGCCAGGGGACCCAACGTTGCTGCTCATGGTGCAAGGGGAGAGATGCCAGATCCACAAGCAGGGAAGGAAGATCTCTCCCTTGTACCGCAGAAGCCTAAAGATGGAAAACGCTTACAGCTGTGTACGCATCCATATGCATAAGAGAACAGGCCCTGATCCAGCACACGCTTACGTCAATCTGCCATCACCAAGATTTAGGAGAACATTTCAAATTAAGCAAAAATTTCCTTGCACTGCAAAACTAAGGACAAAGAAAGGAAATAAGTCTGATGGTTAGAGCAGAAGCAGGTGTCGAAGGATTTGGGCTCAGCACAGGCTCCAGCACTGAGGCCCTAGGTAACCCCAGGCATGTCACTTCGCCTCCCAGTTTGCCCAGTGAATGAAGCTGCCAGCTCTCCAGGCATGACTCTTCTTATAGATAGATGGGGCTCTCACACGGTCACAGAAAACCTGACCAGCTTTGAAGGCTATTTATTTCCCATCTGGTCCCCATGGCCAGCTCTTTACCCAATATCTGCAGAAGATCAGGTCAGCTGTAACTCAGCAGCTCCAAGGAGGCCCACACGCCCCAGTTCCAAGGAGCTACTTGTAATCTAAGCCACAGGGGAAAGCCAGGATTTGCAACAAGACATCATATCTTGCCTGCTGAAAATAAAGTCAATAACATTTCAAAATAAATGGGGAAGAAAAGCAAGATCAATAAGTGAAACACGCTTATTTCCCAACCCAGCCTAGTTAAAGTGGGCTACTCTGCTCACCATCACAAATAAGAGTTCCAGTGCAAAAGAGAGCATATAATCCTAAAGGCTGTACAACATGGTGTGTTAGTAAAAAAGGGATTGGAAAGGACACCAAGAAAAAAAGAAAATGTAACAGAAATAATTCTTCCTGAAGAGGGAAGGAGAAAGCCATGCAGACAGTTAGGGGCTTTTTCCTAAAGCTGATGCGGAAATAGAGATCCTACAACCGAGTTGGCTAGAGGAAAGGACCCTGCTGCAAAACCTTCAGTGAAGCTCGAGATTGTTTACAGTGTGGGTCAGATTGTTAATGTGACAAACCTCCCAGAACTGCGATGGAGAAGTTCTCTATCAGTTGCATTATTCCTGTGCTCACACTTCAGCATTTCCCTAGGCAAGGTACAAAGGAACCAGGCCAAGTGAGCAAACCCAGGTAGACTCAGATGGGTGTCCATCCCCACTTGGGTTGTTTGCACCCACAGTTTCAATCCTGCCTGCACAACAGAGTCAGGTAGATGCACAACTGCAACCTCTCCCACCTCTGTGTCCTGCTCTGCTGCCTAGTTTACAAAGCACAGCGTTTTCCTAGCACAGGCCAGATTCCTGCAGCCTCTAGGGACAGAGGCTCAAACCCAGACAGGATAAAAGCTCAATGGTACCATAAAAAAAAAAAAAAAAAGTAGATAGATTTAAAATCCCAGATTTTAAACAGAAACCACTTCCAGTGACTCCTCATTTCCTTGGGCCACACATCAGACCCTGCAATGGCACCTGCAGGTTTCAATGGCATCCCTCAACCTGCCCACCCTGATGAATATCCTGTCCATCAAATATCTGCCTGAAGCATTCGTACCTGCAGCACCTTAAGCACAACAACCATCAGGGTCATGGTGTTTGTTTCCAAGCCTCATCCTGGGGCAGAAGGAAGTCTTCCCTTCCCCATCATGGCCTTTTTTTGCATTACATTTACATTTTCTCTTTTTGCACTGAGAGCTCAGAAGGGCAGGTGGGAAATGCCCCTTCTGTGCTGCTCCCTACATCCCTGCTTTTATCCAAGCACAGCCAGGTACAAACCTCTCAGCACAGAGACAAAGAGAAACTATTTTGACTCCTCAAGTGTCCCAGGCTTTATCTTTGTGATCAGACTGCCTAGCTGCCCAGCCTGGAGAGGGAAGAGTTAATTAATAATGCCACAAGATGAGCATTTGGCCTGTGCAATTACCATCTCTTGCTAAAATATCTTGGTGAACCGCCAGTATTAATGGAAGCAGCACTGAGCTGAAGTCAAGACACATAATCCTTTGACAATGCTCTACCGCAACAACTTTATTTTGATGATACTGGATGATTAATGCTTACAGCCACTGTCACTGCCTTTGATAGATTTTTGGGCTGTGGAGTGACATTTGCTCAATGCACCATTCTTGAAAAGCTGCACTCATCATACAGCACAGGAGAGAGATGCTCTGTGCATCCAGCCTTCGGCAACCAGACTCTCTGCAAAAGCTGCAGGTGGCCAGGAGAGGTACTTGGAGGAATACAGGAACGCTTACGGAAAGCCTTGCCTGGTAAAGGCTACAGGGCAAGAAGAAAGAGCATTAAGCAAACCAATGTAATAAGAAATGGTGAGAGTTTGTCTTATGCAGTGGAAAGAGAAGAGAGTGTTGGTTACAAACATCATAGCCAAGAGCTGTAGTGGACTGTGCTGTTTTGCTACACACACACTGGAAGATCAGACCGTGAGCTGCGACTCTCCAGGGCTGAGCTGCAGCCAAACAATTGCTCTTGAAGCCAAAAAGCACCCAAAAATCAGATCGATCCATCAGTAAAACAAGACACAGACAAATGTCTTAACTGTAGCATTCACTAACAGCAAAAAAAATAAAACTAACATGGAAATCTTAATCTTTGTACCCCCAAGTTCCTCCCCACCTGTAACACAAGGACGAGGTTTTCCTAATCAATCAGCTCAATAATTCATGCAAAGCAATAGACAGCAGACAGAATGGATGGCTTTACACAATAGTCTTTTCTATGGTGAAATATTTCCACTTAACTCTCAGCCAGCAGCTGCCTGTCCACTCCCACCCCACCGGCACGCAGCGGTCCAGGCTCACGAAGGGACACACATGGAGGTCCAGAGCAACAGTACCCAGAGCCAGGTGGGATTCCCTGGCTGCAGACACCCTTGTTACACAGCTTCTTACAGATTTGATTTTCATCTCGTCATATTTAAAAGCTGTCTCGGGAACATAATGATTGTGGCTTCACTCCCCGCCAGAGTCAATCAATGGAGCGGCGGCGGCAAGCGCCTCGCGAGCGGGTGGTGATGAATGGGGCTTCCGAGGCGGCACCGCTCGCCTCCGAGCGAGAGGAGAGCGTGGGCAGGCGCTGGGGAAGGGAAGCAAAGCCAGAAACAAGAATGGAAAACAAAGAAAGAGGGCAAGGGGGTAGGAAAGCCCAATCTGCTCACTGCAGGCTTGGGACAACACAAACCTGGGGCAAATGCTCATCTGCTCCTGGAAGGCACGGCTTGGAGGGAGTAGAGGCTGGCATTAGTCTCCCTTTTCCATTACCATCCTGTAACTTGAATATACCAGCTAACACAAGCATGTGCTAAGCCCAAACCGGGCTTCTGCACAGAAGCAGAGCTCCAGCCCCCACCACCAGCTCCTGACCCACCTTCCCCTTCCAGGAGGATCTCAAGAGTAAAGTCCTCAGAGCAGCCCTTGAGAACATGCCTTCCCTCAGCACAAAGAGATAAAGGGCACAGCATTGAAAGTGCTATCCCTCAACTCTTCCCATGCAGAAGCAGGCACAAGTCCCACCAGACAATTCACAGCACCCTGTGCCTCCCCATCTCTGTGCAGCTTTGAGCACCAGAAGCAGAGAGCAGCAGCCCTGTGTGCTCACAGCCACAACAGAGATCACAGAGAGACAGGGAGCACCATCCCTACAACTACCCTGAGTTTAGAGAGAGGGGAAAAGAAACCCAAACAACTAAATGCATGCAAAAATCTCCTTACTTGGGAGAGCCCAAAAGGCCTAATCCTGCTCCAGCATGCCAGAAACAACCCTGCTCTAGCGAGAAAGGATCGAAAGGAGCCGCTTGACATCTGAGTTCTTTTTCTCCCTCTTTCTCCAATTACAGGGTCAGGTCAATGCTGTGCAGCCTATGAGAGCAAAAATATTTGTAATGTGGGAAATTGGTATTACCAAAGAAGCGGCAGTTTGTGGTGTGAGCATCACAGCTGGGTGTTAAAGTCTCACAACGCAGAGAGGGGAAAGGGTCAAAAAACTAAACTCATCACAGCAGCAAAATAAAAAGAGGCAGTAAGGGTAAATTAACGATGTTGCTCCAATTTGAGCAAACACTAATTAAGACCGTGTAATTGAATTAATGCATTATTTAGAAAGCCCAGCAAATCCGGAGTGGGGATATAAATCCCTTATAGTGCTCCTTTGACATCACATATATCTCACGCCTCACCACCCGCAGTTTATTTTAGTGTCACCAGAACCTCCAGATTTATTTACATCCTTGTCACTCTCTATTGTTTCACATTTACCCCACACACCTACATCCTCTCCCCTCAGTTGCACACATCCAAGTGTTCCATCCATATGGGGCTGTGATGACCACTGGATAAGTCAAAGCTATGTAATAAATCAGCTCAAATGCTTCCCCTCCCCGTGCCCAGTACCCACAAGTCTGGGACTGATTTATTTAGAATCTGGAAAAATATCAAATAGCTCATTAACAAAAACAAATCCATCTTCCAGAAATTCATTTTATCTACAGCTTCATCAGTTTGCTCCACATTACACTGGGAATGGCCCCACACGAGCAGGATCTGAGCCTGGCCCAGAACAGGTCGAGAAACCAATATCATCACACCTCGGAAATAGATGAAAACTGCATCTCAGGGAAAAAGCAAAGAAAAAAACAAACAGCTCCTTCAAAGGTTTCACAGCAGATGTTTGTACATGTGAAAGGTCTTAAGATATTGTATTTGCAGCTGGGACAGTCGAGTAGCGCTTTGGGTGTTTAGCAAGAGGCTTTACAGGCACTATTCTTCCTTCTGAGCCCTTCACAGCAAGGCTTAAGGTTCTTACTACACCTGCATTTCTAGGAGGGGACACAAACACACCAAAAGGAAAGAAAGAAATCCAGTGAAACTGTTTACAGCTGCTGAAGACACTTGTAAAGAAAGCAGCATGAGAAAATAAACACGGGCAAACCTGAGTTCACAGTCACAGATATAGCTCTAGGAAAGGGAAAGAAGTAGCAGCAATTTGAGTGTATGAGCATATACTGTAGCAAAATATGCGTGCTGTTTTAAAAACATATTGGAAGACTCTTCCCTAAAAGATGCCATATAAAGCATAAAATTTTATTATCTCTGCCTGCCCACTTTACAAAGATATACACAAACAAGTTGCCAAATCTGCCTGCAGTTTAACTTCATTAAATCCAATGAATGAGTTTGGCCCACAAAAAAATTCTGCACTTAGTGTAATAAAGCTAAAAGCTCATAGCAGCTGATACAGTAAAACACACACATTGCCATGCACTTATTCCTGCTGATTTAAAAATATAAGAGAGCTACAGAGATTGCCCTTGTCCAGCTCCTAAAGAAATGCTGAAGCAGGGGAGAAAAAAAGACCTCAAACCTTGGAGTTCTCCCCTCTGGTTCTCCCTAAGCACAAGGGGGAGAGGGGTGGGGTTAAACCTGTGGGGTCCATCCTGGGACACCCGCTTCCTCCCCACTGGTCTCCAGAAGGGAGAGCACCTTCAGGCTCCCCAGAGCAGGGATGCGGGATGCTTTGCTTCCTGAAGCAGCTGGCCACAAATCCAGAGGGCTTTCCTTGTGATCAGCAGTTCTCTGGCCATTGGGTCATCTTGAGTTATACCTTAAGCCTTGTGTTGCATGAGGGAGCATGCCAGGCAGCACTAAGACCAGACCCAAATCACAGAGTGCAAGCCTCCCCTGATTGACACAGAGGAGTTACTGTTTGTTGAGATGTTTGGGGCTTGGGGTTTTTTTCCTAAGACACACAGCTTTCTCTCAGGCTGCTGCCATAATCACACCAGCTCCCAACTCCACCTGCCCAGCCTCTTCCACCTCTCCAGCTCCCATACAAAGGCTGGTAAGCACTTTGCACCATCAGTGCCATCTAATCCAGACCCTCCTGCCCCAGCTCCTCACAGTGCACAGAGGTTCCAGGCGCCCTTCAAGTGGAGCACAGCTCTTTTCTTCAATATTTTTATTAAGTGCTTCTGTTACAGGGATGTCTCGTGAGACAATTGGACAACCACATGTATTCACAACTCCAACAGCCAAACTATACCTCACACATTATCTCATGTTCTTCCTCCTCTTTCTCTGCATCAAGCCCATCACCAATCTTTCATGGTTTAACACATATGGAACCAAGGTTCAGGATCTCCATTCTAGCCTTCACCGTCAGGTCCCCACAGCCCTTATTGCTTTCACAGCTCTGCCTCCTTCCTGACCTGCAGTTTGGGGCCACCAACAGCTGTGCCACTGAGCCCCATCCAGGCTCTCTCCTCCCACCAGCCTCCTCAGGGACCAGTTTGCTGCTGACCATCACACCCTCATCTCACCGTAACAGATATACAGTACTGCCCTGCCATCAGACTCACTCAGACTTCCCCTCCCAGGCCCTAGGTTTGTAACACATACAAAAAAACCCTAAAACCCAGCAACCACACCAGATCATGCAAAACATTGCTGAAGACTGCAATCCCAGCTCATAACACCTTGCAACCCCTGCAGTACCTTTCCCCTTCGTCCACCTCAAAACCTTGCTGCCTCTATCAGAGACAGCTCAGAAAGGCACAACCTACCTACAACAAACCCTCAGCTCCACATCCTCCACTCACTACCCTCCAGCAGCTCCTTCTTAAGTCTGTTCCACCAGGCTTTCCCAGTGCCCTTTGCTGAAAAACCACCCAGGCGTTTGCTGCACCTGGAGTTCACACCAATTCACAGCAGAGTACCAGCAGCTGGGAGGCTGCAGGCATTGTTCTGCTGCTTGGGCTTTCTCAGTGTGAAATCCCAGCCCCAGAACAGGCACTGGGAAACTCCACCTGGACCAGTGCTGCTTCCCATGTCCCTCTGGGACACGGAGCTTCACTGACATAACCCGCTCACTTGTTCCCAGCACACGCACAGGGAAAAAAAAGTCAGCGTTGGAAAAAAAATGCCTAAGGATAGGGTTGAAACTCTACAAACAGGCAGAACATCACTGGCCTCTCCAGGGTATGGACCGCATGTCTTGTCCCCGCTGCAGCTTCTCCAACCTCAGCACTACATCCAGAGCTCCACTCGGAAACCTCCACAGCACCGGCCACGTCCTTCTGTTTGCATGCCTTGTGCAATCCTATATTTAGCATATGATAGGAGAACCAAAATAAATAATCCATAGCTCATAATAATAAACCTTGCACCTAGAACAAGCTGGAAGCCTGACCTTTCCTAGTTAAGCCGTCCTGGTGAGAGGCTAGATCTTGTGTTTTCTGATCATCAAACAGGAAAGCATTAGCCAGACAGGGAGAACAAGCTCTTATCTAGACCTGATTTCTCTCCCCTCCAGGGGATCCTGTAGGATATTTCAGTTCTCTCTCACTCACTGTATGACTCTTCCCTCCCCTAGTTGCTTGAAATCAGCCAAATTCACAATCTAATCTGGCCAGGAGTCAAAGGGGAGAAAAATCAAGTCCTAATGCAGTGTCTACTTTGAATGGGGAATTGAAGCCAATCAGAAAGGCATTATTGATCCCCACTCGAAGCACTTGGGTCGGGGAGAGGGAAGCCACGGGCAGCCGCAGCACTGCCTAGCGCAGGCAGCCGGGCTGCCCTGCCAGGCCTGCAGCTCTCCTAGTGCTCACCCGAGCTGGAAGCTGGTGTGAGCAAGGAGCCCGCCTGGTCCCACACATCCCCTGCCCGGGTGTACAGGCAGCAAGAGCTCACACCAGCCCTGTGCCGGCACTGGCGACCACCCACGGTGTGTGCTAGCCATGCACTAGCCCACGTGTGTGCCAAAGCGTGACCCATCTGCTACCTGCCGCGGTGCGTTTGTGTGCAAACACATCTGGCGTGCGTCGCTTTGGAGTGGCCCCGGCAGCGGTGTGTGAGTGAGTGTGAGTGTGAGAGAGTGAGTGTGAGTGAGTGAGAGTGTGTGTGCGCGCACTCAGCAAAGGGCTAACCGCGTTTAAGAGCATGAGCACGGGGCAGCTCCGCGGGACAGCGAGGCAGGAGAGGACAGGGGGGTGCGGGAGTGGGTACGTGCGTGCCTGTGCCCCGCAGCGCGGTGCCTCACCCCCGGGCAGCGGGGCAGATGCGGCACGGGACAGGGCGCAGTCGGACAGGGCTGCGCTCAGCTCTGGGCAGCTCTGGGTGAGATCCCGATGCTTTGGCCCGCGTTAGCGCTGGCTACGGGCTCCATTGCCTTATGTAACCGCAGCAGGGACGTAGCGGTGAAGGGGGGACGTAGATCGGATCTCTTCCTGAGCACCCCCCCAAAGCACAGAGGGCCGGAGTAGATACTGGATGCCCCGGGGCAGGTAAATCTAGGCGCAAGGCCGAGGCAGCTGCATAGCTACTGGGTGGGCTGTGCCCGGTGCGGGGCAGGTCCAGCGGCTGGTGCCGGTCCTGCCGAAGAGCTGCCAGCCCGCTAGGCAAGGCTAGGGCACGGCTGGCGCCGCGGCGCGCAGCGCCGAGCACAGCCCGGCCGGGCCGAGCCCGCTGCCTCCCTGCCCAGAGGGGGCTGCCCCGGGCAAGGGGCTCAGTTCGGAGTGCCCCCGGAGCCAGCGAGACGCGGGGCGACAGTACCGGGGGGCGGGGGGGGGGGCGGGCGTTGAGTCCTGGGAAGTTTGAGGAATCCCACATTTTACAAGGAGGCAGGAGGAAAAACATCCCTCTTAAAAAAAAAATGTATATATAAAACCCCAAACCCACGCGGGGTCCCGGTGGCTTCTGTCCCCGCCTCCCTCAGACTGTGTCCCCCAACCTGCCAGCCCGGGCACTGCGGGGCCGTGCGGCCGCCGGCACCTCCTTACCTGCCGGCATCACGTCTGCTGCTGCCTGCCCTGCTCCGGCTCTTCTTCTTCTTCTTCCTCCTCCTCCTCCTTCCTCCTCCTCTCTCCCGCTGTCTGCTGCTTGGGGCTCTTTATGGAGATTCATTCATTCATGCCTTCCCATCGGTCCCTCAGCGTTTCCCTGCCTCCCGGAGGCAGAGCGTGTGACGCCTCGCCCCTTTCCAGACACTTTCTGCTGTCATAGAGCAGCGCTGCCCCAGCCCGCGATCGGGCTGGGACACGCGTGGGCAGCGCCGGGCCGTGGGAGTATCATCCCCCAACAGGAAAGGGGGGTGGGGTGGGGGGCGTGGATAAGGCACCGACCCATCCCATAGGGGGTACAGACGGTTCCTGGCGCCCGTCACCGAGGCGTCGGGTCGCCCCGAGGGCTTCCCATGCTACCTTCCGCCCGCCCCAGCCCACGCCACACCGCTGCTCATCGCCGCTCGCTCCCAACCGGCAGCGGCCGCCACGGAGGGAACACGAGTGGGCCCGCACCCCCCGATCAACCCTCGCCCCCTCTTTTCCTCTCTGCTCGCCGCCCGTCTCCAACCCAGCTCGTCCGTCCTCCCCCTCTTCCGCTGCCTCCGCACCCGCGGACCAGCCGCATCCCGCTCCGCGGAGCGCTGCCCCATCCACGCTGCTGACAAAAGCGCTGACTCAAGCTCGGAGAGCCGGGGCTCCCCGGCCAGCCAGGCATTGCCCCCCACCCCCCTGCCCCCGGACGGTTAATTCCCAACCCATCCCGGGGACGGCTTGCTGCCCGGGGTCGCCGGGAGAAGTTCATCCTTGCCGCAGCCTTCCCCGGGAAGGGGTCCCTCCTCTGCCCAGCGCTGCCTTCTCTCCCGCTGCATTTCGGGGGAGGCTGAGGTCACGCTCCTGGCACACTCCGACTGCCCCCCCCCCCCGCTGTCTGCACACCCCACCGGGCAGAGGCAAAACCGAGGGGTCGGGAGGGTGCGGGGGATGTAAGCCCTGCAGAGTGCCAGGCAGCACAGCAAGAGGTGGGTGTTATTTTAGATGCTAAACTTGAGGGGGATCGCCTCCTCTCTGCACAGGCCCGGGGTTATTCTTTCTAGCCAGGCAGGGCGGAAAAATCAGGTTTTTTTTCCCTTAAAGACACCGTCTGAAATTTGAAGAGCAGCGTCAGGGCTTGGGCGCTGCCGGAGCCTTCAAAGCTCCAAACCGTTAATTTGGGGTAAAACCCCTTAAAAATACTCGCGGAAAGGCTCCGCCCGCTCCCCGCTGAGCCGTGCCGTTTCCACGGGCGATGCCAGCCTCTTTGTAACGTTGCCATCAATTTCTATTAACGATGGCTTCATGCACCGCTGCAAACTTCTAAATATTTAATACCGTGCAAACCGGCACCGAAAGGCACGGAGCTGGCAGGAGGAGGCGAGTCCGCGGCTGGGGAAGGAGTGAACGGTTGCCTCCGGCCGGGCCCGCCGGCCCCGCTGCCTCTGCCCTTGGGGAACCTGTTGATATCTGTGTGTTCCCCCCCGCCACCACCTTCCCCTCCCTTCGCTGGGCTTTCCCGGGTCTGCAAATCCCAGCCTGGACGTGGGCAGCATCGCGGTTCCCCCGGGGAAGGCAGGGATGGGTGGGGGAGAAGCGGAGGGTTTTGGCGAGGAAGAGCTGGAGGAGGAGAAAAGGGTGCGGGGTGGGGGGCGCGGACGGCATCCCGATGGACCAGTATGTCCCCAGCACCGGAACGCTGCTGCCGGCCGGGTCCCAACGCGCGCGGCTGGAGCATCCTTTACTCCACACCAATCGCTGCAGACCGCCCGAGATTTGAGCTGCTTGGAGGGGGTCTTGCCCAGGGGAAGGGGAGCTGCTCCTCACCGCTTTGGCATCCCAGGGCACAAGGGCGCGACCTCGCCGGTAATGTCAGGCGGGACTCAAGCAGAAGGGGGTCCTGCACAAGGCTCTCCCCAAGGAAAGAGGGGAGAAACCCTGCCCGACTCCGGGGAGCGGTCGGAGCAGTCCTCCCTCCTCACACCGCCCCGCGAACCCCCAGCCCCGGACGGGCTATATTAAAATGCAATCAAGAAAAATCTTTGACAACTCGTGCTGCGGTTTAACACCGACGGTCCTGCGTGCACAGCCCGAATTTGGGGAACCAAGAAAGAACTTTGCAGCAACATCTGTCATAATTATAACTGCAACACACCCACCGGGAACCAACACGCTCCCGACCGTCCCCACATCCTTTTTTTTTTTTTTAAGAAAAAAAAGGGGAAAAAAAGAAAAAAGAAGGTGGGAAAGCGGCTCAGACTCACAGACAGGGACCTGCCTCCCGCCTCCTCGAGCCATCGCGACGGCAGCCGTCCACCCGCCTGGCCGCAGCCGCACCGGGCGAGGATGCGGGACCTTCGCCGTCCCAGAGACCAGCCGCCGGCTGGATGCGGTATCCCCCCCCGCACCGGAGCACGGACACCGCCACCACCTACCCGCCCCCTCCACAACCACCGCCGGCCTCCTCCACTAATTTTCTTTAATTAAAGCTCTATGTGCGGCACGTTTCGCGGGAACAGAAATAGCCGCTTGAAGGAGCATGTGGGGAGGCAGGTCCAAACTGCCGGCGTGGGAATGCAGAAGGGACTAGGGGGGGCAGAGGGAGAGAAGCCAGGGAGCGACTTTATCACAGCCCCCACCCCAAAGCCGGGGCCACCGTTATTTCGGGTGGTGGGTGAGAGGCACCTCCCTCCCACCCTCCCAATCGCTCCGTGAGAGGGGGAAGGGATGCAGGCGGGAGCCCCCTGCCCCCGGAGGGACACTGCTGCCCGCGGCACCGGCTCTTCCCACCGGGAGCACAGGAGCTTCCCACAGGCAACAGTTACAGTGGCGGCACGCAGGGGATCCCCAGGGATGCTCCGGTTCGGGGGCACCCCGCAGGCGGTGGGGAGACCCCGAAACGGGGATCCCCCGTGAGCGGGGACACACACACACACACACACATACACACGGACCAGGCAGCCGGAGAGGCTCTCCCCGCTTCGCACCCCAGACCCGGCTGGGGGGAAACGCTCTGGGCCCGAGCTCCCCCTCGCACCGGGGGGAAGAGGGCAGCACGAGCGGCTTCAGACGAGCCTGGGGACCCACCGCCAGCAGAGGGGAGGACGTCCCGCCGCACCCCCCCGCCGTCCCCTCCGGTCGAAGTCCCAACCCGGGCTGCAACCGCGAAAAGTTTGGCGACACGGAGCGGCCACCGCGGGCTGCGCGGGGCTCGCCCGGCTCCCGGGGCTCCGCGGGCACCGCCGGCCACCGCCGCGGCGGGGAGATAGCGGGCGGGGGATGAGGGGCCGGGGCGAGCTGGCAGCGGGCAGGGGCTGGGGCGCCGGGGCTCAGCCTGGGGTCGAGGCTGGGGAAAGAAGCGGGGAGGGGAGGTGGAGGGGTGCGGGTGGGTTGCGGCGGGGGGTTGCGGACGCACCTACCTGCTTCGTCGGCGGCTCCAGGCGCTCGGCGTCGCGCCCAGCCCCGAGACGCGGTGATGGGCGGCGGGCGCACCCGCGGCTGCGGTTCCTCTCGTCCTTCCAGGCGGGCGGACCGGGGGCAGGAGGCGGGCAGGGAAACGCAGCCGTAGCCGAGCAAATCCCAGCGCTGGAGCCAGTCTCCGAGAAGAGAAGGGCTGCAGCTCCTCACTGCGTCAGGCGGAGAGCCCTGCCCGTGCAGGCGGTGCCGGGCAGCGCTGCCAGGCCCGGGGGCTCCCACCGGCGCGGCTGCGGCCGGGCGGAGGAGTGCGGGGTGACTTGGCCCGGCTTGTCACGGTCCGGTCCGGTTTGGCTCCGTACGGCCCAGGGCAGCTCGGTACGGCTCGTCTGGGCACAGCCCGCTTGGGTTGATCCGGGTTTGCCCGAGCTCGGTGAGACCCGGCTGGGTCCGGCCGCGGTGTCACAGCAGGGAGCGATAAGCGGCTTGGCCGGGAGAGCCGGGCGGGCACCGGGGGAGCGGCGGGGGGAGAATGTGCGTGCGTGTGTGTGTGTTACACCGTGTGCGTGTGTGTAGCTATATGTGTGTGTTACACTGTGTGTAGCTGTGTGTACGTGTGTGTAGCTATATGTGTGTGTTACACTGTGTGTAGCTGTGTGTGTGTAGCTATATGTGTGTGTTACACTGTGTGTAGCTGTGTGTGTGTGTGTGTGTGTGTGTGTGAGACACCGCATGTGACACTGTGTGTGTGAGACACCGCATGTGACACTGGGCGTGTGAGACGCTGTGTGTGACATGCGTGTGACTGCCTGTGAGACACGGCATGGCACTGTGTGTGGGGCACTGTGTGTGTGACACCGCGGGTACTGTACCCTGTGTGCGTGACACTGACCCTGCGTGTTTGGCACCGACACTGTGTGTGACACTGACCCCATGTGACACCGTGGCAGGGGAGTGTGCTGGGGTGTGAAGATGGGAGTGTGCATGTTGGGGATAGCTGCCTCAGCAGGGGGGAGTGTGTGTGACACTGTGCTGGTTTGTGACACCCTGAGGGAGTGCAGGGGTGTGTTGAGATGTGTGTCTGTATGTTGGGGGGTATCTGTTTATGCAAAAGGCTGTGGGGGTTTGTGGGAGCCTGGGTCTGTCTGTTTATACACATGTGTCTCTTTGAGCCTGTGTGAACATCTCTGTGTATGCCCATGTGTGCATGACAGCCCCTCTCCCTCCCCAACACTCCTCACACCAAACCTGAACCCCCTGTGGGTGCAACTGGGCCCAGCTGGGCAGCACCAGGGGACACTGGGAGCAGTGGGCTGGGGCAGGATGGCTGGGAGAGCCAGGACAGTGCTGAGGCTGAGCCAGGACCCCCACCCCAGCAGCTCCCTGAGGTCCCCAGTCCTTTTCCTTCCCAGGCATTCTCCTGCCCCAGAGCATGCCTTGCCTGACCCAGAGATTGCCATCCTGCCTCCACATTTTATGCTATTTTAGCAACACAGCATACAAATTCAAGGTGATTAAAATGTGTCTGGCACTGAGACAGCCGTCAGAATAAAAGTGCTCTTCTCTCTCTCCAGGCACTGTCATTTGAGGTAAGGACTGGCCAGTGTGTTTTTTGTGATGATTCAAGGTGTCTTAAGCCATCTCGAAACACCAACTCTGAGTCCCTCTTGCAGCCTTGTAAAGAGGTGGCAGGAGAGACACAGAAGGTGGGGTACCGGAGAGAAATTTCACTCCTTTCTGTTGAACAGCAACACACCACCACCA